>JARGXW010000074.1:0-371671 GCA_029204085.1 Mycena sp. CBHHK59/15
TACGACTCCCCACCCGCATACACGGTTTTCTGCCGAATACTTTGCCAGCATAACAGTTGCTGGCGCCGCCGACATCATTCGAAACAATCAGCTTCCTCGTATCCTGCCTAAAAAACAGTATCAAAAAATGGCTCTTTGACGGAACGGAGCCGACCACCATTCGGAGATAATCTTGACCACAGGCGAAGCCATTCCATGTCTGGATGACATTTCCCAATCACGCAGGTTGTGGAATTGGCATTCCACCAGGAGGGTGCCCGCTCGATTTGCCTTCAGCTCGGTGAAGGCTTTGTGCGATACCATCTGTCAAAAGTGTGTGTCATATTTGAATACAAATGGCCGACCCTCACTGTGTATCAGATACGCCTCATCATGAGTGTAAACAACCAGGCCTACAACCTCCAGGCTGCTTCCAGTCTCTTGGATCGCGTAGTGTCCTATTCACTTCTCCTCCCCAATCTCATTGAGGAGCTTAAGCTCAATAAATTTTCTGAGCATCTGGCCGGCTTTCATGTCACTCAGGCACCCCTTTATGCGCTTGGCTGCTTGCTCAATGAACGCTGGGCAATGGAGGATGTTCTCAATGCCCGAGCCGAATTGACTTACTTTCGGCGAGCTGCTGCCTTCCTCAGTGAAGAGCCTTCCTTTCTGTTTCTCCCGACGTCCTTCATGAATGACTGTCGCAAGCTCTTGGCCCTGCAAAATGCACCGTACAGTCCAAACCTCGTCTGGTTGCGGCAGCGCATCCGCAGTGGCAATGTTGACATGCTTGGTTTTGTAGCGTGGACGACATCCCATTATTCCTCCATTTGCAAGGTGTCCATCACCGATCTTGAGCATGGCGACTCTCTGCACCTTCCTGCTGCCCCGGACATTCTGCCCATCCTCCGCTGGGCATTTTCCGGACTTCGAAACTATGAGCCGTCTCCGAATCAGAATCATATAGAGGCAGGCCTCATCAATAGACAAACAACTTTGGCCGGCGGTGGTAGCTGTGGAATTGCCTCAATGAACTTTGTGGAATTCCGCATTGGCTGGGCACTCCTCGTTGGCGCTCGACACAGTCGGCCCAGTTCCGTGATGTTTTTTTGCGTGAGTTGCTTCTTTATCACCTTCTCGCTCGGCGAAAAACAACGGTAAGTATTATCGCATTTTATAAGCATAGCACATATCCTTATTTTATTTGATTCAGACTTACTCCGACTGGGTTACGCCTTGCACTCTTGTGGGGAATGGAGAGGTTCCGGGGTTCATCGCAGATGTTGGTATTGGGTATAGGGACTTCAATCTTGACATGCTCTCAGCCAATGTACGTCGCCTTTCTCATCCAATATTCTATTGTGCTTAGTCTCGATTACAAACTAGTTACAACACCCCATCTTCGATTGGGCAGTTAGTATTCTGCAACAGCCCGTGATCTTCCCCGAACTCGAGAATCAACTGAATTCCACCTCTGATTCCTCTACTGTTAAATCGTCTTTGGCCGCACCGTTTGTACTACAAGGACTACAAGGGGCACCTAATCCTGTCCCTCCTATCTCCCAGCTGTCAGATTTGACTCTCAATTCCACATTCAACTTCTCATTTGACTTGAGCGGAGGCACTGTAAACCGCTGTAATCCCCCCATTTCCTCTGACCAACAAGATGACATTGGGGCCATCATCATTCCTGATACCCCTCCACCACAACCAGCCCGACGAGATACTCCGACTATAATCGTCGTTGATTCTCCTCCACCACCACTGCCTGCCAGACGAGACCGAAATGACACTGGAACCATAATTGTTCCCGACTCTCCTCTGCCCCCACCTAAAACACCGCCGCGTAGTATCAAGAAGGAAGTTTTAAATTTATGCAGCCCAGATGTTGTCGATCTCTGCACACCCCCTCGTCTTGCCACGAAGCAGGAGATCAACGAGCTCCTGAGTCCATTCCGCCCTAGCGTCAAACGTAAACATGTTCCTCCGAGTTCAGGGAAGGTTGAACATGTCTCTATTGACCTGGTATCTCCACCACACAGGAAACCAAAAACGGAGTCTGCTGCTCCTGGTCTTGTCTATGCTGCGCCCAAACAAGCGCGACAGATTCTGGTTGCGTTTGGCCCGATTAGGAAGGGTAATGTTTATGATACCATTGAACAGGGCATCACAGCTGTCTTTCAGGCGCAGGAATCTCTGGGGCACAAGTGGATCCTCGGCCAGTCTCATAAAGATGATACGGGGTGCTCAGGAAGCGAACTCTACGCTGCAACCGATACCGCGATCCGAAAGAAACCCATCTCATCGACATTGATCCCTCGGACCATCGGCATGGGAAATCTGGGAGAACAGACTGTCATGCCCACGTTAATCTCTGTCGAATGCCCGGGCCACGTCAGCACTGGCACATTACCACTATCGATGCAGAGCATAACCATGATCACCATGTCCAGAGGGTGGCAATGTGCAGCGACCGCCAGCAGCAGCGCATCGGGAAGTTGTCGGACGGTTTTCAGACTCCTTTTCACGAAAGCAGATGCAGGAGGTCCTCAAGTCTCAGTTCCCTGATAATACACTGGAGCCTCGGCAAATCTCCAACATGCGGAATCGCGCTCGGAAGGAAGCACGCCAAGAAGTTGACGCCCTTGGTGGGGATATTGCAGCTATTCTCGCCTCCCTTCAGGAGCGGAACCGGACAGAGCCAGGTTGGGATTATTCTGTGCAGATGGACTCTGAGAACGTTGTCATCACTATTTGGTGGCAGTCCCCTGCTCAAGCGCAACTTACAGGCCGTTACACAGATATCCTCATTAACGATAACTCCTACAATCGCAACGACAAGCAGTATCCATTATCGATAGGGATCATCATCGACTCGCATGGACGCTCTCGCAATGGCTGGTATGCTTTCCAGAAAAAAGAAGATACAGAGACACATGCATGGATATTTTGTTGTCACCTTAAAGACTCTGAGAACGTTGTCATCACTATTTGGTGGCAGTCCCCTGCTCAAGCGCAACTTACAGGCCGTTACACAGATATCCTCATTAACGATAACTCCTTTGTTTCCTAGGTGTATGCGAAAATATAGCGGGCTTTGAGCTCACATGACGGGTTTTTTTACAATTATGCGTGGTAGTGGTGACTATTCCGTACCACGGCTTCTATGACACCCTCAGTTTTTTTGAGTGTGTTTATTACTTAAGTACCATTCATTCTTTTGTTTCCTAGGTGTATGCGAAAATACAGCGGGCTTTGAGCTCACATGACGGGTTTTTTACAATTATGCGTGGTAGTGGCAACTATTCCGTACCACGGCTTCTATGATACCCTCAGTTTTTTTGAGTGTGTTTATTACTTCAGTACCATTCAGTCTTTTGTTTCCTAGGCGCATGCAAAAATACAGCAGGCTTTGAGCTCACATGACGGGTTTTTTTACAATTATGCGTGGTACTGGCGATTATTCTGTACCACAGCTTCTACGATACCCTTAGTTTTTTCGAGTGAGTTTCTCATCTTCGTGCCATCAAATCTTTTAATTCCTTGGCCCACGTGAATATACAGTGCGATTTGGGCTCACACTATGATTTTCTATTATCAACATCGATATGATGCCAACACTTTCATTGATGTCTGGAGCGAGACTTGTTTGCAAGTACAAGCTACTACATATCAATCATACGAAATTCCTTAACAGCTATCACCTCCCCATCGCGGTTCCTCTGAATACCCAACCCCTTCTCGCCCCCATCCACAAGCTCAACCATCCACTCCAATGCCAACGTGAGACAAATACCGTCATTGTTGCGCTCAGGGCGCTTATTATTGACCCAGACTTGTTTCACCCTGGAGCCAATTTCTTTGAGCATCTCGACCATGCGACTTTTGAGTACATTTTCAGCCTTGTGCTCCCTTGCCTCAACATCTGTGATGTTCGGCTCGCAGACGAGAAGGATTTTCCCTGGACTTTTCTTGCCAGGGGTGTGGGGGGGATGCATAAGAACCATGACATTACAATGCCATGGGTGATTATTAGCCCAGTCCTCGACGGACATACCCACCGGATTATCCTCCGGCCATACAGCCAGCCCAATGGTGAATGCACTGTGTGGCTTACAGTGGATCAGGCCCCCAACGGTGCCGAAGGGTTGGAATGGGATGCCGCTGTATTGGGGGTGTTTTTTCTGGCGTTCATTGACGAACATCATGACCTTTGAACAAACCTGACATAAAAAGGTATCAGTACGGGGGGAAAAAAAAGAAGCAAAGAAAAAGCGAGAGGCTCGTACACTGAAGAAGTCACCCTTGGCCTTTGAAAGCAACTGAAGTTCCTCAAGCAAAGGTCCACACTTGCCAGAGTCATCGCCGATGGGGGGAATCATGCGCAGGACCCGACGTGCAGTGGGAGCCTCCGTGGCAGGGGCGAGGGGGCCATAGGCCTCGGACCAGTGGCAGGGACAGCACCAGGAACAGGAGCAGAGGTTTTAAAAAATGCGAGATCGGATTTAGTCAGCCTCTTGTCTGCGACTATTTTCTGGTACATGGCCTCAAGGCGAGGAATGTTGAGCTTCGCTGGGTTTCGCTTGTCAATCCAGTTACGGATCTTAACCCGGTCAGCCTCGGGCAATTTTTCCTCTGCAGCTCGCTCAATAAGCGGTATGAGGTGATTCCCGGTTTGAGGCGGTGACTATGTCTCGTAAGTGTGAGAATAGAATCAGCCTTGAATGAATAGATACCTTTGCCTTCGGCATGATGACACGTAGCAAAGAGAGGAAAAACACGCAGTTAGCCGAGACTGCCCATCAAACTTCCGTCATCCATCAATCAATCATTAACGGGTGCCATATAGCAGCACCCGGGGGTGCCAAATAGAATTATCCTTTTTATTACTTATTATTCAAACCTTGTTGCTTGAAGCAAGCAGCGAAGCTTTGTCCCATGCGGACAGCCACAGCCAGTTTGGGAAGATTGGGGAGATCGGGAATCTTATCGTAGTTTACATAATCTTATCGTAGTTTACATAATCATAGGGTTGCCACATAGCAGCACCCCCCGTGCTTTTGGCACGGGGGGGTGCCAAATAGAATTATCCAAAAAAAACCTCCCTAAAACATCAGTGCCCCCAAAAATTTGATTACTTTTTTAGTGGCTGTGCTTGACCAAATAGTGGCTGTCCCTAATTGCTGAACCCCAGTGAAAAACCCGTATTGGGAGATCGAGCCACAAAGAGCCAAATGCGACTGATCGATAGGGATAGTGGGCAGTGTTGTCCCTTAAGGGGTTAATAAGGGTCTTTTTTGTTCTTAAGGCCTTAGGGCTTAATTTGGCCTTAATATTAAGGGGATATTAAGGCCTTAAGTTAAGGCCTGGGGCAAATTTTGACGCTACAGGTCCTCATACTCGTCGCCTGACCCTTCCTTCTCGCCATCATCCGGTTCCTCGTCAGAATGCTCCACCGCCAACAATTCCATCAACAATTCCTCGCTGGTGAACCGACGTCGGGCAGGCCGCTCGAAAGGACACTTGATTTGCCCTCCGAAAAGCTTGGATAGAGGCTGAGGGAACCATTTCGCGGACGCTGCTCCCATACTGGCAACGAGATTTGTGAGCATGGCATCATCGTCCACGACATCTCGGGCTGCAACCATTAATTTCCGGTGGACTTTGCGCCACGCGCGCGCAGAATTGACGAGAACAGAGCGCGGCCTCGCGTTGGGTGTGTCGTCATCGGAGTCCTCCGCTCTCAAGTGCATCAGTGTAGCGAGGCACCGCAATGAGCTCGGTTACCCGGCCGTCGTCGTGATTCTTACGTTTTCCACGTTGATCATACAGACCCGCCCCGGCGATGTGGGATGCATGGATGTCAGCGCCAACCTCGAGACAAGTAAGCTTTTGCATCGCAAACTATTCAAGAGGACATACCTTCGACATATCACCAGTTTTAGCAAAACTCAGCCGATTTCGGAGAAGTGTTCTTTTAATCTTCCAATCAGAGAAGTCGCGCTCATTACCTCCCTGGTTTATGACCATTCCGAGAAGCAGGATCGCAAAGTCAGCGAGTTCTGCGACGTCAGGTTCCATTCGGAACTGTTCCCAAACTAGGATCGGGTCCTGCTCCTGCAAACGACGTCTGAGCAGCCTCTTCGTTTTCCTTGAAGTAATCACCCAAAATCAGCTGACCCTATACACGTCACATGGTCAGCTGCGAAAAATCACAGAATTATGTTCGTTACTTGGTGTGCACAGCAAGGTGGTCCAAACAGCCACGGGCGCATTACTATGAGTCGTTTGCGCCCGTTTTGACTGCCACCATCGTTATCGCAGCAAAAGCAGACCACAATGCACCCGTATTCCAGTTCAGCTTTGTCAATCATCTCGCAGAAAGCTGCGGCCATAGATTCGCCATCCTTCTTCTTTCCGGCCGTCAGGATAACATTGATGAGATACGACTATAGAAGTTAATAGGATTTCAGATCATGAGCGATGTTCCGTACCCTGCCCTCCACAGACGCATCCACGCCAGTAACAGAATGTTTATCTTTCCACCCGTCGGCTCTGTTGACAGATATTACACCATTCGATGGGGGAATAAATAAATGCGTATGAAATAACCGCGTATCTGCCCTTGAGAATACCTTTCACATTTTTATCAACCCGGGCAGTTTCTTCTCTGAGGAGCCGACCAGAAAGCACTTTACGGCTGGGGATAACATCCCCCACGGCGGAACGAAACATCAAGAACAATTTGATGACTTCTGGGTTGGTGACCCAGCGAAATGGCAGATTGGCAGATATCGTGGCGCGCAAGAACTGACTTTCGATCATTTCCTTCTGTGATGCGGAGAAAGGAATGTCGAGTCCTTTGAAAACTTTCAGCTCTGTCTGTTTCATAGATTTTTGTACCGCATCGATCCGTTGCCTCTTCGCTGGCCGAGCCGAGGGCTCCGATTCGGAAACGGCCTCGGGTTCTGCTTGCTTTCCCTTGATCTTTTTAGCTGCATTTTTCGCTGCCGTAGTCGTGTTTTTGCATGCCTTCGCCCCGATCAGATGGGCAATCATGGCACTCTTCTCACCGAGGACGGCCGGGACCTTTGTGCATGCTGAGACAGTATGAGGTGGAGAATAAAAGAAATCAAGGAGCCCTCGCACCGTCCTTGAACCAGTCCTCATCCAACAATGCCAGAGCCCGAGTGTCAGTTCCGCCATCGCTGTCGCTGTCAATCGGGATCGGGGCGGATGCCGGACGGTGGACATCTATACAGCCGCGGCAGTAAGCGTTGAAGTGTGCCGTATTGCGCTTCTTGCCGTGGTAGAAGAACTGCCACTGCGGACCACGGTCAGGCGGCATGATAGGTGCTCTGAGTCAGCGAAACGATTATGTAATGCCATCGCTAAGTCTTAATTAGGCCTTAACGACCGAACGGATCGATCCTAAGGGTTAATATTAAGGGTTATTAAGCCTAAGCCTTAATTAAGGCTTAACCCTTAGGGACAACACTGCTGGACGCGCGCTCGACGATGCCGACGTGCTCGTGTACGTTCGCCGGGATCCGGTGATGAGACTTGAACTCCTTTACTGCATATGCAGCTTGGCGCAAGTTTAAACCCACCCTGCAAGAAAGTCAACGAGATACCGAAGAATTTCACTGCAAGCACACCTGTAGGCATCCATGTATCGATAGCAATGACCGAAGTAGCGACGGATGTTATCATTTGAGATGAGGTCGAGTGATTCCGGGACAAGGGTTTTGGCACAGGGGAATGTTCCGTCGGTCAATTCACGGAAACCTGGCAATAATCAGATGGATGAACCAAATAAAACTGAGAGACTCACGGCGCTTCAATTGGCTCCAAACCATTTCGATAGGGTTCAGTTCGCAATGGAACTTCGGCAGATTTTAAGATCGAGCATTGGTAAAAATATCTACTTCCACTGGCACCGAGATTTCTGGCTGTCCGGCTTCCGACTCAGGATCAGAATCCACAAATGTGGGGTCCACCGTCAGTGACGGATCTACAGGCAGGCGAGGGACGACAGGTGCTTCATTGCGTTTGGCAGCTTCACGATTGATTGCGGCCCGTTGTTTTCCGTTCGTCTTCTTCGGCATCTCGCCCGTGGACTGGAAGGAAGGACACGACGTCTGACGTGATGGTCTTGTTTGACAAGAGCCCCACTTAGGTACACACAAAAAAAATCGCCGAGCCCCGGAAAAGTGAAACACCGTGGGAAAAAATGAGATCTTTGTGCGAAACGCATTCTTTTGGCCAGTTTCCTGGCTAGAAAAATCACAAATAATTCACAAAAATTTCCTCGGCCCGATGAGCACGTGCTGGAGAAGTGGTGACGGGCACTGTATGCATTATGAGCAATATGCAATCCGAGATTTGTCACACAGAGTGACATTCGGGTGACACGGTGTCACAGCCCGGAACATTTCGGAGAAAACGATTGTTTTTACCATTTAACTACATAGAGCGCCGGCTGTCAAGCTCCTGAAATGTGCCGCAACTTCTTGCTCAGTCATATCTGAGTGATTGTCGACGAAGGCAAAGACTGTCATCCAGTCATACAGCGTGAGACGTTGTCGGCGCGTATCCTTGGGTGGTTTAGCGGAGGTTCGGGGAGCATCTTTGGGAGGTTTAGGCTTCCAGACACCCCGTGTATACGGCACAGTGGGAAGGCCCCGAGGTTTGCGAGTTTTGGGCTCGGGTTTGAGGGCCCTTACTGGACAAAACCTTCGTATTATGGGGTTTTCCCTCAAAAAAGTTCGAGATTTCCAGATATCTCTGAAGAACAGTCGCGAAATGTCGAGATCTCAACATTTCGCGACATTTCTGTAGAAATCTCGAGAAATCTCGCCACAAAACCTCAAAATTCAAGCGCCACATGTCAAAATTCTACTTCCGAGATCTATACTGATATCTAGAGATCTCGACTAACCAGTTCGCAACCTGAGTTTCTTAACAAGCCGTCAAACTCGAGATCTCGACAAATCCCGGGTTCTTACCCAGGTCAGCTTTTGCAGATCTCTGATCGCAAATCCACAACTCTGATCGCAAATCTGCAACTGCTATCAAAAATACTGATCTTCTCTCGTCTTGGCGCCAGGCACATCAGCTAATTTTAGCCCTCCGCAGCAGGTGTGGCCTCCTGAGGCCGACCGTTCCATGGCAACCCAATGAGCACTGCTTGCGCAATGGTCTCGCAATGATTGCGCAATGGTCTCGCAATGACTGCGCAATAGTCGCGCAATCATTGCGCAAAAGTCGCGCCCACGTGCGGGTTCAACATCTGTATCCTCTCCTTTCTTCCATGTCGGAACCTCTCGAGAACCTCCGAATCGCGTACCAAATTCTCAAGCGCAATGTTATTCGAACGTTGCTAACCCAGCGCGGTGCAGAGACTCAGCTCAACCATCAGATCACTGAGGTCTTGCAGTTCTCTGCCGCTGCCCAACTGGTAAGTACATTGAATGGTGTTACCATTGATATCCCGGTCTCAACCAACGCACGCGCCAGCATCGCAACATCATCCCACCAGCAGAATTTGCGACTGCAGAGCGCAGCATCCATGACATGGTCGATGCCCTGAACACTGCACGACACGAGTCCTCTGATTCGCCCACCGCACCCAACCTTGTTGTCACTTCGCGCACCAGCACCAGCGACGGCGGAAGGCCGCGGGTGGATATTGACCCCAACATCCTCGCAGAGGCGCTCTCGCTGCGGGGGCCAACCCATCTTGCCAGCGTTTTCCAGGTCAGCTCAAGGACGATCCGACGACGAGCACTGGATTACAGGCTTGTAGAGCCCGGGGTCCCAGTCTACACCGACACACCACAGCCGGATGGTACTGTCTCTCGCACTTACACGTCAACATCGGCGCCTGTCTCGACAATCACTGACGAAGAGCTGGATTCAATCCTTACCTCGATACTCCAGACTTTCCCCAACTTCGGTCGGCGGATGCTCAAGGGGCGTCTCCGGGCTCTTGGCCACCGCGTTCCCCGAGATCGAATTGCGGCGTCATATCTTCGCGTCCACGGGTCTCCTGGATCGTTTGGCGTTCGATTCATTCACCGTATGCCTTACAATGTTGCTGGGGCGAACTCGCTCTGGCACCATGACGGCCAACATGGTGCGCCTACCTCTAAGCCTTCTCTGACGCCTCTTTCTCACCACACTTTTTCTTTTACTTCTTCTGGCAGGCCTGATTCGCTTCAAGATTGTCATTCATTGCTTTATTGATGGCAAGTCCCGCCTCGTCACTGGTATCCGCGTCAGCAGCAACAACCGGGCAGCGACGGTGCTGAACCTCTTCCTTGAGGCGGTTGGTCGCTACGGGCTTCCAAGTCGCGTTCGCGGCGACCATGGGGCCGAGAACGTACTTGTGGCCCTCATGATTGAGATGGAGCGAGGCGAGCTCCGCGGATCCTACATCTGGGGAAGGTGAGCTCAGCCACGTCCAATATTGCCATTATTCTTTTGAACACCCCGACTTCAGGAGCGTCAACAACACCCGCATAGAGCGGCTGTGGTACGACGTCACGCATGAATTTGGATACAAGTGGAAGCAGTTCTTTGTCGACCTCGAAGTGAACCACAGCTTTAACCCCACCGGTCCTGAGCACATCTGGCTGCTCCATCATCTCTTCTTGCATTGTATTGACGAGGACGCGCAGGAATGGGCAGAGGCTTGGAACAGGCACGATCTTCAGATTTGCGGTGAACGCACTCGGTCTCCTCACGACATGTTTTTTTTTTAGCCAGCTCAACGATGGCCCTCGCGGCCTCGAGCGCATGGCCGCACCCCTGGACGAGGAAGTCCCGGACCCCACCACATACGGCATTGACTGGGAGGTCGTTGACGATCCGACCCTCATGCATCACCACCTCATGCAGAACCCCCAAGAGTGGGAGAACAATAATCCCTTTGCACCCAGCGTACAGGACCTGTCTGAGGTTCCCTGCGAGCCTCCAGACTCGCCTTTTACACCTGCGCAGATAGCGCACCTTGATCGCGAAATCGCCGCGGCTGTTGATCTGACATCTCGCAGTATGAACATTCGGAAGCTGGTTTGGAAGGAGGCGTTCAGAATTTGTAACGAGTTCTACCAATAAATATTATCTTTTAGCAGTCGTATAGTCAAAAGTACCGGTTCAAATAAGTTGATAGCTAGGGCACCTGGTGTTTGCGAAACGATTTTGAGTCGGATGTGGACGACGGTAATTTCCATTCACAAAATTCCAGAAAATGTGGAAATCCATCACCTTGTCAAGATTGCCAGTGGCCCGCGCTGTCCGAAAGGCTTCACCATCTGCGGATTCCCACCATGACTGGTATTCCTGACGCAGACACGGCGGACAATCACTTGTCCTTTTCCAATCTGGGGCAGCGTGTCCTTGCGCACGCCTCGACCACGTCCTTTTCCTAACTCCGGCCGCTTTGGCCTTTCGGGATTTCCTGCGACCACGCTGCGGCCTCGCGTTTCAAGAAAGAAATTCGGTGTTATTAATTTGTAAAAAAATTAAGTAAATGTATAGTTAGCTACAACACTCTAAGTAGCCACAGAAAGCAAATAAACAAATAATTAAACTAGATTTTCGTCGCAAAGCAGCATATAAAAAGTAAGAAGAAATAGGTGTATTAGAGTGCAGGGAGATCAATGGAGTTGTTGTCGTCTAATTAAACGCGGCACTGATTAGGTATTTTTTGTCTTTTTTTTTTTTTTCAGAAAAACTACTCTGATCATTTGGGCTGACTAGGGAGACTAGAGAAGCTTGGCAACGGTCGTCATCAATTAATCAGTTTTAGACTCCGTCTGATCGATCTGATCTCCGAGTTCAGTGCCGAAATGGCGTCTCAGCTTAAATTCGGTTCGGGGATACCGGACAAGACGAAATGAAAATGAAATGGGAATTGAAATGAAGTCGAAATGAGGTCGAAATCTGAGGTTTGAAGATCCCAATACCTCATTTCACTTCTATTTCACTTTCTATTTCACATCCTCGAGAGCTCGAAATGAAAATTCAATTCTGATCCTAACTGCGAAATGGCACGAAATGAGATTTCGGCAGCCTCGGCACATCGGCCACTAAGCGGAGATCAAAAATATACGGTCATGTGGCACATCCGCGTGCCGCGTATTATCGATGCCCTCTTAAAGCAGGCGGGTTATCGCAATGCCATCACTGCATCCCTCCACAATGCCCACTCGAACAGCTCGCCAACAGGCTGCTGATGCTCTCTACCAGGCCTTTCTAGTCGATCTCATCGCAAATGCCGAGGCCCAAGCTTGGGCTGATGATGGCTATGATTCTGATGATTCTTCATCCTCGTCCTCGAGCTCTTCATCCTCAGGCTGGAGCTCTTCCTCGTCGTCTTCCTCATCTGATAGCGATGACGATGAGCCGACCCCAGCAGAAACCTACCTTGAATCCATGGCTCAACTGTACTCGCAACGGTATCTTGCTGATCGCAGAGATATTCCGAAAACCAACATGTTGTTATATCTTCTTCTCAACAACTACAAGGTCAACTTTCCGGACATCTTTCGCTCATATCTCAGGATCGACCCCGACTGCTTCGACCACCTGGTGGATGCCATCCGAGATGATGAGGTGTTCCTCAATGATTCCAATCACTCACAGATGCCGGTGGAGGAGCAGGTTGCTATTGCTCTGTATCGGTTCGGCCACTATGGGAATGCCGCGAGCACTATGAAAGTAGCGCTTCAGATGGGAGTGGGGTATGGGACCATCCATCTCGTCACAACACGGGTGCTAAAGGCGACGTGCTCCGAGCGCTTTCGAACCGCATCTGTACAGTGGGCGAGTAGAGGGGCAAAAGAGGCTGCCAAACAGTGGGTCAGCGACGTCTCTTGCCCAGCATGGCGGAACGGCTGGCTGATGGTGGATGGGACGTTGGTACCGTTATTTCGACGCCCTGGGCATTTCGGAAATGTTTGGTTTGACCGCAAGTCCAATTACTCCTTGAACGTCCAGGTATAAATCCACTCCTGGCCCAAAGACCCACAACTCACCATGTATTACAGCTTATATCGACACCGGATCTTCAAATAATCGATTATGGAATTGGCCTTCCTGGAAGCCAGCACGACTCTTCTGCATGGCTAGAGACACGTGTTCCACAGCAGCGGGATGTTTTACTTGAGCCCGATGAATGGGTTTGGGCAGACTCTGCATATCCGTTGGAGAAATGGTGTCAATCTCCTTACATCAAGTGTGTTGTCGTCTTCAATTCAAGTATTATACCGCCTCTGACTAAGTTGCCACAGACCTGAAAAGCTCAGCGCAGAGAACACCAAGTACAACTATCATGTATCCGCCGTTCGAATTCGCTCTGAGCACTGTGTCGGTTTCTTGAAGGGCCGATGGTCTTCCCTTCGTGGTCTCCGTGTTGCAATCAACAACGAGAAAGGCGTGAAGTATGCCTCGCTGTGGATTATGGCCTGCATTAATCTTCATGCATTCGCAATTCGGCATGAGAACAGCGATGGATTTTCAACGGATGTGTTCTACCGAAGTGGACAAAGGTATATGAAGAAACAAAAAAAACTCGAACGTAAGTGGCGTAGGAGAAGACGAAGAGAGAATGCAGCAGCAGATCATACGCGACAAGAGCAGGATGATCTAAATTTGTTGGAGGGAAGGATTAAGCGGGAAGAATTGAAGGAGGAATTGTTTGAATATCTAGATGTAGTGTAAAAAGTTTCATTGAAAGAGATTGGGATCGTAAACACTCGGGGGAGGTGGCACACCGAACGCGGGACCACCCGGGGGGCCGAAAGTAGAAGGGCCGGCCTGGCGCATGCGCTCGAGCTGAATTTGACGCTCCAGCATCGCGTACTCGTGCTGACGCTGGCGCTCAGCCTCTTGGTGCTGATGCTGCATTTTCTTGAGTTCCAACTCGGACTTGGTCTCGTACTTGACCTTGGACCGATTGGTCTTCTCGCGCTCATGGATCTCCGTGATTTTGAGCCGCTGAACCCGGTCTTGTGACGCAAGCTCTTGGATTTGATCGTGTGCTGTCTTACGCTTCGTTCCGCGGGCAGCAGACGCTGTAGCTGGCTCGGTTTTCATGCGGGTGGCAGGTGTCTTCGGGGTGGTAGGCGGCGGTGCACGAGTGGGGGACGAGGAGCAGATGGAAGTGGCATCCTCGTCCTCCTCGTCGGTTTTCTCGCAGCCCGATATCACGTCCGAGGACGTGTCATCATGGTCGGACTCGGACTCCGAGTGGGAGCTATCCTTCGATTTTTTGGCCTGCCAAACGTTAGACTACTCAGGCGTGATGAATTCCAATGTACCTTTTCGTTTTTCCCATCGAGAACGGTAAGGTCGATGTGGGTCTGGCTGTGCACAAGGGCAGTGCGATCGACGATGGGGCTGCTCCCCATGAGCGCCTGCATCCGTTTGTACCACGGGAATTTTTGCTTGATTAAATCTGTACACATTGTGGGATGCGGGAGCACGATAAACAAAAGAACGCACCCCATATGTTCTCGATGCTGCTGCCACTCTCAATCTCCGATTCATGGTTCTCGTCGACCAAACCCTGCCCGGTGGCTCCAAGCTTCTCGCGGTGATCACGGAATCCTTTTTTAAGGCTACAATTGGTCAGCTCGCATCTAAATTAATAAAACATGTAACGCACGCGCCGATGCGGTTCCCAACCACGCTAGCAAGGCTCTCCAGATCGTCCGTGGTGTACTTGGAGTGGTCGGGGTCGATGAAAAGGGCTTGCGCAAGCTCTGCGTGGAGGTCTGGTGGCCTCTTCCCCCCAGTTTGGACAGCACCGGTTGTCGCCTTATGGAAGCCAAACGACTGCCGGTAGAGGGGACTTGCTTCGACAAGTGTCAGTAGCTGATCCGTAAGATGATGATAATCCGCGTTCGCCCAGCTGTAAGTCGCCGGGGTATCAGTAACGTTTGTGGGTGCACGACATGACACTTACCGCACGCTTGGCGGATTTCTCTTCTTCTTTACAGCCGACTTGGGGGACTTGTTCTCCTTCTCCTTCTTTTTGGACTTGGACTTGCTTTTGGCCTTCTCGCCGGCTTTGATAGCCAGCACCCTGGCCTTGAGGTCGTCTTTGACAGAGGGCATGAGCGACGAGAAGCTTGGCAACGGTCGTCATCAATTATTGCCGTTTTCAGAAAAGCTGGCGCTCGTGACTTTTTGTGACTTTTTGTGCGTTTTGAGTCAGATCTTCGGCTGGCCATAACTCAACGACCGCTAGACGGATTCACGAAATTTTTATATAACCGTGACAGGCTCGTCGAGGGCTAGGGCGCCCCATGCTTCTTGGGCCGAGATTTTCAGGTCCCACAATGCCCTTTTTGGGCACCACAGAAGGAGTCGGCAGGCTCTAGCATCGTAAATACTGCATGTATCGAGTTGGCTTTTTGAACACGTACTCTTTGCCATGCTACTGAGCGCGCCCCGGGCACAGATTCAGGTGAGAATGAGCTATCTGTTTCTTAGCATGTGATCATGTACATCAACTTCACGCCGCGTTCCTCTCGTACTTCCACCATGACTCGTGGTAAAGCATTATCTGACGACCTCCGTGGAGCGATCCTCAACATGGCCCGAACCCTGGATGTGCCTGCTATCTGCCATTACACTGGATGCAAGAAACGAACCGTCCAACGAGTCCTCGAAGACTATCGCAAGAAAGGGACAGTCATGCGGGAACATTTGCGGCTCGAACTCCGGGGGGCAAAGCGGGCGATGACCCACGGTGACATAAGGGTGCGCCGAGTGCCACATTCAGTGAGAACAAGCTAACGAAATCATACAGTTCCTCACCGGAGTGGTGCGACATAGTCCTGATGTGTATCTGGATGAACTCCAAGAGGCCCTTGAAGAAAAGCGGGGCTCTGAAGTCAGTGAAGCAACAATTTGGAGGAGTCTGAAGCGATCTGGGTTCACTATGAAGAAGGTATGTGCTCAGCCCGTGCACATAGTGTGTATCAATGACTTAAATGTTTTAGCTGACCCGTGATGCTTTGGAGCGCAGTGCCGTCAAGCGGACAGCATACCAATATACATATGGGATGGAATATACACCAGAGCAGACAGTTTTCGTAGATGAAAGCTCATTTGACCGGAGAACATCTATCCGTCATCGGGCATGGGCTTTGTCAGGTCAACGTGCCATCCGCAAGTGTTTCTTTGTCCGTGGACGACGGTAAGCTCCCAGATGGTAACCATACTATATGCCTGACTATTGGACAGATACTCCTTGCTACCGGCACTGTCCCTCGACGGTATACTTCATGTCAAAATCGTGGAAGGATCATTTACGGCAGTCCTCTTCTATGAATTTATCGACGGACTCCTGGACCACATGGAACCATTTCCGGGCAAGAACTCGGTAATTGTGATGGACAACGCACGTATTCACAAGGACCCAGCCATTATTCAGCTTATAGAAGGCCGGTAAGTCCACAATATTGACTTATCTCATACCTATGCTAACAAATTATAGCGGCATGAAGGTTATGTTTCTACCGCCGTATTCCCCGGATTTTAACCCGATCGAGCTTGCCTTCTCTGTCATCAAGGCCTTTGTCCGACGCCACAGCATACTTGGCCGGGAGGATGTAGATCAGAACGAGGACGACACCTACGTTTACCTCCACCTTTTTGATGCGGCATACTCAATCACACCCGAGGATGCATTAGGGTTTTTTCATCATTGTGGGTATGTATAATAGCGACAGAAACGATGTAATACTAGTTTAGATGACTGAGAATCAGTTATACGAATTGCGAACCCTTTTACTGGCTGAATTGAGAAGTTTCACCATATCTTCTTTGGCATACTTGACCATCCGCTTTGCTGTCCCCAGGGGAGCAGTTGTAAGGGTGACTAACTGTTCTGCGGTCACACCTTCCATGTCCGTCAAGTCCCAGATGCCGTGCTTTTCAAACTCGGTCACATAACCAAAGTAAAAGAGGTTGTGACGGCCACGCGTCGCATCTGCATCGAGTGAGTTCAGCCACGTTCGGATGTCGGGAGCCTCTGTGGCAACTGTGCGCTTTGTTCCACTGGATGGCTGATGCCTGAGGCCATCCTCGCCAGGGGAGAATAGAGCTGCTTGACGGGAAGAGCCTGCTACAGGCTGTCGTCGGGGAGTGGAAGGCTGTGGTGTCTCATATGGGACAATGTTGTTCCGCATCATCATTCCGCCCATTGCAATGCCCATCATGGCCTGAACCCATTGAGGAGGTTCGTCAGAAGCAACAGCTCCACTCCGAGCCAGGGCTTTCCTGGCAGCATGCTGTCTCGGAGCAGCATCAGTGATGTTGAGGTCTGCGGGAACATTTTCTATTGTTGCCCGATGTATACTCTGTAGAACGTACCAGTCAGCTCTGAAATATGTAGGGATCTAACTGCTTACAATCAAATGAGCCCATTTTGAAAGGTCATTGGCAACGAGGTGGTAATGATCACCATTTGACAGAACCAAGCAGGACCGGTCATGCTCTGTACACTTGTATTTACCCTCCAACTGCCGATAGAATATGTGCGTCTTTGGTTCAGCAGTTATCGCCTCCGTGATGGGTACCTTGTCCTTCTTCTTTTTCCCACCACCGGCGGATGTCTTGGGATCGCCGCCTGATGTGTCCACAATTGTGATGTGGAATGGCTTGACAGCACCTTTGCCCTTTGCTTTCTCCTTCGAAGCTTGGATATAATTCTCCACATCGCTGACAAGTTTTGTCCAAGCCTCCGGACTGTCAAGAAGCTTTGGTGTAGGTTTCGGGCTCTTGGGCTTATAGGAAGGAATGTATGCGATGCCTGTCAAGAGGCTCTTCCGAGTGGACATGGCAGGGGCAAGTGCATTCAGAAAGGCATCAAAGGATGTCTTTGAAGTAATCCCGTCAAGATCACGGCAAGCACCACCGTCACCGAAAGGGACCTCGAATGGAATCTCAAAGTGTGCTTTCCGGGCCTGGGCTTCACGTGCAGGTGAGCTGACTGGAACTATGTATCATTGTAAGCCAACAAATCTGAGAAGAAGTTTCGGAGTGCGCACCAATACCCGCAAGAAGCTCGCCATCTTCATCAGAGCTGGAACTGGATTCAGATTTCTCTACATCACTGTCATTGTTTCCCTTTTCATCTTCAGTTCCTATCTCGTTCTCACTACCTTCCAGAAGCCCTTCCGGGACACCAGGAATGACAGCGCAGAAGATTCCATCCATTTCTGCTTCAAAACCACGGCATGACTGCTGACTGTTGCCCATAGCCATAAGTGTGACGGCAGCATCAAACTCTGGCTGCTTGGCTGGCTCAGCAGGTGCAGCCACTAGTTTGTCTGTCGGATCAGCAACATGCAGGCGCACACGAGGCCTAGGGCGAGGGCGAGGTGGACTCAGAGGAGCAGGCTCCTGTGGGATATCTTTTTTTGTTTTTCTTTTGCCGCTGGTGCGCCCAGAGGCACTCTTCTTCTTTTCCTTGTTTTTCTGCTGGCCCATTATGTGTAGAGAGCACTGGAGGATGTCTGCAGACTTGCAGGAGATGATGGGAATAAATGTTTTTGCCAATTTGGTGTTGGTTTGGCAGCTGTATGGGCACCCCACCCCGTGTTTGGCCAATGAAGCTGGGGCGCACTCAGTAGCATAGCAAAGAGTACGTATTCATAAAACTATACAGTTAGGTGTAGTATCTACAATGCTAGAGCCCGCCGACTGCATTTGAGGGTGCCCAAAAAAGATGTTGTGGCACAGCAGAAAATCGGCACAATATGCATGGGGCGCGATAGCCCTCGATGAGGCGAGTATCTTGATATAGGAATTTTGGAAATCCATCCAGCGGTCATTGAGTTATGGCCCGCCGAAGATCTGACTCAAAACGCACAGAAAGTCACAAAAAGTCACGAGCGCCAACTTTTCTGAAAACGGCAATAATCAGTTTTAGACTCCGTCTGATCGATCTGATCTCCGAGTTCAGTGCCGAAATGGCGTCTCAGCTTAAATTCGGTTCGGGGATACCGGACAAGACGAAATGAAAATGAAATGGGAATTGAAATGAAGTCGAAATGAGGTCGAAATCTGAGGTTTGAAGATCCCTATTGTGTCCCAAGCGCAATCATATCGCCGATCTAACAGGGCGATTTGATCAACACAGTGTCTGCACCCAGACTGCCCTGATTTTGACTTGTGCAATTCATGCGAAACACTCAAATTGCACCCCGAGAACCATTGTGTGCGCCTTTTCACTCGGCCCGAGGACTCCAAGGCATACCATGCGCGAGCGGCGATCGACCCCACGTTCATACCCGTGCTTTCTCCGCCGGTTTCAGAGAAACAGCGCTCGGCGGAGGGCCACCTACATGTACGCTTGCTGGCGAACCGTCGTGTTTCGGAAAAGACCGGCAAGACACTTTCAGAAACCGAGTCTCCCTCTACGCGAGGTATGCTCATTGCGACTCCTACATACTGTTATTAGCAGTGCTGACTTCGCTCGGAGGGTTGGCCTGGGCGCTCTCACTGCTTTACATTATCTCCGGCCTGACGGCGCTTTACACCAACGGCCTCAACAGCATCGGTAAGAAACCGCGTGCCTTACTTATCCACTAAGTTTTCCCTTATGTTTATTTGCCAGGCGGACTGCAAGTCGTATCCTGTATTGTATGCGCCGGCATCACTTTTGGTTGCAGGTATGTACCCTCCCAGAAATATTTGCCATCTCAGCGCTTAACTAACTGGATTCAGTTGCCTCCATTACAGACCAAAAAAAGTCGCAAAAATAATAAATGTCATTGGATACTAGTAGAACATACAAAAGTCAACAACTCCACATCAGAGGCGTTGTCGGGGTCAACACCTCTTACATGTTTACTGACAGCGGGTCCGTGCGCAATTTATGTGGCGGTGTTTACTGATATGCATTTGGGTGGCACCAGGTAGCTAGCTACATGTGCAGCTGGTCGGCAGGGTACTGATATTGCATACCCAGTTGTGTTAATCGGCTTCACTGTGCTGACGTCGGTCTCTTCCCCGACCGTGTCCAAGTGCCTCGCCCTCGGGTTCCTTAGCTGGATATGCATTCCCATCGACATGGATGTTCTCCTCCCGGTGGCAATCTTTACTGGTTATCAGTGGACGGTCCGCCAGATCAAGAAGGGTGTGAGCGCAGGCGAGTTGGTGTGAAATAATGCTTCTGTACCGGACGACTGTTGTTACACACGTATGGTACCGCTTACCTACCTTGTACCCTTGCCATGGAAATGACATACGTGAGATGTTCACCGGATAAATGATAGCCTGCATCCCGTTCATTTCAAGGAGAGAGTGGCCTGCTCGTATAATTATTGCATTCTCGTGCATTTACAGCTAAGCGCAAAACGATAGACACAAATTGTTTTCGAGTTCGAGTTCGGGCCGAGCACAGCATAGCCAGACAAAGGCTAAATTCACTGGCGCTCAACTCCACGGTCTCCACCATGTCCCACCGCTTTCGACTGCTACCACAATGGCCGGCAACAGACGCCATATACCAGAAGAGCAAAAGCAGCTAGTTGTTATCATGGCTGCCAACAATATGAAGCCGAAAGACATTGTGGTGTCCACCAATATCCACATTCGCACCGTCTACCGTATTTTGGAGACGTGGAACGACACTGGGGAATACGTGCGCAGACCGTTGGGGGCGGGGAGACCGCGTGTCCTCACGGCTTTCGATGTATCCGTAAGGTTCTTTCCTGTCCATCCTTTGCATCTTATGTATCTTTCCAGTTTCTTGAGGGCCTTGTGTTAAGAACCCCCGACATATACACGTTCGAACTCCAACGTGCTCTCTTCATTCACACGGGACTCGATGTCGACAAGGAAACCATCCGTAGAGCTCTTATTCGTCGCGGGTACACGAGAAAGACGGTGTGTGGACAATTTGCGTATTTCTGCATGATCTCACATCGTGTTCGGAAGATATCTCGTTCGGCATTGGAGGCCATCGTGGAGAAGCAGGATGCATACCAGCTCGAGGTCAGCCAGCATTCAGCACGACGGCTCATCTTCCTCGACGAGTCTGCCTGCAACCGACACACATCCAAGCGATTGAAGGCATGGGCTCCAATCGGGGAGAGGGCTCGTCGTCTGGATTTCTTCATTAGAGGTGTACGGTGAGTAATGTTATTTCCCTATTACTATAGACATTCGATAACGGAAAATGCCCAGCATTCATCAAAACCAACCATCTTTTCTGTAAGCGGCAACGAACCTTTCTTTCTTTCCCCCATGTCGTCTCACTCTATTTCACTCTCACTCCAGACTATTCACCTCCGTCTCAGCTAGCGCTCCCCGACTCCTCCACCCTCAAACACTTGATCGATGATAGACCCCTCTATGTATGTTGCACTTCTTGTTTTTCTTTTAATCCATCGTCTTCCAGGTCGACATTGAGGTATGTATGACTTTGGGTCTCCTTGTGTGAGCTAGTACCAACTAATCTGTGCACTACTAGTGCGTCCACCTGACAACGGACAACATCGCTTGCCGGCATCACCGCCCAATGTCGCGCTTTGTCTCAGCTGAGGACACCGCTTTTACGTTCTTGTCCCATTATGTGCCTGTCACGGCTGTTCCCCGTGTGTTTTTCCTTGCACACCATCTATTATCTAGATTCTCGCTCACACTCTTCTACTTGCAGCCGACCCCACCGAAAACAAGTGTTGGTTCTTTGCATGAGGTTCGTCCCATGTCTGTTTGTGCTGCTCAATGCTTACCTTGTGTTTTTTTTTCCCAGGACCTTTTTGTTTGGAGTTGGATCGGGATGCGCAATTAGAGTGAGTAACACAGGTTAGGGACGTGATAAATAGTTACATGGACT
The DNA here is from genome assembly GCA_029204085.1 of Mycena sp. CBHHK59/15. Lineage (NCBI taxonomy): Eukaryota > Fungi > Basidiomycota > Agaricomycetes > Agaricales > Mycenaceae > Mycena > Mycena sp. CBHHK59/15. The sequence continues at coordinate 21,845 of JARGXW010000074.1, forward strand.
ACTTGGATGTAAGTATCGTAGCATGAATTCAAAGATTTTGGCGGCATACAATGTAAATGAATAATTGTGTGATAATGTGAACACAAGGGCCAGAAAGCTCACCAGAACTTTGTGGAAAGTTGGCGGGATGTTACCGAAATTTGGGAAGATTTGGTCGGGGTAACATAATTTCGTACATATTTGGCGAAACCAAGGTAATTGCCATAATTTGAGAGAATATTGGTGGAATTCCGCCAAATTACCGTGGGAGGCTTTTCCTGATGAAATTAGTGCTGTTTCTCAAATTATGAGCTAACAAACTTGTAGCAGTCAAAGTGGATAAAGATGAATCCGACTCAAATACCCGAGAAGATTTTGGAATAATCGTGGTAATCGAAGTTGTCGGGCCCATTGTGAATGCAGAAAGATCAGAGGACACCGATGTCACGCTTGAACTCGGGATGAGCGAGGCATTATCTGGCAAAACCGTCGAGAGGAAAAATATTGATGATGGGGGTTCCGGGCCTAATAAACGTGTTTACCGACGTAAGACCCAGGTTGAATGATCATCACCCTTAGAAGATGTGATTGAGGAGGTAAACATGGGAGTTTTTAATGTCTTTGTCAAGCCTGCATCAAGTATATTATCAATGTGGGAAGACCCTCGCTAAACGGAATTACCATTGGTAGAAGAATTATCATCCATTGAAAACAAACCAGTACTTGCAACGCCCCTTGGGAAGCTTCGGGAGGTATTATATAACAAACACGGTCCAATCGCCTGCCGTAATTCCGGAGAAGACGACGTGGACAGCGAAGCTTCGTTCAATGCAAAGTATCCTTGCTCTCTATTTCGCATGGATCACATGGCTTAGGATTTCATATCTGCACAGGACATCCTGGACATGGACAAATTCTGGAAGGAGGAACTGCTGCACACAAATCGGGACCGTCTCTTTTCGTGTTCTTTCCAGGGCCTTAGTCGGGCGAGGAACGGAAACTTCAACGCGACCATTAACGGACTGTGGGGGAACCACGCTTACTCTGTGTTACGAACGATCGGGTATAAGGACAAGTCGGGAAATAAAAAGCAGTTTTTGGTCCTGCGTAACCCGTGCGGCCAAGCTGAGTGGAACGGACCTTGGTCGGATGGATCGAAGGAGTGGACTCCCGAGTGGATGGATGCCCTGCCTGTCATGGGGCACGTTTTCGGTGATCCGGGCAAGTTTATCATCGAATGTAGGCGATTCCTTCTACCCCCTATATTGAATTCCTGGCTTATTTGAGGGCGCAGACAAAGACTTTATCTCGTGCTTTGGAGCAACTAGACCGAACCAGGTACGAGTTTTAGTGACAGCTTCATGCAAATCGAGAATTTATTTTAAATAGGTTGTTCGACTCCTCATGGACCATGAGATACGAAGTGATTCGTGTCCCTTCACGCACGTTCCCAGGGTCCGGTATTGGATATGGCGACCTTTGCTGTGAGGCACTTTGCGGAGTGGACGGTATCGGTTACTAACTGCGCCTTTTTTATTCAGTTCCCTTCTCTCTTTCCAAAACTGAATTTACCACCATCGTCCTCTCCCAGTTGGATGTTCGATATTTTAAAGGGATTGCCTCGCCTTGTTATTGGAGCTTGACTTCATCTTTTTTGAGAGAGGGCAGAAAGAACCGTTGGATACATCATCTCACTCGTGTTTCACTTCTCGCAGTGTTACAGTAGTCTTGAATTTCCGGAGTGCGTGCATTCGCAGCACCTCCTGCCAGAAGTCGATTGCGTCACCAGAGGAGCTGAAGGTAGGAATGAAGGGGTCGTCCATATTGCCGCGCATGAGGAGCGCGAAGCCGCGGGTGCCAGTCCTCTCTTAGAGGTTGGTGAGCTACAGGGTGTGAGCCGAGAACAAAGCCTTCAACAAATACATGAACCTCCTCCTGGATTCTCGCCCCTACTGCGCGCGAATCGACAGACGCCGCGATGTTGGTGCACGGATGCCCTTGCGATGGTGCGTGCAGTGGACCATGAGCTGCGCGATAAGTCGTGCATCCTCCTCGGGGGCCCGATGCATGGTGAGCTCCATGGCGGCCATCGCCCGGTAGCTATTCCGCGGCAGTGAATGACTCCCTCAACGCTGCGCGAGCTGCGCTAGATCTTGCCATTACCGTGGTTGAAGGGATTGTTGATTTTTTTGTTGATACGTATCGTTCCACCTTCCTCGTTGTACAAGTGCATCCAGATAGGTGCGAATAAATTCCCCCCAAAAATACCCTTTATAAACTGTTTGGACATGGGTGAAGAAAGAACATGTCCAAAAATGGACAGCGATCATGTGTCCGGACACCGCGTCAGGAGTCATCGTCATCGATGCCTTGGTGACAACTTGCCACAACAACAATTCTTGTCTCGAACCAGGTTCCATCCATCCCGCCATGGCAACCCGGAGCTTCAAACCCGCCGTATGTATACACCCCACATGTGCGTTCCCTGCTGTAATTAACAAGGCGAGACCTGACGCAACTTTCATAGAATATTCAATCATGATCAACAGCAACTAACCCGCCCTGCCGCCCGCATAGTACACCGACTTGAGAGAAGAGAGAACCCTCCACATGCAAGCGTTGTGAGTCGCCCACAGTCTTGTGTTGAGCGTTGATCCCTGAGTCCAATAATGCACATATCAGTCCATAGCCCTCGCTACACGACCAACAGCTAGACAGCCGACAGTCCGCCGCTATTTTGTAAGCACCGTTTCGACTTTCAGTGTCACATTCCCTCCAAAATCTGAAATTTGTATGGTTTAGCCTAGTTCAAATCGGAATCACACGAAAAGAGAGGCCTTACTCCTACCTCACTCGCTTACTATTGCTCAACTCCTCGAGGATGTTTGTCGAGACCTAGAGGGATGGGGCTATTTCTGAATTCCTGAACAAGTGAATCCGGGCTCTGTACCATGAATAGAGTATCCTGTAGTCAGACTCCACCAAAAGAATTATGACAGCACTCTGAGGCATCGATGTCCTCTGCAAGCGCTCAGTGCACCTTTCACGAGAATCACGCAGCCCAAGAGCTCAGAGCACATCACGCCAATAACGAAGGTCTCAGCACTGCAGACCTTTTATGTATATCGCCAGAGTTCGTTCGTGATTCTCGTGATAATTATGAACTCATTGCAACAAACACTCTGGAAACCAGTTCCTAGCACTCGGGCAGCAGATTATGTGAGGCTGCCCCTCATGTGCCTCATGTGGGTCCATTGCCGCCCTGTGCGAGAGCAATGGCAGATTTGCTGTCGCTGAAGAGGATGGTAGACGAGGTCAACGGGCGGAATATTTCCCCGATGAGTTTGCGTATCGCAACCTCAAAAGGCGCGACTATCCCCATGAAAAAGAGTTTGTTCGAGTAAGTGGTCTCGTTTACTGTATGCTGTTGATCAATCTCATCTATTTTATTTTATAGGTATACTCTATCAATGCCTTGACTGTGAACGTGGTAGTCTAATTAGCGGACTTCAGTGTTGTAGCTTTTGTAGTGTTGTAGCATCAACTGACGGCTTAACGGGCGCTGTGTTACCACTGACACTAAACTAATTTTTTGACCATCTTTTCATGATTTTAGAGCACCAATCGTCTCGAGCAGAGCTGCGAACTTCTAGGAAGTGGACGCGAGCGTTTAGCCAAATCAACCGTTCCCCGAGGGAGAGCGGTACGGTGTCTATGTGGTATAAGGGAAAAAAGAAAGAGGCGAGGCCGAAGGGCGAGAGATGAGGAAGAAGACAGGCACATTCAGGAACCGCGGTGGCCCAGAAGGATCTGCAAGAGAGCAGGATTCTTGCGGATGCAAATTTGAAACGTGTCGGATGCCCACCGGCCAGCAGCTTGGATGAGATGGTAAGGTTCGCCATCCTCGGCCAACGCTGTGGCCCCTCCTGCGCCAAGGGATTGACCGGCAAAGCTGCGATCGGGGATCACAGCTCGCAGGCGTCGCATGAACCAGGAACGGGATGGAACAGATCCATCGGCTCTCACCCAGAGAAACGGATTGAACGGCAACAGCGCATCGCGGCTGTCAAGATAGCGGCGGAAGACAGGGACCGGATTGACGCGAGGCCGGTGGGGAATGACGACTCGACTGCCTTCGAAGGTAACCCCTGAAAACACGACCAAGCTGACTGCTGGCACTTCCACCGCCCACAGCACCCCAGCTGCTCCTCAGAAAGCGGAGTGGACTGCCAGCAGTGCATCCTGGGGCAAGAACGATGGTGGATGGTAAAATTTACACGTAATTTACATAGTTTACAAACTTTACAACCATTTTTTACTGTAAATTACAGTAAATTACAAGTCCCTTTTTAAGATACCGGACCCGCCTCTCATATGAAGTGGACACTTGGACGGGTAAGCGAACATGAAGTGGACGAAAGAGTCCGAAGGCTGACGGAGGTGGTGGGACAACAACTTTAGTAACATAGGCATTAAGGCTCAACCGTTCCGTTTCCGTTCGCCAATCTGGGAAAACCGAACGGAAATGGTATAGAAACAGTTACAAACGGTTTCTGAACGGTACTTTTTGGGGACCTCGGATCTGGGCATGGGAGGGCCCAAAATAAACCACAAAACTTGAATAAGATGAAGTACAAACTGCACGTACATGTCCCAGGTCTCTGAGGAACCATCATTCATCCCTGGACCGGAGTGTCTGTCGGTCAATATCTCGATTAATGGTGGGCTATTTTCGGGGCTGGTCGTTTGGAACCCACCCCATCTTGTAACTCCCGTTGTTTGTGTTTGCAACCAGAACACCTCGTAGCAGGCTGTGCCGGATCCAGACTGGGCGCAGCATCCGAACCTGCTGCATTGGTTATAGCTGGAGTGGGATCACTCATTATGGCATCAGTGTCGATACCGTGGTCGCTGAGGTTAGGAGAGTCCTGTCAAATACATTTTGGGAACTGAGCATGTAGCACGTAGTGTGCTCACCTTTTCGTCAAGATCCATATCAGCCGGGCCTGTACTAGAAGGATTTACAGGAAATTCAGAATCCGAAAAATATTCCAGGGGTGAAGGCGATCGCCGTGGAACGTCGGGTGAGACTGGTGGCTCATAATCGGAGTTGCTATGTTGGGATGGCCGTGGTGATGCAATTGGAGAGTCGTGAATGAAAGGACTATCGCTATCAGAATCGGAATGTGGGCTTGGTTCAGGTGCTTCGGAGCTGGAAACAAAGGTGGAATGAAAATAAGAAGACGATCTTGAAGGCTGAGAGACGCACATGAGGGCAAGACTGGAACTGTGAGCAGTGGAAATTTTCAGTGTGGGTCGGACCTTCTTCGCGGTTTTCTTTTTGTTGGGCTGATCCTTCGTTTTCTGCCATACGGTGCACATCGAATCCACTTCTGAGCGATCGAGCTCCCACAGGTGCTTGTAGCGTCCAGCCGAAACACCCGGATGAGTACGCATCAGGTGGTACTTCAAATTGTAGCACCACACTGCGGGAGCCTTTGAATCACATTCAGGACAACGGAGGGGGACGTTAGAGCATGGTGATTTTTTGCTGGATTTTTCTGCAGACCCATAGTTGAATCTCTTGACAAAATTTGGGCAACTGTGAGACGCGTTAAGGTTAACCGACACTCTGTCTCCTGTCTTCTTTAGTACGAAATGGCACATGGGAAACGCACGGCAACAAAGGCCACAGGGCTGGTCATCCCGAGCGATGGTGGAGTCATGTAGAATGTGGGCACCCATATGTGTCAAAACTGTTTGCGGACGAGTGACGTCGAGCGCAACGGGAGGCGTGCACTTCAAACAAAGATGGGAATCTGATTCTTGGAGACCTTCTATCTCGGAATCCCCTTCACAAACAAAGCATGCGTAACCTTCAAGCACGTCCGTTAAAGATTAGAGCCTATTTGAAAAAAAAAAAAAAAACACGCACCAGCAGATTCTCGGTAAGGGAAGTTAGACGTCGGCATGAATTTTGGAATCTTTTTGTTAAGGTCCAGCGTGACTTCTTGGAGGAGTTGAGCACCGAAACCGCGAAGAACACTGCTTTCGAAGAGATAGTGGGGTTTTCCAACAACGCGAGTCGATAAAGTTGGATCCACAGGAAGCACCAAGCGCCCAGGAGCAATAAGCACATCACGGAGCACGCCAGTTGAGCGCCAGTCGTGCTTGCTGTCGGGGTCATCCTCGGTAGTCACAGGGATGACGTCTGCCGAATCGAGACGGGTCAAGGTCGGTGATTCCGCGAAAAGATCTTCGTCGTTGTTCATGTCGTCTTCGCCTTCGCCTTCGCTGCCCGGTGGAGTGGCGTGAGGGGAGACAAGCTCCGGAAGGTCATCCTGGTGATCTACCGTAAGATAATCACCATCAAGCAAGATGATTCCCTCCGAGTCGGGTACCACATCGGGGATCGGGCTGCCTGCAGACGCGATAGCTTCAGATGTCGTCAAAGTCGACGACGACTGAGGGGTTCCAGAGGTGGCTCCTGGAAGGTACTGTGTAAGTGCAGACACAGGAAGAAGGTCACGGCGCCGGCGGAGCTGGTCAAACTGGGCATTGAAATCTTGAAGCGGGTTACTTGGGGTTCCGTGGGACAGGGCGGCCGCTCCTGCGGAGAGAACGTCCGGTGCAGGCATCTCGTCGTCATCGAGGACTCGGCCCTCCTTCTTCACGTAGACTTCATGTTCTTGAAGACTGGCCATTAAAGTCTGGATGTCATTGTCGAGATTTGGGATCGTGTGCTTGTTTCCTTGGCGTGCTCCGAGGTCTTCATTCATAGAAGTGGCGAGGCGGCGCAGAACATCGACACATGATGATACAAGGGCTAGCCAGTCCCACGAATGTGCATCGCCGTCGGCTTTGTAGATTTTCTGCAAATTCCATCAGCACGAGCTTTAGACCGTAACTTGGGACACGACAACTAACCTTGATCCACAAATTCAAGTGTTCCTGGACAAGATATACCTCAACAAATGCGTTAATTTTACCGGTGGGATTGAGTAGCCAGTTGTGCAGGATGGTGTGACTGTGGGATGCACGCGTCAAATAACATAACAATGAAAGATGAGTCACTACCCACCGTAGTCCGTCGGACTAGGGCTCTGCGCCGCCCGTCCGACGGGGACGGCCGTCACCAGAACGGCCGTCAGTGGGAGCGGGACGGGGCCACCCGTCCGTCAAGAGGTTAATGTCTAGGGACGGGTCCCGGCCGTCACACCCGTAACGGCCGGCAACGGGTATATAATTCGATAATTTCAAGCCATTGGTTCGGTCACTTCGCGTAGTCAAACACATCAATAAAACAGTGCTAAGGGAGCTAGTCTACTATAATCACGTCGCGCTTTCTTGCTTCCCTTTCCAAACGCAAGCGCGCCTTGACAAACATCAACATTTGAATTGTCTCGGCCTTCAAACTGGCACGTCGGATACCAATCGTATCGCGGCCACCGGAAAATATGCGTTCGACTGCGACGGCAGACCCTGAGAGTAGATGTGAGTCCAGCATCCCGAAATCTTTGCAGAAGATGTCAGATACCTGGAATACAAAGCACGTTGCGCACAAGCCGATACAAGTTTGGGAATTTCTCACGCCGTGCAAACCACCACCGAAGAGGATCAGTGCCTTCGAATGGTTCAGCAACACTGGTAACCCGGAAGTATTCGGCAAGTTCGTTGGTCAGTGCGTTGCCGGAAGCCGTTTGTTGGCTATATCGACCAAAGAAGTTGAACTTCACCGGGGATTCGGGTTGCGCTGGTGCGGGTTCTGACATGCTGAAGTCGTTATCGTCAGTTTTTGCGTAGTATAAGTCGAAATGCAGCTGCAAGTCTTCTTTGGATCGGTTGAGCATCTCCATGAGTTCCTCATCGTTGGAGTAATCTGCTCGGAGCCCTTCATACGAAAGCCGAGGTAACCTGCAGATTGGTCAGCATTGCTGTGCTGCCGCTGATTTTTGTACCGAAACACCTAGCGCACCAGAGCTCTAGCATAAAAAACTGCAAGTACATTCTCCATGCCCAGATTTTTGGGTCCACATTTTCATACCTTAAGTGGAAGCCCCCATCCGCTCAAAAATCAACCCACAAATTCCGCTCCCAGGCAGTCTGTGCGAGGGAACAATGTCCGAAAAAGGAAAATGCAATGAGTGGAGGTCAGGGTTCAATCTCGTCTGGTCGCACTTTTTTCTTACTTGATATATGGAAGTTGCTAGGTGCTGACTTCGACAACACTACACCACCCCACGAGGCAAGAAAGGATTTATTATAAGAAAAACTGGACTACAAGTGGGAGATATTTGTGTCTGCTGCCCCAGCCCGAATTCAGGCATTTTAAAGTCAGTTTAAAGTCACGAAGAGGGCGACTATTGAGGAGAATAAGTAATATGAATAAGTTGATAACCAGGAAACACACCATCAGCTTAAGTTGAGTTGAACTCGTAAGTCGCTCTGAACCAAGGGCAGTGTACATTGGTGCAATTGATCGCCAAGTCGCCATTTCATCGCAACATCTGTGAATGGGACACCGACAGAACTGTTATCGGCCACACTGTTAGAAATCCCACCCCAACAAAAAACTCCGACACCACGAAGACCCTGGATTCGGCGCCAGACAGCCGGGCAATTCCAACCGCAGGTCTTGCTCCAGCTCATAGTAGAGATGGATCGGCGAAAGCCACGCTCCTCCATCTCGATGCAGCGTCTGACACTAGGCTCATTCCAGCTCTCGAGGATGCGACATTTGTTGACGAGTTCCGGGTATAAAATGCACATAGTTGAACATGTTGCAATGCACATGCCTAGAAGCGATGCGATGAGTTGATGAGTTGAGGATAAGACCAGTGAGCCAGAAACAGGGACGAACCCAGTGTGGAGTCAGCAGCCGTGGCAGGTGTAATGACACACTTGTCGATGCTTTCTGTGAGCTTTATAGGGTGGTCCTAGGAGCGGCAATTAAAATAAAGAATAAATGTCATTGTATGAGACACACCAAAAAACGAGACTGATAATCAACGTGGGACTTGGCCACCATTCTGAACGGTTTCGATACACCGGGCTGGGATTAATTAAGCGATCGCATCTCAGGACCCACTACCTAAAGTTAGTGGGCATTGACTTACAACAACAGCCTCAATTGGCATTTGCTCAATGAAAACTGATAATTAAACAAATGTTAATGCCAGCTAGCTACGAACAGACAAGAAATAATGTAAAATAAAAGAACGTAAAGTCAAGTTCTAACCATTTGAACCGTCACAAGTTCGGAGAAATGCTAACGACGGAGAAATGCTGCCGGTGAAAGGTAAAAAAAAGTAAATTTAAAGGCAAGGGCTGCCATAGTAATTAGTGAGTCAGAACCAACTGCGTAGGCAGCTCACATAATGGGTCGACTTGTACCAAGGGCAATGCACGTCGAGCCGCCACTTCATGTTAGCCAAAGCGGTCCGTGGAACTCCGACAGTACCGTTGTCGTCCATATTTCTGCTGAATCCGCCCCAACAAAAAACCCCTATGCCACGGAGGCCCTGGATCTGATGCCAAATAGCGGGACAGTTCCATCCACAGGAACGGCTCCAACTCATAGTTGATAGATTGCGGTGATAGCCACACTCGCCGAGCTCGATGCAACGCTTGATGGTGGGCCGGTTAGCCTTGCTCCAAGGACATGACCAAGAAAAAACTCACCTCCTCCGAGTTCGTTCTCCCGATGACGCACTTGTTCCGGTGCCAATTGGTCCAGGGATTCCGCGACGAGACAAGTCGGATACATATGCACGCTACTGCCGGTTGATGTTGATATTTTTCAAACCGTGGCGTCATGCAAAGGACCTGAGAATAGATGGTCAATCATGGGAAGATGCTTTTAAATTATTTTTACTCTCCTGTTCTGCCTCTGTCCGTTATAAAATGGACAATATGCAAATACTCCATGAATGCCGAGATAGCCGTGACGATCACTTTGCTGAACGACGTTACCTTGCCCGACGACCTGTAAAGGACGTGAGGCACAGACGGGGCCATGAAGACACAGATGACTTTTCAGGAGAAGATGTTACCGAGGAAATGATTCTTGACCATTTAGAGGAACTCACTGACCGATTTTCGATGAAAAAAGCAGCATCCCACCAAGCAATATTGGAATGTGTCAGTTATGCGGAGGAAGCAGGCCTGTACGACATCCCAAAAGATGCTACCACCCAGTCTGTGCAGATGGAAGATGGATCTCAGGTGTCTGGTGCGCATCTGGTAAACAGTACTTATCTGGAAGACGTCTGGGAAAAAACATATGATGACCGCCGTGAATCATCAAAAAAGAGTGCATCAAGTCAAACAGTTAGCGCTGCCGCTCCTGCAAGGGAGGCTCGTGAAAATGCTGAGGTCAATGATGGCTCGGCTTTCCGGAATGCATTCGCTTCACCGAATGAGTCTCCACAAATTCGGCAAGATGTGCCAGCCTCGGAACCTATTCAAGACGTCGATATAGAAGCACATGTGCGTAAATGGACACTTAACACGGAACAAGCCCACGCGTTTCGAATCATAGCACATCATAGTCTTCAAAATCACCCTGAGCAGTTGAGAATGTTGCTCTCTGGACCTGGCGGCACCGGGAAATCCCAGGTAATCAAGGCTTTACGGGATTTCTTTGAGCTTAGAGGCCAGAGCCGTCGATTGCGCCTTGCCGCGTTCACTGGGGTAGCCGCTCGAAACATCAAGGGCATGACGCTACATGCAGCACTCTGTCTCAGTCAACGCTCCAATACATCCTCGCAGACTAAAACACGGAAAGATCTTACCGCCATGTGGGAAGGGGTTGATTATCTATTCATTGACGAAGTTTCTATGGTTGGCTGCTCACTGCTGTTACAGATTAGTCAGGCATTGATTGAGGCTAAAGGGAATACCCCTGTTCGGCGGGTCAATGTGATTTTTGCCGGGGATTTTGCTCAATTACCTCCTGTGGGTATGAAAAGCCTTTACGCGACGATTCGCACCGACATTGAAAGCACTTCAAGCAAAAAGGGACAGCAAAATATACTTGGGAAGTTACTCTGGTTGTCGGTCAAGACTGTTGTAGTCCTTAAGAAGGTTGAACGTGTACGACACAAAAGAAATGAACTCAGGTAGAGTCTTGCCAAGTGGGCGAGCATCATACCTGACAATCGACGGCATGATGGCCGCGACGTAAGTCAAACGTAAGTACGTCTTGACGTGGGTGAAAATTCCCGGTAACGTAAGTTACTGGGTCTTAGAGAGCCCTAATTTTTGCTTTTGGCCGTGCATCACATTTTCGTCAGCACTTTTTGCGTAAGCACCTTTTCTCTCTGCCAAAATACACCGGCCAACTTTCGGCTTTGCGTGAGACCTTGATATGCGAACTGCAACTCATAATCCCGCTTATGCTGCCTTATGCTGCCTCTGGAATGTTCTCCGAGCTTTGCCCAGGCGAGCTAGCGATGACCCACAATTGCAACGTACTTATTAAGAGCAGCTTTCTTTCTCTTTCACCATGTCTCTTTCGATCCTTCATTTTTCGTTTCGACCTCAGACTGGGCTTCCTTGTGGGCCCCTCAATCCTGCGTGTTAGGTGTTAACAGTTGAGCTGGGGATTAACTTATCCTGAGCTGCCGCTTTTTTTGTTGCCAAACCCCTCCGGACTTTGTGAGAACATATGTATATAAGAAATTTCACGTAGTTTGCAGTGAACTGTGTGAAGTTTTGGTGAAGTCGGTGAACTAACACGTGAACTGGCGTAAAACGGCTCGCATAATGTTTGGCTTGTGTTTGGCTGGCATCAGCCTCTCTATCTCTCTGTCTCCACATCGGTACACTCGCTTTTGCCTACATTGTGAGTGCCCACCCAGCTCAAAACCTTGTGTATACTGAGAATACTATCCCTAGAATTCCTCCCGATGCTAAGTATGCCATAAACTAGCCTACAGCGTGCGCCTCCATGCTGCTGCGGCCCCCCACCAAATTATCAATATATTCGGTGCCCCAGACCAGACGAAGATCATCCATGTGGAGTATGGATACCGTCTAGGCTAATTTGCAGGGTTTCAAAGGTCTGGTACCACACGGGCCTCGAGTAAAAAGTGGTGTGTTATCAATCCACCATTACCACTGGCTTGCGCTGATGCGCCGCCATTCAGCTCAACCCCGAAGCCTTCTCCCGCGTCCAGCATGCCCAGCATGTCCGCCGTGAAGTGCACCAACAAGAAACACCTCACAGTCGGTGACGTGCACGTTCTCGGACTCCTGGCCGCATCGGCTGCGCAGCGCGTACGGCGCACGCACTCCTACTCAAAGCCCCCCGCGGACGGTGCTGATGCAGGGAAGCACGTGCCGTCCGCGTATGCCCGGCTCCACCTCACAGGTGTCCGCCGAGTAGCGCGCTTGGTAGTCGAGATTTTATCGCATTCTTTCTTCGCTACATCATCGTAATACATGTATTATCTTAGTACTAGGAATAAAACAGCCTCCCGCTACCTGGAAAATCCCTCCAGAGATAAGGAAATGCGGTCTCTCCAGCACGCTTGACCAAACAAAGTCCAGTTCACGGAGAGTTCACAAAGTTTCTGGGCAACCTGTGCACTTTCGGTTCAGGGATTTACTGGACTTTGTAGCATTTATACTGTCCTCAGGTGCTGGGTGGCCAACACAAGTGAACCTTCCTATCCTTGATCTCAATCTTCCCTCTAGCCTAGGTTGTTGTAATATCTGCGGAAATATGTATGGAAAGTCATAAAAAACCCACTGGCGCAAATGCGGCCCAATGCGAGCTGGTCGATGTGTCAGCGTCGACCGAGCGAGCTTCGGGCCGCCACCATAAAATCTCATAATATTATTGGGTCGAAGTTGTTGATTCAAAAGCATTATGGCTCAGGAAGTGCAATTCCTGATGGCGGGTCGTGTCGCCTGTTGGCACCACCCACTGCATTTGAGCCCCGAAAGCAGTTCTCAAGGGTGCAGCCATGATTGATTGTACTACGCCGACCGTGCCGCAGCGCCGCTCACTGGCATTACAGCTTTATTTACCATCTTTAAACCAACCAAAGCGTTACCGGGCCTTGCCGCTCGTCGGCCTTATTTTCAGAGGCGGTGCCAATGTTATGACATGATACTGACTGCGGTTCTTGTTTGGCGTCAGATCTTGCTCAGATCAGCGATTTTTCAGTGCTATAGCCGAAAGAAATCCGGAATTTTTTCTAAACCTTTCCAAACGTGTTTTCAGCACATTTGCAAACATTGTCCGAAAAGTGAAATAAGGGGTGGCCGACCCCTACCTACCTCTGAGGATGTGTCTCGGCATCTTCCGGCGGATACCCCTTGGGCGGGGGTTGGTTGATATCTGCCGCGACATAGAAAGGCACCTGACACATAACTGGTCGAGTAATGGTCAGCGCGATACCCACCCATACTTCGAGACCAACCAATTGGTAAGCAGTTGAAGCATCCACTCTACTCGCGAGAAGGGAAGATGGTTCCAGTCGGCCACGAAGTTCCAAGGGCGGGTGGACATCTGCTGAATTGCCACAAGCATGTTGACTATCCTTGCCGTGGCTAGCACTATCGGGAATGGCAGAACCAGTTTTAGAGATCGGTGCGGATACACTGCAACAATTCGTAGCAGAAGAATTGCCCCAACTGGGAGCGGAGAGAACAGAAACATCAAGTTAACAACAACCGTGTATGCGTGGTGCTGTGCAGAAGTTAGAATATTTTGGGCCTGTCAAAAGTTATTCATCCGAGCTGAGTGAGAGAAGGGGAAATCTCCTAACATAAAGATCAGCCAGCATGATTCCCTGAATTGCTCCAAGAAGTACGGAAGCCGCGCTGAGAGAGAAGATTGGATGCTTCCGTAATTCAGCATCAGAGAAGAGGAGGAGGGGAAGCAGAAATGACACCATGCAAGAAGCACATGTCGACCCCAACACCACAAATGCAATGGATTCTGCCGTATCCAGGGGGAGTGGGCTTACTAGGCGACGATTTACAGCCATATTTATAGTAAGGATATCATGGTTTGTGGGTGCTTTTATCTTGTGCACCCGCGGTTCCGGTGCGAGGGAGGATATACCAAACCCGACACAGCGACACAACTGTCAAAAATCAGTAAACCCGACACATCCCGCAAATCCCGCACACAAATCAGCAAATCCGACACATTTCGCTGCAAGTCACACGGTCTTCAGGGAATCCGACACGATTCCAGGAAACCCGACACACCGCTCGGCTATCGCGGCTTGGCAGTGAATACGGTCACCATTGATCCGCTATCCAGCTTCCTTCTCCCCCCACATTCCCGCTGGCGCGACGCCATGCAATGGCGGAACTCGAAGTGCTTCTGACGCGCCTCCCCGACACGGTTCTGGAACAGTTTCGGTATGAGGCACGTCCCCTTGACATTCTGACCTTCCATTCAATGCAAGCTGAAATTCTGCGGTCGTTCCCCACGAACTTTAGGACCAAGCACCCGCAATCGCTCACCGACACCGCGTCGTTCCCATTCACTCAGGACCCCACCCGGCGGCTTAATTTATCCTTACTCATTGTCCCTCGTTTGGGTGGATCAACATTTGGCATTTGCTGTCAATGCGTCAATTTCTCCGCTGTGAGGGCGCCGTCTGCCTGGGTTGCCTTCTCTCCATGTGTCCTCAAATTATTGCTCAGATCTCTCTGGTCGTTCTGGGTTTCTTGACAAAATCACACAAACCTCTCGGGCTGGCCCGTGGTCTGGCTGGGAATTCGCTGCAATGGACGGCTTGCTCTTGCCCAAATTGTCAACGTTTCGTTTGTGGATCTAACGTCAGCTTCATTGCAGTTTCCCAGCACATTTATGGGGCGAAGCGCTCAACTTACCACGAGCGGTGAGTGCGCGTATTGTATCTTCCACAATTGTTCTTCATTCTCAATCATAATTATTTGGTGCTAGGGTTAGTCTCGTTTCAAGCTCCTGTGCCTCATGTTTAATTTGTTGAAGGCCCGGGAACAAGATGGTGAGCCAAATTCGCGGTTCACTGTTATATCTTAGTCTGATTTATTCCCTCGCTGCAGACTCCGAACATTTGCGACTTTCCTCGCGCTGCGAAGTTCAATCCTGTGTGTTTGGTGGTCAGATCTGTATCATTTGTTGCAATTAATCCTCAACTCTGGCTCTCACGTTATTGTCTGCCCATTTATTTCACGATGGAAGCGCCGTCAGCAATTAGCCCACTGGGACTTTTTTTTTGTGATGGGTCCGGGTCATAGAATAAAATAAAATTCAACTTCTCCATGTGTTGTTTCGTGGGCCATTTTTGTAAGTCCTGGAGCGAAGCGGAGGCCGGTTTTATAGTCTTGAGTCGGATCCGCTGTGGCGCGACTCCGGGACAGCGGACAGGCGCCCGATTGGGAGCCTGGCACACCCAACCAAGTGCGTGGCCTTCGGACTCGGAGTGCTGCGCATGAATCAGACCGAGCTCGCGTCAGCGAAATTCACGGCTCGGCCACACACCAGAAGCGAAGAGGCGCCGGGCCGTTTGAATTTTGAATGCGGGAGAGACATACCCTAGTGGCACAAGGCGCTGGGTTTCTGCGACGGCAGGGATCTAGATGTTCGAGTGGGGGAGCGGAGTGCTTTTCCCCGCGGTGCAGTGGCGCGAGTGCCCGATCTGAGGCCATGGCTCGAGCTCACTTTGCAAGGTGCACGCACTGTGGACTAAGTTTCGAGTTCCTGCACAAACCACGCTCGGCCAACTCGGAGATGATCGCATCAGCGATCAAGTATCCCATCAGTTCAACTTAGAGCGTACTCCAGGGTGGAAAGGTTAGCATGTGTCGGAACTCATGAGACTCAGGTGAATGTGTCGTATTTCTGGAGCTGTGTCGGAATTGCTGAAGGTCTACCGCCGTGTCGCTGTGTCGGGTTTTAGGGAGCCTCGGTGCGAGGATCGGGCGGAGAAAACCGAAATCAGGTGCCGGTAAACGCAAATCATTCAGTATGAGGGCGCATACTATTAGGATTGCCCGTCCCGCGTACGAACGGGCCTGCCCGGGCCTAGGGAATTATGGCTGGACTTTTCGGTTTGCCTGGGTATAGGCCTACCTCGAGAAACATCCTGGGCGAAGACCGGAATCCCTTCGAATTCATAGGTCATGGGGAGCCACTCAGCAAGGATGCCTTCAACATCGTCGAGTTGTGCCAGCAAATACTCGCTATTGGCTCCAGCGTCGCTCCGGATGTCAAGGTCTCTACAGACATGGCTGGGCAAGTGATTGTACACACTAAGGTGGAGAGCGTGGGAACCCAGCACCCTTACATAAGCCATTCTGTCACGCTCTTATAACTATATCAGGAACTTTCAAAAAAATATTATGGCTGCTAGGAAATGTGCTAATTGACCATGTTATCACTTCCTAGGAAGCAGAATCTTTAAAAAGACATCCATTCCAGAGTTATAAGCACTTTTTTCCTTTTTAGGAAACTGTGTTCCTATGGACTTTTCCACGCATTTGGCGCGGTTTCGAAAAACGAACCCCGAACATTTGGAACGATTATGTAATCAATCACATGATCGGTCCGGACATTTCGGCGCCTCACCCGAGCCTCGTTGCAGCCTCGTTCAAGTCGCATTTTTGGCCCTCTCCTCTCCCCTCCATCTGCACCATGCCCAAAGCCAGTAAAAGCAAGAATGCTAGGCAGGACAACCTTTCCAAGGCCACAGCAGCTCTCACTCTGAAGAGATCACAGACTAGTACGCCTATTCCAGATGACCTGGCTCAGATCTCTTCGGAATTGGACTCCCCAGCTCAAACCTCCTCAGAATTGGATGTAGCCTCTCTAGATGACACTCTTAGCTCATGGGATCTTTTGCTTGGAGATGAACTTCCTGATGTGGAATGCACAGAACTGCAGGAAAATAATGCAGATGAAGAGGATATGGAACTCAATTCTGCAGCTGCTTTGGATTCTTTTGGGGAATTTCTGGTCAATGCTCAGAAAGCTGCTGAGAAAGCAGAACTTTTGCTTGAGCAGGAAACTGGGAGAAAAAGAAAGAGAGGAATTTCAAATGTGAAGCAGACGCAACCAGTGGTTGCTGCCGTAGAATTCTATTCAATCAGCCAGACTTTATCAATCAGACATCTGCACTTCAGGAACTTGTTGAAAGCCGTGGTCATATTTGTGACTTCTATCCCAAATACCACTGCGAACTCAATTTTATTGAAATGTACTGGGGTGCAGCAAAATTCAAGTATCGAAAGTCCCCCAGCACCAAGAATATTGAGGAGATGGAAGCAAATGTCAAAAGATGTCTGGATGAAGTCCCTCAATTGTTTATTCTTCGGTTTTCCAATAGAGCAGCCTGATTTGTCTCAGCTTATTATCTTGGCTGTACTGGCAAGGATTTAGGTTATCTACAGAAGACATACAAGAGCCATAGGATGCTGCCTTATGATGCAGTAACATTGATGAAAGAGCCTGTACATATGTAGTTTTTTTTCCCCCTATGAAATCCATTTTTTTTGCACTGATTTATTCAATTTTTTTTCTCCGACCCGAGATTTGGAACGTCACGTCACGCTTTGTCACGGCTTACATAAAGGTGCTGGGTTCCCACGCTCTCCACCTTATAAGGATCACAATTCAATATATTTTGAAGGCGATCTAGCGAGAGAAAAACACTGTCTAAACTGCTCGTACATTGAGATGGACCAGATACAACTGATAACGGGGACGAGGAGCTGGCTAAAGCATTCGAAGATCTTAGTGCATTAATTTTCGGCGTCCACGTATGGGCGGATGTAGCCAATCCGGAAGGGACTACAGTAGCCGATCCCGGAGGGACTACAGACGGGTTCATAGGTTGCGAACTTCTAGCATGTTTTAGGACAGATGTGGACGACAATGCTATGGGATGGTCAGAAAGTGATATATGCTGACAAGAAGCTTGCTCACAGTTATATATCGGGAGCGGTTCGGTGCCCGACTCGAGGGCAGACGACGAAATGGCAGAGTCTAGGTAGCAGGATCAGTAGTGCATTGGGGCGTGAGCTATGGGCCTACGCACCTGATGGCTTCACAGCGGACACGAGACCACAGAGCACTTCGGAGCCATGAGGGAGACCGAGACCGATGAGCCATTCCCGAACACTAGAGGTCCAATCTGATCCCAGGTAGACATCCAGCTCGAGATTTTGCTGGACACAGCATTCCAGAACTGTAGTGAAAGAGCCTTGCGGACCACCGTTGATAGTGAGAGCAAATAGATCGTTGCGGCGGTTAGAGGCGATGCGATTGATAAGTGCGGCCGAGATAGCTGTCACAGGATGGCTCGACAACGCTACGAGAGAGGTGTGAACACCAGCCACCAAGATTGAAGCAGACATAGAGGAAGAAGATTATGGGCGGGAGCGCAATGGGAGAGAGAAAGCGATGAGCTGACAAGAATCATGACGTGGCGTTGGCACTGTTTGGCATGATCGTCTCGGCACCGGCGGCATCTCCAATTGTTGCAAAGCGCAAGAGAATGGGTAGTGCAGGGTTCGAACTACCACCCATATTTTGAAGCTTACGTTGTGTTTGGTATTATTATAAAGTGAAGATTCAAAATTTGGCGGGGCTTCTATGAAATTAGGGCGCCTACAGGAAGATAGTGGGCTACTAGCCCCATCCCCGTGTACACTGATGTACACCGACTGGGTGTGGCCGGCTCCGTCCCACCTGCCGCATCAGTAAAACTACATGTTTGTCTTTAGCGTCTTTGGTCTTTGCTACGCATCTTTGGGCATCTTAGTCTTTGGGACAACATCTTTCGTCTTGAACCCCGCATCTTGGAACATCTTTGTCTTAGATGACAGATCTTATGTCTTTGGGTAGTGTCTTTGCCATAATTCAATTTTCAAGTTCATTACTTATATTTTAGTCTTTCATTTGACTCTCTATACTTCGCTCTCTTGAATTCGTAGGTACGTACTCACAATATTTATGTGTTGACTTGGCCGTGGTAAGGTAAGTGGCATACAGTAGAGACTCAGATTCATCCTGAAATTTCAACTCACAGGGTTAAACAAGAGCACAGACTATGCTATGATTATTTCATGAGAAGTCCATGGCCAGCAGAGGAGTGGGTGAGGGGTGAGAAGGGCAACTGAGTACTCACGATCAAAATCGGCGAGAAAGAATCAAGTCATTCAAACTCCGCTTGCTCCGATTCGGGTATACACGGGATCACCCGGATTGCGTGATTGCTGAACCGTTAGGTTTGGCTACCCTGGGGAACTTGCCTATCCGCCAACATTTGCTACAAGGACAAACATGATTTCGTCATTCCAATTTTGTCATGGCACAAAAAAGTGGATATAAGAAAGTGTTCACAGAGTAGACTCCCCGTTAATTCAGCCTTGGTTTCTGGTTCAATGTGCCCATCTTCCCCATTTTTTTCCTGGGTATAGAAGTTCAGCCAAGTTCTCAGCGTCCCAAATTCTTATTTGATGTGTCATTTGTATTTTGTGTTCATCCGACTGTGTCGGCCTCGGAGTATTTCTGCCTCCGAGATCAACTGCATCAATGGCCACGTCGACCTGACAACGACACTTCTTCCTTCGCCCTCCATGTCCTCCCTCGCTACCTTCTGCGATGTTCCTGTCTCCGCCGTCTTCAACGGCAATGCTGCACGCTCTGCGCTTTCTCTAGAATGGGTAATGAACTCCAGGCTCCGTACCCGGAACTCGCGGGCTTCTGGTCTCCTCTCCCTTCCGTGCAACACCGGTTTCATCTCTATGCGCCTGAACGACATTCTGGTGGCTGCTTCCTCGCATTCTGATCTTGTGCTCGGCTTGGACTGGCTCCAGTTTGTCTCCAACTCCACCTCCAACTCCACCTCTGAACTTGTCGTGCACCTGAGTTCTGGCCCACTCGAGCTTCGACACACGCTTGGTGCAGAATCAAGTGCCTCGTTATCCATAGGTGCGTCATGACTTGTATTGCCATTGACATGTGTTCATCTCTGTTTTCCCAGGATCGTCTATTACACCAGTGTTCCGAGGCGACATCGGTGTGGACCCATCGTCCTCCTCATCAGTGTCCTCGGGTCGACCTGATGTAGTATTGACCCCCTCGTGTACGCCCGGTACGCGAGGTGTGGCAGACCCTCCTGTCCTACACTCCAATGATAATGTTATTGTGAATCCATTGCCAATGAATAATTTGTTTCGAAACGAACCATTTTCTGTGCCATCACCCGACCATCTCCCTTTTGCCCGGCTTAATGTCCATGAAAAAATTACTGTTGTATGCTTCTTTGCCCTTACACGTGTTAGTATTGTGGTACTGAGGGAAATGACTGCCTGTCATTGGCATATGTGTGCAAGAGAATCAAGCGGAAAGTGGAAAAGTGCTGATGCTCTGTGCGCTGATTTTCTTGCCCATCAATGTACAGAAACATGTCTGATACTCATGTCTGAAGCTACGGAGGCCGGGTTTAGTCCGATGTCCCTTTCACATGCTGAAGTTCAAGAGTGTGCAATGATTCTCTATCCTCGGTCCAAGTCCAAGAAAAGAAAAGCCCCTCTCCTACTTGGCAATACTAACAAGGTTCCGCGGCTGTCCTTTGAGACGTCTGCAGCTGGTATTACTTTCCCAATTATACTGCCTCAGAGCGAGAAAGATCAAATTGTTCGTGAATGGCGTGAGTCGACCAACGCTAATTCGTTGAAGCGGTATGAATGCTCATTCTGTGGTAAATTCGAGGCTGCAAATGAAGTTAAAATGAAATCAGTGGACTCTTTGGATATCTCGCTTCTTCAAAGAGCGGTCCAAGTGCTGCGCGATCTTTGTCGTCAGCCGCAAATCCAGTGTTTCAGACCGGAGTCTATTTTTCATAATACATATGTTCTTTGTCATTTATGTCTTTCATCTGTAGTCAAGGATTCGTTTCGCTCGATTCCTGTTCGCAGTTACGCCAATGGACTTTGGATTGGCGATGTTCCGGATGAACTTCGTTGTTTGACGTTCTTGGAAGAACAATGCATTGCGCGCGCCCGAGCGACGAAATGTATGTACAAACTCTCGATCGGCCCTTCTGGCCAAATGGCTGCTCGCGGAAATGTTTGCATTCTACCTCAGGACTCCAGTTCATTTGTGTCTGCCATGCCTGCTCTGTTGTTCAGGATCAGAGATGAGATATGTGTTATTCTCGTTGGCTCTCCAGACACTGAAGTCACCCACGATATGCTGAGGAAGTCTCCACTCCTGGTTCGTCGGGAATGCATTCGGAGAGCTCTATTTTGGCTCATCGAGAATAATCCACTGTATTCTGACCTCGACAAGGACTCAGTGGTTCATAATCTAGAGGAGTATCCGGAGCATGATTGTCCACTCGCAACAACTGATTTTCTTCGAACAAATTCCGCAAATAAACAAGGATCCTCATATACGTCGTATTCTGATCAAGCAAATTCTGAGTCATTCGAAGGGTCCAATACATTCGAGCTCACTGCTACGACGCTTGTGGATGTAGACAATCTACGGTCAACTTACAGGCAACGTAAACTGGAAGCACTGCGAAAGTTGAAGAAGCAAGAATCGGGATTTGTCAAATTTCCATCTGGAGGCACGCCATTGTCAACTTCTAAAAATCCTAGAGTATTCGGATGGCTGTTTCCAACTCTTTTCCCTTATGGGGTCGGAATGGTTGACAACAATAATGTCAGGTTGAGCACAGACATCGGATTTCGCGAGCTTGACACACGGCCTCATGTTCAACACTTGCTGAGCATTGCCGATAATCGTTTCCAAGTCCATAAATCTTTCATTTTTGTTATGAGTAACATCATACAGCGGCGCCAGTCTTCTTTCAAATCCCGTCTTGCAGTCAACCGGTCTTGGTTTCCGAAGATACACGGGCTGATGCAGAAACTCGACCGAGGATCGATCGATTCCTACCAAGCCAAGCTGGAGAAAAATTCATTTGCGAAACCAGAAACCGAAGGCGAGAAAGCCGCGGCAGATATGATGAAGTACCTCAACTATGTCTCTGATCATATTCCAGGCTCAGTTGGAGACGTCGCCAATATGAAGCAAGAGTGTCATAGCAAAATCGCGTGCGATGGATTGCCCCATTTCTTTGCCACGGTCAATTTTGCAGATTCCCATAATCCCATTGCCCAAGTTCTAGCTGGAAGGCAAATTGATCTGGACAAGATATTCGATTCCTTGGACGATGTTGCAAAGGAACCAAGTACTCGGGCAAAAACCTTGGCCGAAAACCCGGTTGCTGGAGCTCAGTTTTTTCACTTGATGATTTCTAAATTCTTTGAGATAATCCTCGGTACAAAGAGAGCCTCGAAGATCGGGATCCTTGGTAAAGTTAAAGGATGGTATGCTGCAGTTGAAGCTCAAGTCAGAGGATCTCTTCACGGACATCTTCTCATCTGGACTGAGGGAGCACCTGCTTCACCCCTGGATATGAAAGAAAGAATGAACTCTGATCCCGAATTTAAGCAGAATTTGACTGCATGGTATGACAACTTAATTTGTCAGAGCTTTCCGAAAGACACAGTTCCTTACGTTCCCATCGAAGGTACTCCCAAGCAGCTACCAGTTTTGAGCCGCCCATTGAATCCAGATTCTCCAGACTATGATCTCAAACGGGCTCAGCAGCACCGGAATCTATGTGAGACCACCGGCTTGGTTCATGAGCACAATGCAACGTGCTTCAAACACATCCCTCATCGAATTCACGCACTCTTGGACCCAGATAATGACTGTCGTTTCCTACTTCCCAGGCCTCTCGTTCCTGAGACACATTTCGACGAAGATGGCGATCTTGTCATTAGATGTGAGAACGGCCATTTGAATGGGCATAATCCGACAGCTACACTTTGCCTTGGATGCAACACTGACCTCAAACAAACTGCCTCTGGGCCCGTTGCAATGGCCATGGTCGAGTACATGGCAAATTACACCATAAAGTTGCAGCTGGATACTTCCATAGTCTTCTCGGCTCTCTGTGCTTCAATCAAAGGCTTGCAAGAAAATCCACCGATGGATATCGATGGGAATGTTGACAGCTCCGAAATGAGCCGCTTAATGATGGTGAAAGCGACAAATACGTTGGTTGGGAAACGCGAACTCACCGGTCAACAAGTTGCAAGTTTTTTACTTGGTCGGAAGAATCATTATACATCAGATGATTACCAAGTTTACTGGTGGTCTTCTATGTTGAGAGACATTGCCCGCGACGTTTTTTCACTTGAGCTGCAACGGGAAACTTCAGATGCGGATTTTGATGTGTCTAACGAAGATCGAGATACCACGGAGTCTGAGCTGCCCCAACAAATGATCATTCCCGAGGACGAAGATGATTCCTTGATTTTCCTCTCAGCTGACAATTTGGACCGAGAGCCAGACTTCCGGGATGGGGACGAGCGAGAGAAAAAATACTCAAGGTTGTTTGATGATATCTATTACCGGCCTTCGGAATTGGAGTCAACTTGTGCCTGGGATATGTTCAGAAATTATGTCAAGGAGAGAAAGCCGAAATCACGGACCCAACGAAGGACGTATCTCAAATTCAAGCCCGGACATCCTCAGCATACTACGCATTGCTTGAAGAAACTCGATGAACCCGTGATTCCGGTGTTAAAGGGATATCGTGTGCCTAGGAATGACTCCGAAAATGACAATTTGAAGTATACCGTTGTCATTCTTACCTTGTTCAAACCGTGGTCAAACACCAAATCATCTCCTCTCAAATCTCCGATATGTCCTGGGAAGAAGCATTTCACAAGTTCAAAATGATCATGTCTCCAGAACATGTTCGGATTACACTCAACATGCAACTATTGTACCAAACGCGGGACGCAAAATTTGACTTTGCTGCTAAACGCAAGAAGCGACTCGGAGAGCTCATGAGAAAGGCACGAGACTCTGGAATGCGTTTGGATGACGAAGAGGGAGATGACGATTACGACCCTGTTTGGGAAAATGCAATGCAGGCTGCTGTGGATATTGATGAATATAATGTTGCCAGAGACACAAGAGCCTCACGAGATGCGAAAAATATAATTTCAGAAGCAGAAGAAGGAGGGTTTTACCTTGTCAAAAATTCACCGAGCCAGGAGATACAAGCCCGTTTTGGACAGCGAGTTCGAATTGGTGATGAGGACGATATGATCAATGCGAATATTGCAAGCAAGAATCTTCTTGACGAGAAAAACTCGCTCATAAAGCGTCGTCTCAAGACTGTCGAAGAAAATCACAGGAATGCCCTGAATCTTCGTCGACCGTCTGAAAGAATTGCACATGCCATCTGTACAACGTTGGAAGAGGAGGCCAAAAGAGGTCAAGAATTATATGAACGACGTTCCCTCAAGTCAAGCAGGAGCTCACCATGGTCATCTTTACGCCCCTATCAGCGATTATGTTTCTCCTTGATCATTAAACACTCCCTTAACGATGAGCAAACTCGGGCATTCCTCCTGTTAGCAGACAAGATTGGTCTTGAATTGGAACAAGGGAGAAAAGATTCACCGATGACACTTCTATGCACCGGACCGGGTGGAACTGGGAAATCCGTTATTTTTCGAGCTTGGGATGATTTCTATGAGGCATTTGGACATCCAGAGCATTTACGGCTTACAGCTCCAACCGGTGTTGTTGCTAGTGATATTGGAGGCTGCACTATTCATTCGGAAGCAAGCCTATGAGTTTCACCTGCCAAGATGAAATCCACTCCGAGTATCCGCACCAATCTTGAAGAACGGATCGCTCACCTCGAAACTCTCATTCTGGATGAAGTCTATTTCCTAAATGCGAATGACTTAGCCCGCCTCTCTGAATATCTGTGTATGGGAAAAGGAATGACCGAAGAAATATGCGGCGGGTTAAATTGGGCAACATGCGGGGATCCCTGCCAACTTCCTCCGCCTCAAGGGAGGTCTTTGTTCTCCAACGAGCTCGTGCAATGCCATTTCAATGATGATTTGAATGACTTACATGAAAATATCCGCCAGGATGTGAAAGGAATTCAAGTCTGGCACCAAGTAAAGCATGTCGTTGTACTCGAGGAGATCATGCGGCAAAAAGACCCCGTCTTAATTGGAATACTCAAACGATTGCGGAAGGGCCTGTGTACTGCTGAAGATAAGCCATTCTGGACAAATATGTGTTATCGAACGAGGGATGTAGTGCAGAAACAAAAAGTCTCACCGATGTTCAAAGGTGGATCAACGAACCGGAACGCGCGTGCCCACTCATCGTGTATACCAACGTCGCTCGGGACTATCATAATAATTGCACTGCTGAGGCTTTTGCGATCGCGACAGGGCAAGAGTACCATTTGTACCATGCCAAGGACACCAGGGGGCGCGGGAGGAAGAAGCGGCAGCTTAGCAGCTTGGCCGCTGAAGTTGCTTGGTCAATACCTGTGAAAGAGGCCAATGATCTCGGCGGCAAGGTTCCGTTCGTGCCCGGCATGCCGGTCTTCTGCACGGAGAACATTGCAACCGAGCTGGGAATCTCCAATGGGAGCCCAGGAACACTCATCTCTATCGTCTATGAGGAGGTTGAAGGTCGCCGCTATGCGATCTCGGCGGAGGTCGACTTCAGGGCCTACAGAAACAGCAATCCGGATGCTCTACATCCGCATCGGGTTACGCTGAAAACATGCACCAGTCAAATTCACTTCCGCCTGGAGGGATCTGAGAAGATTTACCACACCACTCGTTCCCAACTCCCTCTGATTCCGGCCTTCGCTTTTACATCCCACAATGCACAAGGCCGTTCCCTGCATGTCTGCTGCATAGACCTAGCAAGTTGCCCCAGTATTCAGAGTGCATATGTAATGCTCTCGCGGGTGCGCACTTTCGAAGGCCTCTGCATCCTCCGACCCTTCCGACTCGATCGTATTCAAAACCACATCTCGCAAGAACTCCGAGAAGAGCTCAGACGCACAGAGCTCAAAGCCGCAGAAACAAAAGCTTATTCCCGTGAGCGGCTGTCGTGGTTCTATGATGTAATTCCGGAAGGCGAGGTGAAACTTCTCACCACAAAAGATGGGTAAGTCATCCTATTGTTCTCAAGGACTCGAGCGTTCAATCTTGGAACGGACCCAGGTGCACCGACAGAGGATAAGACGGACGAGTTGGCCCTAAATTATGAGCACTCCATTGGTCGATTCATTACGAGTGAGTTCTCGATGCATAACGAATTGATTTAGAATGCTCATCGTCTGAGAACAGGTATTTGGACCGTGTGTTTTGTACCGCATGCACATTTTTGAGATGATTGTTCCATATTTAATTCTGTCGTAGTAGACCTGTTGCCTCCCTCTTGTATAGGTTCAGCACCTGCCTCGAAGAGGCCCAATCCCACGTCATTTGATCGTAACCAAATGTGTTGTCAGCCTGCATCGCTCTCGCTTCTCTCTTTCCCCCCATCCCTTACACCCTCCCTTTCAAGCTTCAAGATCTGCTCCTCGCAATCCCTCGTCTCATGCGGCCTATGTCCCCAATCAGGCTGTGCCGGAGGTCTTCCTCCCTCCAGACCTAGACTTGCTCTGTGTCTGTTTCCGTGGCGCTGTGTCGCTTTCCAGCCGCATGTGGCCATACTATTCCATTCCCTGTGCGCTGCGTCGCTTCCCTGTGCCATCTGTGGCCTGTTTGCACTTTTGCTGCATTGGTGTACCCTCTTGCATTTTTCACTCACCTCTCCATCTTACAGTCGACGAAAATCATGCAGAGTGAGCTTCCTTGCCCAATGTATTCTCTACTGACTTCTTGATAGACTATTTGGAGACTCCCCTTATTCTCACCTGTAAATTCCTTTGCTGTGCAAGAAGAGACGGTTGCGCATAGGTACACCGTGTCCTGTCATCATGTGTGTGTCCATACTTACTCTGTTTTAGCTACCTCGTACATCCGGTGTAACCACGCCCGCCCTCTTTCTGCCCCGTCGGCTAGGGATGGGCACGGGTCCGGGTCCGGGTACAAATCAGTTGACCCGGACCCCAACCTGTCTCGGTAACCCAGACGTTCGGTGTGTGATCCTGTGATCCGAGCCACGCGAGAAAAGGCAGAAAAATGATGGACAGGATACACACCCGAACGTCTGGGGCATTTGGTAGTGTGATACCCCCCATGGCGTCACATCTGTGACCATCTTTGATTATCTCGTGTAATTAATCAATCCATCGAATCGATTTGCGTACTGCACCCCTATCTTTCTGCTTTCCTCCTCGATGACCCCCACTTTTCAGGACGAGTACGAAGATCGCGACTACTCTGCCCCGGAGTCAGACCACTCGGATCTCGGACCTGACCCTATTTCCTCTGACCATGAGTCGGATACTGAGCCTGCTATGGCTGCTGCACCACCACCGATGGGCCCTCGCGCAGTGACAGTGCTGCGGATTCTGACTTTCATGGATGGCCACAATATGACTCTAGCCGACTTCTTGGATGCAATAAGCTGGGGTGATCCCCACTGCACTCTGAATGCCAAAATACGGAATGAGCGCACCATTCTTTTAAATAGCCCGGAATTGCCCGGGATTTTGCGCCGCTGGTGGAAACCCCCTCGACCACGGAAAGGAAAGAAAGCCCGGCCTAAAGGAGCCAGAGATGTTATGCAGAAGTTCGCGTTGGAATCTGCGCAGCAGGTACTTGAAGAGGAGCTCGAACTCCTGATGGAGCTCTTCAAGTCGCCCGCTGGCAATGACATTAAAGAAGATCATCTCACTGGTGTCTCCTTCTCCAAGATGGTCGCTCAGGTGCAGAAGATTGCACCAAATCTCTGGGCATGCTTGTTCCGGTTAGCGCGATCCGCCAGCCAACAGGCTCGGAACCCACAGAAAAAACCTGCTAACGTGAGCTTCTAATATTGATATTGTATGCACCCTAATAATCAAGTCGACTTCCAGATCATCCTGATTGTCATTGCGATTTTTTCATACACTCGATCACATCATCGCAGCCGCCTCCAAAAATTGTTTGCCATCTACTTCAAGTTTCGGGGGTTGTCGGCGAAAGGGTTCGACACACTCCATGCGTTGGGTCTCACAATGAGCAACAAATGGACCGGAGATGCAGTCGGTCGCATTTCTGCCGAATCCATGTCAGCCATGAAACAGCTCATGGATCGCTTTCCGTGGCTGATGTCCTATGACAACGCGTTGCTCGCGTTCCGCGTCTTCTCCCAGCGGATCGATAGCAAAACACTGAACGGGAACGGTACTGCCGGAACAGTCTACATCCGGCGCAGTGCGAAACTCCTCCCTGCAACTGTCCACAAGGCTTTGCAGGAGATGCGTGCAATCGGAATGGCCCATCCCTTGGATGCCTTTGATATTTTTGAAATAGCGAAGCTCGCCGATGAGCGCCGCTATCCCCATACCCTCTATGTCGTCCTTCGCGCTCTGTTCGACTCGCCCGATTTTGACTACGCGACCTATAAAGACAAAGACCACCCACTCCTCCAGCGTCCTTCTCCCATTTACCAACTCCTCTTCGGTAAAGACCACATCACCTTGCAGTTCCTTCTGGGAACTATCGATATTCCAGAGGCCAGCTACGACGACAACGCCAGATTAATTGATCACTGGCTTCATCAACTCAGTCGCGACACACCGGAGTGGCAGCGGAAACTCGCGGAGGAGGCGCTCATGGCCTGGGTGGGAGACCAGCTAACCATGGACCGACTCCGTAACCTGTTTCGATTTCGCGCAGAGGACGGCAACTCATTCGAACGCCTCGATTGGATGGTCCTTTCCCCGGGCTGGCTACACATCCAGATGGCATTCGCCAACTCAATCCACAAGCAGCATCTGGGCACGGCTAAGGGTCGTGGTCTCAGTGCTGTGTTCGATGTCCTCGAACGCAAGGGCCTCCAATCATCTCACACTCAAGGCCCATTCTTTCACGATCTTAGTGAATGTCTGCACATCATCGCTGATGCACAACTGCGTGAGGTCTGGCTTGAGGCCGGCAAGGTCAAAAGCCTTGCCGATCTACGTACCAAGACACCAGAAGAGCTTCACACGCTGGCAGAGCAGATTATATCACACCACGCTTCGAGCGAAGCCCTTGCACGTCTCAAACAGAGAAACATTTCCGACGACATCAAGTCCCAATCAATCATGTTCCTCCGTGATGTTATTCCCTTTATCCTTCTGCGCGCCGCCGTACGCACAGGTGACGTGGGCATTATGGAGGACATGATTCCTCTGATGCTGTACCGGTTTATTGGGGGCAGGAATTCGAATTACGCCGGGGAAATGCTCGAGCTTCTCCAAGGCCTTCATCGCGAATGGCCGCCTGAAGTTTGGTGAGCAAAGTGGTAGCTCGGGGAATCGCTGCCTTTACTCACGGTCATCACAGCGAATTTGTGCGTGAAAATTGCTGGGTCATAAATAATACTGGCCGGCGCACCGGATTCATGCCTGTTGACGAAGCACAAGAGATGAATATTAAGGACATCAAGGTAAATGAACCGTTCACGCTCAGTGAACAGTTTCCTCATCCAATTCAGGTCACCTACCGCTCAGAAGGGCCCAACATTGACTGGCAATATCTCCAGAAGCTGCATCCTGCAATTCATGTTATCAAGACGGTAAATGCTCACATGGAGACAGAAATGAAGACCCGGGTGCGTGGCAGCAGCCACACAGTACCCAAGAAGGAACTGGACACCAAAGAAATACAGAAATGGTATCGAGCATCGCAAGCTCAGGCCACAGTGAATGGCCGTGTTCTCCAAAGGACTGCTAAAAAGAAATCCCCGGATATTCCGAGAGATGTTTTGGCAAAGGGAAGTACGGGAATACAGACTGGAAAATCACTCGAGAACTGGATTGAAACTCGCTTGATTTTGCGATCTACAACACAGGATTGGGATACCTTGGACTCTTCGGATTCCGACGAAGAATGAGTAGATTTAAATAGAATTATCATACAGAGTATTATAAGGTGTTACAAAATTAGTATTGTATACGCGTCCATCTTCGGGGCCAGCGATAGAATTATCGTGCCATAACGGCGTCTCAGTGAACATGGATGGAGGGGGAGCGGAAGTATGCGGAGGATGTGGCGCAATTGCACCGTAGTTGTAGCTCGGACGAGACGCGGGGTTGCGCAGGGGATCATATGGAGCTCGATGCGCGTACAAAGGCATCGGATTTAATGCCGTGTTGAATGCGGGGTTCAAGTGATAAGTGTTTGACGGCGGTGTGAACAGATAACCCCCATTCGGCGGCTGGCACAACGGCGAATTGTAGCCCTCGTGCATTGGGGTATGATCCAGCGGGTGACTGTAGCGAAATTGTGGGGGTGGTGACGTGTATTGTGGCGGCGGCGCGTAGGGAATTCGGGATGTTGATGGTGGTGTGTAATATGGTGTGTGCGACGCATGCTGGAATCGATTTACGGGCGTGGAATGCGACTGTACAGGTTGCACAGGCATGTACGGGACCCACGAAGACGGAGAGGCGGTTACTGGGGATGTATGCGGCATAGGCGAATCGTGATGTGGTATGGTGGCCAAGTTTTGCGCAGGTGACGCAACGGAATGTGCGTACGGGCGCACGGGTGCGGGAGTCGAAGGCGGCGAAAGCGGCTGACACGAATAAATTAGTACAGAAACGAATTTTGAGGCGGCACCTACAATGGTGTTCGCGGACGCGGCTGCTAACGGAGGGCGGTGCGTAGATCGCGGGGGCCGTCCGCGAGGCTTAGGTGTTGCGGCGGCTGCAAGGTCACGCGCGGCTTTGCGCTTGACCGTGTCCTGCCTGCGCTGAGCTGCATTAGCCTCCTTTTCTTGTTCCTTCTGTTCTCGCACATGCTGATCGATCCTACGGAGGACGTTGAGGACCTCCTCGCCGTGTCGACGTGCCAGCATCCAACTGGGACTGAGGGCCTTCATTTCTTCCACCGTATTGACACGGTTCGACGCTAGCGAAGTTAGAACCTGATCAGGCATGATGCCCACCTCGGGGAAGCAGCTCTTGCTGTACTTGTCGAGGTACGTTTTCAGCCGCCAGCGTTCGAGGGCCTCGCGCGCCATCTTCAAGTGTTCTTTGCGTCGATTCTTGGGGCCATCGGCGCTGCGCTGCATCGGTCGTTTACCGTTTGCGTTGGCTGATTTTGAGGGTGTGGAGTGAGCGCTGGACGGCGGCGAAGCTCCTTCGGGGGTCGTAGGTCTTGACGCCGGGGTTGGCGAGCCGGTATTCGGGACCTGCGTCGAAATCCGAACACAGTTATCGCAGCAGTCGCCGGTGGGTGCTGAGAGCTGGGTCAGAATGCGCAGCGTGAACCGTGAATCAATGCTCACGGCGTCGAGGGGGGTTGTTGTAGTAGCGGTCGGCCATCTCACGGCGGCAAAGCTTCGTCGAGATGTACTCACGCATGATTGGATCGACATTCTTTACCCACACCTTGCCGTCATTGGGAACGTTGACGCGATCGTCGGAGTACGGTGCAGTGTTCGTAGTTTCGTCCTCGGACCCCGAGTTGGAGTCGGAATCTGAGGAGTCCGGATCTTCCGCCACCGGTCCCCCACTGTTACCCTTGCGCCGGCGTTTCTTTTTGCGCTGGAACATCGTGCTCTCGACGATCATGACAGCCCGCGCATGCAAATGGAATGAGCGGCCAGCACGCCCCGCACGCTGAGTCCAAACGGCGAGGGAGCTCGGAACTCCGAATTGAACAATCAATTCAATATCCGGAATGTCGGCACCCTGTTGCTGCGAAATCAGTAACAAATCAAGCTGGAATGAATAACGCACCATGCCGGCGGCCTCGGTGGCCACAAGTATTTTTATTTTGCCGCATCGGAATTGTTTCATGACGCGGCGCTTTGCTTTGGCTGTCCGATGAGCGTGTAAAAAATCCACGGACCCGGGCGGGAGATTCGGGTACTCCCGACATATCATACGCTTGATAATCTGAGTTTTCTTGACCGCGTTCGCGAAGACAATCGATTTTGGGACGTCGGCGATGCCGTGGACTTCGGATGGGGGGCCGAAGACTTGCTTCAATGCGGCGTAGTCCTTTGCGCTCTTCATCTCGATGATGGACGGCGTAATGTTGGGTCGGTCGTTGCCTAGATTCAGAACGAAAGCCTCTTCGAGGTCGATATGGAGCGTGGAACAGACATCCTTGATCGCCGCCGGACTGAGTGTCGCCGAAGTAGCGAGAATTGGAGTGCCAACGGGGAGAGCGCCTCGAAGCCGATCTAGCTCGGCGTAGTGCGGACGAAAATCGCCACCCCACTGAGAGATACAGTGAGCTTCGTCGATGATTGCGCCGAGAGCGCGTTGTGCTGTAGCCGGGTCACGAAGCCATTTCCGGAATGGATCGTGCTTGAAACACATCTCGGGGGACGTAAAGATGGCGTTGTGGGCTTGGCTGTCAAGATCCTGGCAAGTATTAGTTCAAAAACGCGTTATATACACGAAGTACGCGTACTTTCTGGAGATTACGCGTGTACGTATCACCGTTGACAGCGGCAGCTTTCAAGCCCACCTTCTTGAAGCGTTTAGCCTGCAGACAGTTCAGATCAGTCCTTCCGATGATATATAACCACGCACCTGGTCTTCTTGAAGCACCTTGAGCGGAGAGATGATGAGGGAGAATTTCTCGCGCATCAACAACAGCGGCATCATAAAGGGGATGGTCTTGCCGGCACCAGTCCCAGCAATGACAAGGACATCCAGGCCAAGCATGAAGGCCTCAGATACATCCAGTTGCCATTCATATGGTGGCTTCTTGAAGCTCTCCTCGAAGAGACGCGCCAAGTCGCGTCGCGTCGCTGCTGAGTCGTAGCTGGACTTTTTACGCGCTTTGTCGCGTGCCTCCTGAAGAAGGCGTTGTGATAGAGCGGCCCGCTTGACGTGTTCGTCTTCCTGGGCCAATGGATGGGGCAGTTCAGCACCGTGAGGCCGGCGCATCGAAGAGTGTGTGTGCGGATACGTCAAGGGAATGCGCGGCAGACACGGGATCATACTGATAATCAAAGATAGTCACATATGTGACGCCATGGGGGGTATCACACTGCGGACTGCCCCAGACGTTCTGGTAGCTATCCCGTCCATCATTTTTTCGCCTTTTCTCGCGTGGCGTGGATCAATCCGGTCCGGGGCGGGATAGCGGACAGAACGGCTGGGTTACCGAGACAGGACCCCAACAGGACCCCTGATAGTTCCGCCAAAGGCCTGTTCCCCATGGAGGTCAGTTTGTCGGGACTGGTAATCACCGATTCGAGGTGATTTTGTCGGGATTTGCACAGGCCTAGCGCCTAAAATAGGCCAAAAATCTGTCAACATCCTTCAAAGTCGTCAAATTTTTCTTCCCACATCGCCAATTTGCGAAAATTTTCCTCCGCTCGGGCGATTTTGTCGGGATCTGGAACAGGCCTGTGCGCAATTTTGGGCCAAAATGTCGGGATTTGACACAGGCTAAACCCAAAAAAATTGCCCAATTTGTCGGGATTGGGATCAGGCATTTCGCCCTATTATCAGGGGTCCTACCCCAACCCGTAAAACCCGAACCCGAACCCGCGGGTTTACGGGTTGCTCACGGGTCGTCGGCAAGCCCTGCCGACCATGATCCGGGTCTCGGCATCGCCTACCGACAAGGTTCCGATGTCAGGCACGTCCAGGGACAGTGTTTTTAAGTGAGAAAATTAATCTTGCGGGCAAATTTAGACTTCATACACATTTTTGCACCAGCAAAACTTACTCTATTCATGGTTTCACAGTGAGTTTGGCCCATGTGTCTCATACCCGAGGGCAACCCGCGGGTTTCGGGTCTGGAATACCATCAACCCGTGACCCGTACCCGCTCGACCCGACCCGCAAACCCGCCGGGTTTACCCGAACCCGCGCCCTTCCCTACCGTCGGCCAACAACTGGTGACATCTGCCACCGACTCTGAGCGCCCCGAGCGACACCCGGCACGAACAGCACGTCGGCGTGTCCGTATCCTCGTCCGTCTAGCGGACCTGTGGCCTCCATCCTGCGTGGTTTCGTGGTTTTCCCCCCGACGCCCAGTCGTGCCCGCGCTCCTGTTCGTGGCGGCGTATGAGGCACTCGAAGTGGCGGTGTTGGTTATCGGTAGCAAAGCATGATGTGGAGTGGTAGCAGTTTGTAGTACTGACATGTGGTATATACAAGATCTAATGCATTCTTTTTATACCTGCTTTTATTTATCTTATGGGTCTTTATGAGTGTCTTGACAAGTCTTGGAGCTTGTCTTGGGAAAGACATATTGCATCTTTGGGTCTTGCCCAAGATGTCGGGTCTTGTCAAAGACAAATGAACCTGTCTAGCGAAAGACGCGTGTCTTTGAGAAAAACACGTCTTTGGTGTCTTTGTCGTCTTGCCCAAGACGTCAAAGACGCCAAAGACAAATGTGTAGTTTTACTTATGCGCGCAATCACCATCCCAGCACCAGCCTCATCATATTACTCACGACTTTCTACTGCTTTCCTTCATTTCTCGGACCTCCTGGGGCTGTACATTTCAATCCTATCAGGTTGATGTAGGCTCTTAATATCCACAAGATGGACGCAACAACAAAAATGTCGACGACTCAGCAGCCAATGGTGTCCACCACTCATGCAGTCTTTTGTTGGCTTCAGACACACTTGAAGAAAGCCATTGCAGGATTGCCAAATGATGCAGACCCTGCCCTCTGCCAGGGTCTCATCGACGCTCATCGTAAACTGAGTGATTATTACACTAAGTTTGACCAATCACACTATTACTCTTGGGCCACTTGTTCGTTTCATTTCAAATTTCTTACATGTTCTAACGATTTTTCTCACTGTTGGATCCCTGGCTTTCGTATGAGGGCCTGCGTCGGGACTACGCCGATGAATCCCAGCTTTTAGAAGGTCTTGAAGCGTCCAAAGCTGGCCTGCAATTGCACTATGATATATTTTTCACAAATTTTGACGATTCATTCATTCCCTCTGCGATACCACCAGAACCTGGATCACCAACAAAGTTTGACATATTCAGCAGGTACAGTTCCCAGGCTGCGTCCGATGGCACCAAGAACGAACTCGCCGAATATTTCCGAGCTACCAGTAATCCGGAGCCATTTGGAACTGATCCCCTCATGTGGTGGTATGCTTGCCGCAATCAATTTCCTAATCTGTATCGGCTTGCGCGAGATCTGTTGTGTCACACCGTTGAGTGCAAACTCTCGACCTAGGTAGAAAGGTTAGCCAAAAGATGTACAATCTGTAGTCAAATCAAAAATGGTAGAAAGTTGAACAATCAATTACTGCTACGAAAGTAGCAACAATCAGTGTTTGTTTCTGCAGACAAAGAATTATCCACATTCATCTACCTGTGAAAGGACTCCCGAAAGTTCTTCTTTTCGACAGCCATTTCCAACAAGGAGAAAGAAAAAAACTCAGCTATAGCTGAAAGGGTCACTGAAAGAACATCTTTCAGCCCTACCCTGTCCCTGCCATGAACAAAAGGACAGGGTAGGGCTGAAAGATGTTCTTTCGGTGCAGATTTCCTAAATTTAAACTTTGTTCTCATTGAAATTTGCCACTGACAGATGGTCTTTTGGTAGTCCCTTCACAGGTAGGTGATTGTAAATAATTCCTTGTCTGCAGAAACAAACGCTGATTGTTGCCACTTTCGTAGCAGTTTCAGGTTAAATCAATTGTTTTACTTTCTATCATTTTTATTTGGCTATGAATTGTACAACTTTGGGCTAACCTTTCTACTTAGGTCGATATTTTTCACTCAACAGTGTGTGTATCCCAGGTAATAGACATATCTTTGTTCGATGGCACTACTAATATGCCTTCATCTAGGCTCCGCTGTTGCTGTGGAGCGCTGGGTTCCGCAGGCATGGAAGGTACATTCCCTTTCACCTCGCCTCCTCCCACTCTCACGAGGCCTTAGACGCGTCAAGGCACCGTATTTTCGCCATTTACACCCATAATATCCGCCCTCTGTGCACAAGCATTCGATTTCGCGCCCCTCCTCGTGGAATCTGCCTAGAAAGAAGGCGACGGGCAAGAGGACCATGAGCACGACGACGACGTTGACAAACCAGCCGACCCACTCAACGAGGTCGATGACATCTATCCGCCGCTGCCGCCACCCGATCCCTTTAATGAGGTGGATGGCGGTAACCCCCACC
Source organism: Mycena sp. CBHHK59/15 (assembly GCA_029204085.1). Taxonomy (NCBI): domain Eukaryota; kingdom Fungi; phylum Basidiomycota; class Agaricomycetes; order Agaricales; family Mycenaceae; genus Mycena; species Mycena sp. CBHHK59/15. Next base: position 57,965 of record JARGXW010000074.1, read on the forward strand.
CATCCCCCTCCTCCTCCCCTCCTGCGAAACGCCGCCACACCACCATCGACAACATTAACGATGGCAAGAAGCCGCTCACAGGAAGCCACCGCCGCCAACACGCCAAGCGCGTGCAGAAGATCCAGGAGCAGGGCCAGGCTCCCCGTGCATCCACCACGCATAACTATGTCCTCCCCGCACAGCCCATTCAGACAGCTCTCTACATAGAGGCCCTCCCTCCGGCGCATGGCGGGTACACCACCAAGGTGGAGGACGACAGGTGGGGCAGTAAGAAGCGCTGGACGCTCCACGAGCTGCTCCGCATTGGCTTTGATGTCGTCCCAGGGAATGGCTTGTGAGTCTCATCCCCCTTCCCCCACCCACTCGTCGATGCTAAAGGCCGCGTCTTTGCCGTTCTTGTTGGCCAGTCTCACGACCCCACTTACGCCGCCTCCGTCGCTGCTGCCTACACACTGATCACCAAGGAGGGGCTCGCCGCTGCCTTTCCCAGTGATATGCGCAAGCACCGACATGGCCTTTTTGCCGCCATCAACGTCGGCCTTTCGTGTGGCGAGGGGCAGTTGGTGCCGTCATGGCTGCACAATGGCGAGTACACCGGCATGCTCGAGCGCCTACTCGCCAGTGAGGACATCGGGCGCATGGCTACCTTCGCGAGTGGTGAGTTTTTTCCTTACATTCTGCCCAGAGGCTTACTCCCTCGATGCAGCGGTGTTCACGTTGTGGGCTCCCCACCTCTGCCAGTACTATCGCCAGTATGACGATGCACTCCATCAACACCTCCCTCACCTCCCATGCATCTTTGCCAAGTCGGTGTTTTCCTGCGCTGCCTTCATCTTCGGGCCCGGACGTTCCGCCATTGCAACGTCCTCAACGTGCCATTCGGCTGGTGCACAATCCAAGCAGCTGGCCCCTTCGACCCCATCAGGGGTAGCCATTGAGTCCTGTGGGACTTGAAGCTCGTTATTGAATTCCCCCCCATCGCCCTCATCCTCATCCCCTCCGCGACCCTCAGCCGCTCAAATGTGCCGGTTCAGGAAGGGGACAAGTGGATCTCCTTCACTCAATTCACCGCCGGTGGTATCATGTGATATGTCAACAATGGGTTTCGTACGGAGCAAGTTTTGGAGGAGCAGGATCCAGAAGAGTTTGCGTGACTTGCAGCTGCCAAAGACTCGCGGTGGGAGATGGGACTGGGGTTATTAAGTACATTAGATGAGCTCGTAGAAGAATAACAAAAGAAAATCGCCTCTACTCGCATCCCGATAACCTAAGCTCCCCAAGGATGATGTGTGTGTGTGTATTAATTGCGAACTCATTGTGATCACAAACTTGTTTTCATCGCAAAGTTCGCTAGGATGGCCTGCAGCGACTGGGCTCAAATTTTTCAAGGGTCAAGTACAGAGGCACAACAACTTAGTAGCATAGGCGTTCGTGATCGCCTATTGATGGCATTGAATGCCTATTGATCGCATCGAATGCCTATCGGGCCACTTGAACACCTATTATTGAGTGAACAGCTTTTCATCTGAATGCCTATTCCAGGGCTCGCGGCCCGGCGACCTTCAGTCGTGAACTTTGTCACAATTGGTGCGCCATCGGTGCACCGGCGCCTCGCAGCCTAGGAGATTATTGACCCGCAACCTCCTTCCACATAGCTATTTATAATGGCAGGGTCAAAAGTAAGGTATTATAGATTACATAGTACATGATGAGTACATAAGCACGTCGCTCCAACAGCGGCTAAGGTTAATTAAAAATTGAGGTGTTACCCGCTCTCGTGGCCTCAGCAGCACCACATGGCGCGCAGAATGGAGGCGCAGGGCTGCGAAACGGTGGCATCAGTGGGCACGGATGAGGACGGAAGTACGCGGACATACGGGACTCAATGTGTGAGTCGGCCTGCGTCAATTGCACACGTGCAACCCGGGAGGGCGCGTCTGCAGATGGGTGAAATCTAGCGCGCTGCGGACTCAGGCATACGCACTGCGATTCCGCGTGCACGGACGAGGACAGGAGTACATGTACATCCCCCGCTGCTCGACAGTGGCCAGCGTACACACACACTGTGACTCGCCCATGCACCGCGAGCTGCACGCACACAACACGCCGTGGGAGTCTTGAGTTCAACTTTGATTCAACTCGAGGTCTTGCGAAGACAATGTTAACGTGTGAGAGCGAAGTCTCTCCAATTATCACAGCCTGTCCTGAAAAATAAATAAAGATATCGGGGTTTCCTCAATTAGTATGCAGCAGGGGTGAGCGCGATTGGCCGACACCGTTAATCGGGGTTCGGGAAGCAAACCCTCAGCAGTTCTGGGAGCGTGAGCCCGATGTGTGCGCAGAGAGGCAGGCGGAAAAAATATCCCGAGTTTGATGCTCTAACCCTGGACGCTTGTTGCGCTTGCACAAGACACAAGATTGGCAATACGTTCGGACAAAGGTTCGGACCTCCGGCCAAGTATATTCGCGTCGAACGAGCTGAAGAGTGCGGTTCTGACCGAAATGACCAGCTAGGATGTGATCATGACAGTGTTGAAGAACCCGAACTCGGAGTTCCTCGGAATTTCCGGTAAGGAGAGGAACATAGATGCACTCGTCATGGCGAAGTAGGCCAGTGTCGTCAATAGTCCAACGAGGGGAGTTGCCAGAATTTGCCGCGGTAATTCCGAGTAAGGCCGAAGGGCCATCTCGGAGGTGGCTTCGGATGTCTGAATGAAGCTTGTCTACATCCATAACAACCGTAGCTTGAAGACAAATGTCCTCGAGATAAGTGGCCCGAAGCGATGCTGAAAGCTGATCTTGAGTGAAAACGGGACGAAAATTGTGAGGGTTGACTTGGCCATAGTCCTTATCCCCCTCTTTAGGGTAGACGTCCTATCGTCTAGTTAAGGCGTCGGGTTTTCCGCTGAGCCTGCCCAGGCAGAAACGAATAACCATATTGAAACGGCAAAGGTACTCGGACCACCAAACTTGTCGACGAGTAAGCACTTTAGTAGTGGAAAAGTACTCCAAGTTCTTGTGATCAGTAATGACGTCCACCGGAGTTGCCGAGCCTTCAAGGTAATGCCGCCAATGTTTAAAGGCGTCAAAAATCGCAAGTAGCTCTTTATCATGGATGTCGTAGTTGAATTCGGAAGGTCTGAGTGTGCGGCTTCGGAATGCCACGGGATGAATGTCGCCGTCGTCGCCAATAATTGAAAGAATAGGGGCGATAGCATAGTCAGAGGCGTCCGCTTCAACTGCAATTTGATGATCGGGAACCCAATGGTGAAGTATCGGAGCTTCCGAGAAAACAGTCTTCAGACCGTCAAAGGCTGATTGACAGTTTTCGGACCAGTTCCATTTCACGCTAGATCAGGTAAGCCGAGTGAGTGGGATAGTAATATCCGAATAGTTCCAGATAAAACACGGATAGAAATTGCAAAAGCCTAGGAAGGATTGAACATCCTTCACTTGGCCATTGAGCAACTGCAGCGATTTTCTCGGGGGCCATTCGGAAGCCGTCGGGAGAGAATATATCCAAGGTATTCACAAGTGGTGACGCTGAATTCGGAAGTTTTCAGAAAAGTCCGGATGCTCGGAGTCTCCGAAGTACTTCTCGGACATGCTCGGTATGTTTCGATTCGTCTTCGGAGTATACGAGGATGTCATCCAAGTAGACTACGACACAGACGTCAAGGAGGTCCGAGAAGATGGTGTTGAGAACGCGTTGAAATGCCGCAGGGGCATTAGTGAGGCCTTCAGGAACCACTCTCCAGTCATAAGACCCATAGCGAGTACGAAAAGCAGTTTTGGGCTCGTCGCCTTCTTTAATTCGGAGAAGGTGATAAGCATGTCGGAGATCGAGTTTTGTATAGATGCGAGCCTTGCTCGGAGCATTTAGCAAGTCCGAAATTAATGGAAGCGGATATCGGTCTTTCTTAGTGATTCGGTTAAGACCACGGTAGTCGACGCAGAGCCGAAGAGAGCCATTTTTTTTCTTCGCGAAAAGTATCGGAGCTCCGTGAGTTGGTTTCGAGGGATAGATGAAGTTGGCCTTTACATTCTTATCGATGAATTCTCGGAGTGCCGATAGTTCAGCTTGTGATAGAGAATATATGTAAACAAATCTTAGACATAAGTAGCCGAAATGAAGCTATTGACCTATGGAATCTACAGTCATACCTAGTGCAAGGTGATAAACGCGCATCATGGTGCTATTTCGTGGACTACATCCTGAAAAATTACTTGGAGAACAGCTATTTAAATTTCCGACCAGAATCCTGAACATCTTCGCACAAGGCATCAATATTCCAATCTCAAAGAAAACCCCACTCCCGGAAGACATCAAACGGATGATCCTGGCAGCACGTAAGTACAACCTGAAGTTCACGGGGTTATCAATTAGCAAGGACGTAAAATTGGGGATGTCAATTTGGAAACACCCTGCTGTCAACAACGGGGAACACCGACGGGCATGCCGACGGGACTCTCTCCGGTTGAATCATGAAGTATGCAGAGTTAAAGATGCCCTGGTCATGGCAACTCGAAGAACTCTCACCCCGAGAAAACCTCATCAAGTGAACCCATCAGGAATAGGACGCAAGAACTGTGGCTGCTTACTATGCTATCACGACCGTACACAGCTTGGTTGTGAGAATCCTGGAGCGTGCATTGAGACGGCCAAAATGTTGATAAATAGCATTTTGCCCAAATGGAACCCAACGGCCGTCAACCCGGATCTATCTGAAGAACTTGCATTGACAGACGATGAACGCGAAGGAAACAAGTGCGGCACCGTCGGGGGGTCACCGTGTTCCAAAGAAGTTGATTATATAATTCCTCGCACCGGTCTTGCCAACGATTTTATCCACAACCCAATATTTTCAGGAGTGCATAATTGTTGGATAGTAGTCCAATTTGACTCTGATTCCTAAGGGAGGAAAAAATTGAGTGAGACGTCATCTCTGACATCATCGTGACGTCATCCCTTGGGTCGGGCCGATCTTAGTCATAACCTCTTTGTCATCCAACGCTTAGATCTCTGGCGCTTAGATAGGCATTGGAACGATAGATCTTATCTAATCGTGACACCATTTCAGAAAATGGTGAGGGACCGAATCGTGTCGCAAACGTGTTGCACATCAGCCACATCATCGTTTTGGAGACTGCACCCCGTGCAGAGATATATGCTGGGTAATGTGAGTTGTTTTCCGTGAGCAAGAAAAATTTACATACCAGGGAATGCTGTCTGGACAAATGAGGGAAGTTGCGCGATGATATGGGGGTCTGTGCCTTGATAACTTTTACCGCAACCACGGTCGACCTCCCGCTCCCGCCGAGGATTACAGACAAACCGATTGGTTAAGAGGAAAAAATCGACGGGGAGGGAGCGGACTCGGCGTGCAATCGGGTCGTCATTGAAACCTGAAAACCCAATGAGAAATGTGGTACGGAATTTCAAAGACAAAATTACCGTTTCGAGAGAGTGGCTTTCCGCAATCACATTTGAACCGTTCAGGTGCGCCAGGAAGCAATGATGGAATCCATATAAAGACGTCACGTGCATGAAGCTTGGTGGGATCAAGCCCATCTTTGCTACCTGTACTGCGATGAAGTGCGAATACCGGATGGGGTGGGCGGTTGTAGAAATCGCCGCGGCGGTAGCATAAGGGCTGTCCATATTTTGTGATTTCGCGGGAAAGCTTCGCTCTTAGCTCGGTGAACTGGTTTTGCAGGACTGAGTCGTTTACTGCCTCTGAGGAATTATTGTCCACCTGCTCGGTCGTCGGGTCGGTGCCAGAAGCCTCGAGAATTGCATCCACGAGACTGTCATTAATCACCTTATCGCCAGAGGCGATGTCCGCGTACTCATCGTTTTCGTCAATGAATTGCAGCTGCTCGGCGAGCTGGTCAAACTCTGCCGGCGAAATGCATGACCGAATTGCTGCCAACAATAGTAAGTGTGAGTTGAGTAACATAAAAAGAGGACACTGTATACCATTATCAGCATCAAATCCTGGTTGCAAGGGTTGTGCGTTCTCGCGACTGGGGCCTGCTCCGTGCCAGACACCGGACCAAAACACTGGCCTTCCTGTATGTGTGGAGTTGGTGAATGGGTTGCCAAGTGGTGTCGCTTGATGAGTATTGTACGGCCCAAAGAATGGGGCTGCTGACTGGGGAGGAATGGGGCAGGGGTAGCACGGATAGAACTTGTCTGCACAGGATGGGAGGGATTTCTACGCTGCGAGTTTCCCGGGTTTTGTGGTGGATTTCCCAGGGTTGTATCTTTCTTCTTGCGCCCAGATCCGGCCTGCTTCCCACCGTGTGTTCCCTTCGGTTTTGGTGTGGCGAAATCCATGGATGCACGACAGATGCCCGAGAAGATGCGGCTGACGTACGTATGTAGGCTGTGCACGGATCATGCGGAACAGTTCGCATCACTCATCAGTACGGGTGCAGTCCTACTGCAGTAGGTATCAACGGCCATAGTGCATGGGCCGGATTGTTCGTGACAGTCTGGTTCGTAGTCTCGTTCCCATCCGTTTATAGGGCAGTTCCGCTCGCTGCGCTTGCGGGGCAGAAATCCAACCGGGGATGTTCAGATGTCGCTGAGGCAGATTTTGATGAAAATTTGATTGTGGTTGACTGCCCTATACGGTGATCCCGGTTCTGTTTTCTCATCATTTTCTGCCTCAAATTTGAAAGTCCGCTTATCCCCGCACCACCCTAACATCTGGATTCGAGATTAACCACGTCTCTAGTCTCTCCCAAATCATTGTGGATGGCAGGATTGGCGAGAAATCGATTGCGTTGATTCTCACCGGCGCCGATGTATGTGAGACCGTTTTCGATAATCTCCGACATCAGAGCTTTCCTTAGATACCATTCGATGAGAAGGGCGTAGAAGTCGATTTAGCGACGGTAAGTGCAGTAAGATAAAATTTCCCTGTTGCTGAATGATTTCTTCAGGAAATCGACAAATTAACGACGCAGATTGAGATCCTCAAACAACGCATCGCGAACGGTCGTCCTACGAAGGTTGAGGAATGGCAAAGAAAGGTTCGCACAAACGATCTTATACGGACTACTGTTCACGTATCATAGATTACAGCGAAGCGTCAAGCCCGAGAGCAACGAATTCTTCTGAGACACAACTTGTTGGCGGTCTGTCTGGCATCCGTTCCGGGTTCGAATGAAAATGAAGCTCATTGCCTCACAGCAAAGACGATCGCATTCCGTGGCATCAGCACTTCAGGAGAAACACCGGCAGATATATAGTTTATTGTCGCAGTTACCCGAAGGTCGAACTACCCCACGTATTCCGATCTTCTGCGTGGGCAGTTGTGATTATTTGTGCGCACGCTCCCCCATCTTCATTGCTGCATTTGTGAATTATAGCCTAAATTTAGGAGTTTATCGCGTCTCCTGCCCACGACACCATTGGTTTTCTCCTCGAAAGACGATGTAAGGGTTTGTTTGGTTCTTTTCACCCCAGGCATTCATGCCGTGTTTCAGACTTCCATTCCGGCCCTCCACGAATATCTTCAACTTATCGGGGAATTTCACAACTTAGCGGATGGCGTCGATCTTCTCTCTATGGCGTATCAGTTGCTTAATCGGGCTTCATACGTTCCATCCGAGGACAGCGACGTGAGGCCTGGTATACGGCAGGACATTTTCAATTTGGAAAAGGTTGGGAAGCCCATTTTAGTTCCATATTTCTCACCTATCGGTACCCATTCCAGCGCTGTATTGACAGAGCAGACGCCTTGGTACAATGCATAAATGCTATCTTCAAGAAGATCGTGGCGGAAGTGTCAAAGGCTGTCGGCGTCGTTCGTAGTAATCGACGTCCGTCCTAATTCTGAACTTACTATACATTAGGCCGAAGGAAGGAGTCCGACCGTTTTCGAGAACATCGCCCTGACATTGAAATGGAACCAATACCTGGCCCTGATGCGCCGAGAGGGAGAATATGGTCCCAACAATCTAAATACGGACCTCACAGCCACGATTTTTCCCTCCATCCAGACCCAATGGCACATGGGCATAAACGTGGAGATCCCGACCCTTCTTTCCGATTTTTTCCAGGTCTGATACTTTACTTCTTCTTAAATGGAACTAGGGCCTGAAACCTAGACAGGAGATTAAAGGCGATCTAGACCGGACCATCCAGGCACTCGGGGTCCGTTCTTCCTCCAATATCGATGCGGTCCGCAAGTCTCTCGGGGTGGTTGTGAAGGAGCTGTCCCATGCCGTCCAGCAATTGATCACTCTTCGGCAAAGAAAAGCGAGTCGCATTTGGGCACCGTCAATGAAAGCGCAATTGGTTCCTCAGTATGCAATAGTTGCCGCCGAAAAGGGACGGGGGATGTTTGGCAGAATGAAGGTTCGTCGGCAATATACCCACCTATCATCAAATTTAGGCTCATCTCAGCTCAGGCGGCAAGTTAAAAATTAATTTCCACGCTATTCATGGACCGACTAATTCTACTGTCTAGCTTATGAAAGCCCTCGACCCACACGGGATATACAAACCCTTGAATGATGGGACGCGGACCGCCTTCGCAGAAAGCGCCGACCAGGTACAGTTTGAGCTTCTTGGTGGATTGAAGCGTATACTTCGAGAAATTCATCTCGTCTTCATTGGTAAGACTAATGGAACGGCTGTCCGACGCTCTGACACTCATTGTCAGGATTTGAAACCAACGACTTCGAGGGCATTGCTCTGGTGGAAACGATTGTACGCGCCAATGAGGACCGTATTTTTAGTGTGATGGATGCTCTAAAGTCGCGCCGCCAGGAAATTGAGCTGCTTCTGAGTCCGTAGTCGTTCTCCCCATGTACTGGCGCTACTCGAGAGTCGTTCAATAGATCTTGTATCTTCGGAGACTTCCCTTAAACCATTCGTTTCGGCGGCACTAAAGCTGCTCCTGAAACCATTAGCTTAGTGCACATCTCTGACAACAGCCCTGAAACTAGGGAATCCAGTCAGTCTGAAAAGCGGCCTTGAACTCAAAATTCCGGCTGTAATTTCAGCAGTTTCTATAAAAAAATTCGAATTCGTCATCGAAACTCAAAACTTGAGGAACGAATTCACCTCACCTGAAATTTCTTATTTTCCGGTGTAACATCCCTACTGTCTTTCAACCCGACTAGTGCCAGCACTTCTAAAGCCGGAGCGAAGGAGAGGGCAAAAAAGAAATGTGCAGCCTGTCGGGATCACAACTGTGGGAGTGCGGTGGATTGTAAAGGCTTGGGAGGTCGTGATAAACACTTATGTGTGACTAGCAACGTCCACAGGGATGCGAAGAGAAGCAGGAGATTCGGCGCCAAAGAGGTGCTAATAATTCAATCTTCCGGATGTTTCGAGATAAGTAGAGAGATTCGAAGGAGAAAAGACAGGGTTCTGTTGCAGGGGGGGCGTCTGAATGTCCTTGAATTTTCTCAGCTTTAATTGTGCCAGACCGCGCTCGTAGAACATAATTCGGTGGTTGGTATGTTATGTAAGGACCGCCGGCGTGTTACAATGCCACTATATCCTTGACATAACACTATGTTATGTCGCACCTTTCTCAGTGCAATTCTGTGGTCGTCAGGCCTATCACCTTATTTGTCTGCCGTGCACTGCCTTTCCTCTTACCAACACCGACGCGGTCCTTCCTCGCGTCGCGTTGTTCTTGCTTCCCTGGATACAATCCAGCAGGCAGGGCTGTATCTGGGTACTTGCATCTACCCATTATCGTGTGGTGCTACGGTTGGGTATATGTAATATGGGTGAGAGACGCAATAAAGGCAATGCTGGCGAGACAGAATGAGAGGCTAGTGAGCTGCCTCTGTCCAATGTAACACAGTCAGTTACAGCACTAACATTTTTAATAGACCGGAAAACCACGGAATGTGGAAGAAATCAGGGAGTGTGTGCTTAGACAGCTTCAGCTGGCTACGTACGGTATCGCTGCCCCGGTGGAAGCCCTGCAAACAGCGACTGGTACTAAAGACAAGATTGCGCAGCATTGGATCGACATCTTGATTCCGAAGGCGCGAGAAATGCGTGCAGCCTCGCCCGGCCGTGACCCGGACCTGATCTCGAACGAATTGATGGTCTGGTTAAGTACCCAAATTAATGTCGGAAAAATCCTAGACCGGTTCGGACGGCACTCAACCGGTTCCAAGCCGATCCAAGGTCTTAATTTTTTCGTCGCTTGCAACACTTGGGTGAAGTTCTTGTAACCGGCTGCAAGCCAGGCCGGGTGTTACAAGCCGTTCAAAGCCGACGGGGGATTCTGACCTTCAGACGAGTCTCATGTCGTTGTAACTGGCTCAGGCGGCGCGGATTAAAAAAAAAAAAAGAATTAAATTAAATTGCTACTCAAAATACATTCTACTGCTACATAGTACATTATCACCGTGCAGGCCACCCATCAAGAGAGCGGCTTTGAGCTGCACGCCGCTGTAAACAGGACACGCTTACGCCCGCAGGTGGCGCAAGCGAACATGTCCGGTGTTACCCGTTTTCTTCGTCACGGGGTGGCCGCTCTCCTCGGGGGCATCATCCTACGGAGAGCTGGTGACGTGTATACAGTAGTTAGTCCAGTGGCATGGAGGTTGAGGTGAGACTTACATTGGGAGCAAACCATGGGAGGAGGGGCGGACTGCGGGTTGGGATGGGAAACTAAACAAGTGAAAGAGTACGTACACCGCGCCGCGCAGCCCTCCAGACTCCCTGCCACCCAAAACACTTCATATACCTATCGTCGTCGAAATCATCGAGTCGTCCGTTGCTGACAGCTAGCTTGTTGCGCATGGGGGCAGCTGAAACTTGACATCTTGGGTGCTCGACTCTTGAAGATCTCGGCAGGAGACAGGTACAAAGACCCAGGCTCAAGTCAATAGTACCGCAGGAGAGCCCGGTCCCGGAAGTGCGCGCAGGGATATGCACCATCAGTAGGCAGGACAGGAGGGAGGTGCGTGGATGGGCGAGTGCGGAATTGGGCTGGTGATGGATGTGGCCAATGGAAAGCAGAATAGGCTCACCGCTCGGTGCTAGCGTCCCGACCCGACCTGCCACAGTGGTATCAGAAGGCTGTCAGAAGGTAAGAGAGTGGGGACGCACCAGTGTCTGGCGACGAATACGGGACGGGCCGGATGAGACAGCGAAGGCACGAGAAGTGTGGTGGTTGAAAGCAAGCGAGGAGTCACGGAGTCACATCGCCGTGATTTATAAACTGTTGCGGCCTATGACATCACTCACAGCTTCCGCTCGCAGCCCTACACCGTCTTACACCATCCAGGTCTCCAACGCAAGACGCCTCGACCTCGCCGAGTCGCCGATGCATCGCACTCACAGTTCTCCGCTGACTTTCTGACGGATCAACTGCGCTCTCGAGTCTCAACCCGCAACCGCCGGACCTGCTCTCGCCGTCTGCTCCCGCCCGCCGTTCTCATGCCCTCCCGCGCCACACTCCTCCAAGGAGCTTCAAAGGACTGGGACCCCGATGCGCGTGCATGGCACGCGCATCCTGCTCACTTTCATTCCAACTCCCCCGTCCTTCAGTGCCGCTGCTCCCTTGTCTGAAAGAACTATGGCTTCCACATCAGGAAAATGTCCCAGAGCCATAGTCGCCCGGTTAATTACATAGGTCCATATAGCTGTCATAGCTGTCGTAGCTTGGGAGGGCATTCTATAGTGGCCATAGCCAACATAGTTGCCCGCACTAACTATGTTGTACAATATAGTTGTGCGCAACAACTATAGTGTGCTATATTGTGTAGCACAGTTACTATGGTGGTCTATACATTTTGGCGACTCCTCTAATCAGCTTATATGATGAGGTACTGTTCTAGTCGATAGTTCGGTGCTTATGGATCGGCAAAATAAGCCCACCCAAAAAAATTAAACGACTTTGATACCACTGAAAGGGAGTCCCGAGGTAGTACGCGAGAATGAAATAATAATAATACATGCCATTGAATTTCAGTGCGCCGTCGAATGCGCAAGCAATTAGCAAAGAAGAGTTCAAATCTCTCGAAGTCATTCAAACTCCGCTCGATCATGATTCGGCACGTCAACTCATATGGCGTGATTTGGCAACGCCATCAAATGGTTGGTTGCTCTCTGCCTCTTCCTTCCATCTTCTCGCTTTTCCCCCACTTTGCCCATCCTGTGGTCGCTCTGCTTTAGTCCCTTCTACCACGCTAACTCCCCCCAAATACCTCAACGCTTCTCAAGATTCTTTAACCACTCAAGATTCCTCAGATATCCTCCGCTTCCTGTTCACGCCCGACGCTGTCAAGAGTCAAGAACCTGGCAAGAGTCAAAAAAGAAAAAAAAACTCAAGAATCCCATCTGCTCGCCTATCGCAGCCACATTCAAGCCCCGTTCGTTTTCCACCATCGCTCCTTCCCCGGTTGCGGTCCCCATCAATGCGCCCATCATCGCCATCGCTGTGCCGCGTTAGCAGCGTGGCACTAGTTTTCTAGCGCCATGGTAGTATGGTACACCTTTAATTATTGGTCTTTACTGCACTAAATTCTCTCTCCCTCAGGTTCCCAAGACCGATGATAGTTGTGAAGAATAATATCCACTTGCTTCGAACCGTCGGGCAGTACATTGTCAATTCATTGCATCCGAGTCCTTCATCTGATGTATTCCTTGCAGTTTACACTTTAGTGCACAGCCTGTCCCCTCCCCCTCCGCTGTCAGTAAACATGTAAGAGGCGTTGACCCCGACAACGCCTCTGATGTGGAGTTGTTGACTTTTGTATGTTCTACTAGTATCCAATGACATTTACTTATTATTTTTGCGACTTTTTTTGGTCTGTAATGGAAGCAACTACGAGACATGAAGAAAATATGTAGAGCTACATACAGCTATGTAGGCTACGCCTCTATGAAGATATGAGACTATATGGCCTTGATGCACCGCTATAGGGGAGTTCATGTATACTATCTGAGTGGGTGGGTGTTGATTGTCTTTCAGCCCCTGTTGAATGCCTGTGTACATGTCATTGGCAAACTCCAAAGATTTCCCAATAGTCAGAGAGTGCCCTCTGACTTGCTCAAAGTTGTTGAGAATAGTATATGCGGTGGTGAAGACCTGCTCTCCCTTTAGCCCAGCGAGAAACTTGAGGAACTTGTAATCACGTGTCAGTACATTACAAAACAAATGGAAATGGCACCCACAGCAAAAGTATGATCTGATTTCGCTTTGTCCAGTGACAATGATCCTATATCGCGCTCGATAAAGGTCCGAATAGCCGCATAAAATCTGTGAACAGTGCCTTGAGATACTGGACAGACGGAGGGACACCAGCATAGCCATTGGGGTCCTTGAAAGTATAATATGGTATAACCACATCCCTTCCATAAAATTCGGCAGCAGCAAGATACATCAGTTCCCCAAGTGCATGAGATTTGTGCTGAATCTCAGAAACCAGCTCAGAAAACAGAGCAGGGCCGAACCGTGAGGCAAAAGTGTTGGCCATTTGCGACATCATGAGCTTGGAAATTGCACCCCAAGCAGAGATATATGCTTGAAATGTGCACTATTAAAAACAGCAGAGTTGAAACAAAGACAAACGGAAAATACCTAGAAATGCTGCTTGAACAAAATGTGGTAGTTGTGCAATGATATGTGGATCGGTTCCCTGAAAGCTCTTCCCACAACCTTTGTTGGGCTCACTACGTCGAGAATCACAGAGAAAACAGTTGATCATCAGAAAGAAATCTTCAGGCATTTCTCGGACTCGACGAGCGATTGGGTCCTCATTGAAACCTGAATAATCATAAATCAGTTGAAGAGGGAAACTTAGAACTGTCTATACCGTTCTTGACGAGATGCTTTGAACAAGTGCACTTGAAAGTGGTGGGATGCCCCGGCAGTAGATAGGGTAGCCAGACAAAGACTTTACGGAAGTAAATTTGTGTTGGATCAAGACCAACTGTGACCTTGCTCCTCTCCAGTGCAAATACCGGATGAGGTCTGTCAAAAAAATCTCCCCGAAAATAGCACTGAGGTTTTCCGTGCTGACTTTCCTCCTGATGAAGGCGCTTGTGCACAGCTAAAAGATAACTGTGTAGGACAGAGTTCAGAGTGGGTTCAGAAGCCCTTGTTTCTGCCTCTGCAGCTTTAGCATCTGCATCTGGACTCTGCGATTCCTCATCACTGAGGCTTTCGTCAATTATCTTGTCACCAGCTGCAATATCAGCGTGTTCATCATGATCCTCGATATACTCAATATCTTGGTTTAGCTGTTGGAAATCCTCGGGGGCAATTTGAGAAGGATCTGAAGCCAAACATTAAGAGGCTGAAGCATAGATAAAATGAACATACTCTGGTTTGTAGCAGAAGTAATTTCATTCCCAGAGTGTGCTGTCCCAGATCCAAACTCTGAAAGAGCGCACTTTGATGAGAGCCTGCTGGGTTGCCAATAGGAAGAGGTTGGTTGGTCTTATATGGCTGGAAGAATGCTGCAGGAGGGAGACCACTGCCAAGAGAGCTAGTGGTTCGAGTACGCTGATAAGCCCCAGATGCAGAATTATTGACAGTTTCAGCAATGGGCCGAGTGTGAGGACGACCTGAACCAGGTCGGGCACCACCCCATTTGGGCTTCTCAGGGCCAGAGACATTCGGGTTGTTGCTGGGTTCCATGCTTCCGAGGTGGTGGGGAGAGAGAGAGAGAGGGACGGGGGGGCAGAATGCAGCGTGTATTGATTAAATTAGTGTGGTTGGCAGAATTCTGCCAAACTGCCAAACGGCATGGCAGAATGGCGGGCAAAATGGCAATATCTGAAGGTGCTTGACAGAATTTGGCAGAAATAGCCCCTAAAATAGAACATTTCTGTTATTTTTCGTGGATTTTTCCATGAATGGGTGGATTTCATTGTGATGCTTTTGATTCTAGGGTTCTGTGTTGGTTCTATGTACCTACAAAATCAATGGCTCAAAGATTCTTACACTCAGTGGCATAATGGACAAAATGATGTGAGCAAAATTAAAGTGTAACGGGCCAAAAAAAAGTTAATTTAACAGTCCATACAACCCTGGCAATATTCACAGGTATGAAAATCCTCTAGAAACCAAACATTTTGGTCAATATACTTGGTAGTACCACTAAAACTTCTGGCCGGCGCGGGCCGGATCGGATCAAACACATTTATCCATATATGACTTGGGTCATCGGCTATGAGCCCGCAGAACTGGCCCACGCCTCCCCCACTCTGACATTGCCTGAAAAGGCATATCTAATCAGCACGTGTTGCCACGTGAGTCCACGCGTTGCCAAACAACATCTCTTTTTTTTTTTTTTTTTTTTTTTTTGGAGCGTTTGGGATAATGAAATTCAGTCTGCAGAAGCATTCAAAAAGTCATCCGCTGGGTCTACTAGAAAGTTCTAGTTAATGCCGGGAAAGTTGTCCAGGGAGGAAATGCCAATACACACAATTACCAGAGTGTGGGACTCCAGCCTGGAGCGTTTGGGATAATGAAATTCAGTCTGCAGAAGCATTCAAAAAGTCATCCGCTGGGTCTACTAGAAAGTTCTAGTTAATGCCGGGAAAGTTGTCCAGGGAGGAAATGCCAATACACACAATTACCAGAGTGTGGGACTCCAGCCTAGTAAATTTATCCTATCCCATTTCTTGAGTCATTCAATTTCAATGGCTGTATACCCACTAAAACCCCCACTGTGTAAGTCCAATCGTCCGGCAGAGCAGCTTCGTTCATTAGTAGACCACTCCATGTTCTTAGGACAAGATCTTTTTTCAGCGCAAGATTACCAAATTTCATTTTTCTCGAAGCATCAGCAAACCCGTTCTGACCATGGATTCCTCTCCTGGACAGATGCTGTCTCCATCCGACACGACAAAACAATGCAGCAAAACTGGGTGAAAAAATAGGATTCCACTAGATAGCTACAGAAACTGTGGCAGCTGTCGAGCCACAAACCAAAAAAATCAAAAAGACAGCAGGGCGAGAGTCTCGTCAAAACCAAATAAGAGCACCAGCACCAGACCCACGAAGCGAAGAAGGGAGTCTTTTGGCAGCGCGGACAGAAGACTGGCCACGCGGCGGCGAACAGACCACCCTGATGCTGGCATCGATGCCCAAGCAGATGCCAGCAAAGAAGAGTTTGATGGCGACATGTGTGGGGAGGAAGACGATGAGGATGATGTATGGGCTTTAAACTATCTGCTCGCCTTTTCTGACATTAAACTAGATCACTGAAGCGTTTTCAGACGCTGAAAGCTTCTACGAGGCGCTGAGAGCCGAATTCAGCAGGGGAAAAGCAATAAACTTCCATGGAAGCTATACCATACCTTACGATCCTACGGTCTCCCCGAGACAGCGTGTCCAAGTGGTCTCCGCAGAAATTTGGAACATCAGTCACTACCGATTTACGTGCGAGATATTTTCAGTCACATCATAAGCTGAATACTGATGGAACATACCTGCTATAGTGTAAAGGACAATAAGAAGGGGGCATCGAACACGGCTCTGGTGTAGTCAGGATGAAGCGCGCAAAAAGAAATCCAAGGCATCACAAAACCCGGATATCCGTAATCACGACAATGTTGGCATGAAGAGGTTCCCCTGTGGAAGTAAACTATCAATCAGATGCCAGGCACAGAACAACGAAGACATGCTGGATGTCATGGTCCAGCTCAAGCACGCCGGCAAGCACGTTGGCTACGTCGATGTCTCGATGCCTGTCGAAGCTCTCGACATGATCCGCGAGAACATCGAGTGGCTGACACCGGTGGCGATGGTCACCAAGGTGCAGGCAGCCTTCCCCAGCGTTACAGCCGCCCAAATCCACAGGGCGTGGATGGAGGAGAGCAAGCCATTCTGGCGCTTCGACAATGATCAGCTTCTGTCGACCAAGAAGCTGCTTGAAGAACATACCGATGATATTGATATCTTTGAGCTGACCGACATTCCGGAAGGTGTGGAGATGACTCTTTCTTGAGAAACTCAATGGATTTATCACGTTCCTCGCCTTCATCCATGCTCGCATGGCATCCCAGGACTCCCAACGAAGCTTATAATTGTGATGGAGATCATATTCAAAGCTTCCAACAGCAGCGTCGGCAGGCGGTAATGGGGTGGCATGACCGGGATCGTAGCCGGGTATGATTGCAGACAACACTTCATGACAAACTTTTGTCCCGATTTGGGAAGTGCTACTGTTCCTCTGGTTTCTACTTAGGCATTTAGTTACTGTGTAAACATCACTATGGAAAGGCCCTCTATAGATCCCCCAGAGCAAAAGTTCAGAAAATGAAAATATACTTTTTGCCATTGAGATTTTGCGTTTTCGGTTCGGGCCGGTCATAACCGGTGGCTGTGCGGCGCCATCAATCCTGCCCAGCGTCTGCTCCTCGTTCCACACCATGCCGAGGGTCGCCCAAAGTGCCTCTCACCAGCACAGGGGCAGCAGGGGGATGTTCACCCCATCTCAGCCTACCTCTGGGAACACCGAAAGTGATCTAAACGACGACGTGGACAATCTGTGGGAGACTGATACAGAATCCGACACAGAGTCAGACGACTATTTCGAGGCCTGGGAAGCGCAGCCCAAGCTGCGGACGTATGACGAGTGTGAAGAGAGGCGGCTTGAGAAGCGGGAGAAGGCCGCTGCCAAGCACCGTGCCGTTGAGATGCAAA
Organism: Mycena sp. CBHHK59/15; assembly: GCA_029204085.1. Lineage (NCBI taxonomy): Eukaryota > Fungi > Basidiomycota > Agaricomycetes > Agaricales > Mycenaceae > Mycena > Mycena sp. CBHHK59/15. The sequence goes on from JARGXW010000074.1 coordinate 75,616, forward strand.
GTGCTGAGAATAGAGAAGGCGGGGCATTGAATAAAAATGCAGGCGCGTTTCTTTGCTATGGAATTTGAACGTGGGGTTAATCACCACTTTCAGGCACTCACAGGGGAGCCTATGGTGTTTGTGGCACATCCAAGCCATCGGTGCAAGCTAAGAAGAAAAAACTCCGGGATGCATTCAATTCGGGTTCTCTCCGCATCTTGGAAGATGAATTGAGCCGCCATTTGGCTGCAATTGACGCAACAGAGGCTCCCTCTGCCACCTCCTCTGCCCCCAAACCGCCTCTCGCTGCCTCTCGCTCAATCCCAGCTCCGCGCACCGTCGCCACCATGTTTGCACAGCAGAAACGAGCCCGCGCACTCTCCCTTGACGATGACATTGAAGAAATTACCTCTCTCCCTGGTGCTCCTCTCAAGCGAATCAGGACAGATCCACCTGCCCGTTCTGGGGAAGAAATGAAGTTGTCTTCTTCCGACGAGTTGGCAGACAAGGAGGAAGAGCCAGTGCCCGAGCAGGTCGAGGAGCTTGTTGACGAGGGACTTTGTCTCTGCCTCGTTCCCACCATCTGCCGGAGGGGGAAAAGTGCGCAACTGGGCCTTGTCACGGTGTTTCTCCGGATCCGCATTTTTCTTCGGTTTGTGTTGACGGCTGGAAGACTGGGCGCAATGATATTCGTATCGCGTTGTAGCACTATTTCTGAACGGGTGGGAAGAATGGTAGCTGACAGATTAAGTCAACTTAAGTGTTGAATAATTACATAAATAAAAGACGCACTGGAAGCGATAGTCAATCTTGTCCCAAATAAGCTCGGCAATTTTATCGGCGCAATCCTTCGCGTCATCTTCTTCAATACTCGAAATATCGACGAGAGCTGTAAGAAGCTCAATATCCCCGGCTTCTGACAGAGAAGCCAAAAACGCGTCAAGAGACACCGGGGACATTCCGATGAAATCCGACGCGTCGTTGAGGTCCTCGGAACCATCGGACGCGTTCTCTTTCTCAGGATCAGCGTGGGTGCGCTTCTGGCGAATACTTTCCTTCGCGAGATCCAGGCATTGTCGACAATTTGCTGTAAGCTGATATCCCTTCGCACTAAATTTTGCTCGCCAATTTTCGGCCGTGACCGCCTTGTCGCGTCGGCACTCTCCGCAACGTCGAGTAGAGCCTTCCATTCCGAAGTTGTGTCAAAGAAGCAGGATAGCGTGGAGGTGGGTGGGAAAGGAAGCAAAAAAAGCGCGGCAAGTCGTGACAGTGACATTCACATGAGGTGACAGGACGCGGAAAAATAAATGAAGCTTCAATCGAGCTTACAGGCATACAGTAGCATGGAAACAAACACTTCTAGACATCCTCTTAGAGTATCTATTAAATTAGGTAGGGACTATGTGGAAATTGTGTCCTTCGGACTTCGAGCCTGGGGCTGGGCAGGCTTCGGACCGGGATCAGCCGGTCACGTGGTTGCGCTACACCGTTGGGTCAATAGTGGTGGTCGGCAATGCACTGCAAATTTCAAACTCCGACAGATGCCCATCGAGTGGTAGGACGGTTTTCTACTTCCTACAGCAACTTTGCAAGAAGTTTGTGTGGGGTGAAATAATGGCACGAGATAACTAGTGAAAATCATTGTAGCAGATTTTCCATTTACTGTCCGGATGTACCTAAAACAGTCAATTGCAATTATAAATCCCTCTATATCTATGTCCACTGGGAAGATATCGAAAATCGGCAACAATGAATTTGTTCTAAATCAATTACAGTATGTACCTTGCTGCACCTTTGGACCCAGAAATCCCCGTTGAGGGTCGGAATTTTAGAGGAGTGATTCAAGGTAAGGCCACTGAATCCCTGATTGGGAGACTTCTACCCCTAAAATTGGGGCCCAAACGAGGTTTAATACATACAAATGGCATTTTGAGGTCAAGTCAAGGTCTTATAGGCCGATGGAAGAATGTTCTGAGCAAAGAGTAGAGAAATAGGGGGAATATTCCTAATCCGGCAATACCGGTTTTGTGATCACTGATTTCCGGCAGGGTTGCCGACCACCATCAATAGCGTTATCTCAGTTGAAGCGGTTGAGAGTGTGCCACGTGGGTAGCGGAGTTTCAACCCAATGTGATATGGCCTGGTGTTCCAAATTGCGCCATCAATAGGCGTTCGGGCAATAAAGTTGTCGTGCCTCCCGGTGATGTGTCTATGGTTTCTTTTTTTGTCCCTACGAATGACTCCGAGGACTGACTGCTTCTTCAGAATTTCGGCAAAGGTGGAGTTACTGGTCTCTGATAGGGATTGCCGTCGTCGGCCTTCTCAGCAGTAAGGGACTGAGCGAGCTTGTCGGTGTCCCTTTTACGAGTAACATTGACAAGTCAATTGTCGAGAATGGTGTTGTTGAGATCCTTCGAGGCTTCGCAGCGTAGAAAAAAATAAACCTCGAGAAGAGCTCGCGGGGTTTCCCACGGATCAACCCATGGTGCCCCGTGGGTTACCCGAATTCGAGCTATGCCTTAAAAAGGAGACTCGGTTTCCACAAAGGGACGGCGCACAAATATCGACAAACAAACCCAGGGTCCGACCGAGAATCGATGTTTTTGCGAAATCACCCAGAATCGTTGTTCCGCCTCCGGAGGCGAAACAACGATTCTGGCGATTCCCGAGCTCAGGAATCGAGTTGAGAATCGAGCCCCTGTAAGCATGCCGGTCCGGCGCGACCAAAAGTATATTACAAATCAATCATATTATATATATTTTCCCCTGCTACCCTTGTACATCGCGCTCACTGCTCGACAACTACTATGGCCAAAACCCCTGCTGTAAAAGCCTCCGCCCCGGGCAAAAAGAAGCCCTCTTGACACGTATCGCATGGTGATGGAGGAACGTCTTGAGGACATCGCGCACCCGACGCTGGCGCGACGAGAGCTGCGGCATGGTGTCGTGGTATAAGATAGCACGCTTGGGACCCAAAAAAATCAATTTAATTATCAGTTGTCTGTCTACAAACTGAATCCTCCAAGAATCGAGCTCAGAATCGAACTCAGAACCGGGGGGGTCAAAGTTGATGTCGATTCTCGGTTGATTCTGCCGGCAGAATCGGTCAAGAATCGACATCAGAATCGGCCAGAATTGGCCGTCGATTCCAGCTTTGACTTCCACTATTGTTGCCTAGATTGGTTCTTGAACCCGCTAATATTGTGTTTGGCAGAGTTTCTTGGTCAGTCCCCAAATTAATTTTGCGCCCGAGGCATCACATTCCATTGCTATGTGCTCAAGGTTTTCGGGGACGCCACATGTGTGACAAACAGAAAATTCTTCAAGATTATTCATGTGTGTCCAAACGTCACCGACTCTGAAAATGTTGTGAATCGACTCCCAGAATAATGGGTTCGCTCTATACGTTCCAAATCATTTCGTCTGTTGGAGTGTACTCAGAAATTTCATATACGGAGCATCGGATGTGGTCTAGGTTGATGAAAGTTGCCTTTCTAAAAGGTTCAGAGTGGTTGCCTTTGATAATTTTTGTAAAGATCCGTTGTGAGCCTTGTGAGATTAGAATTCCAGGACAGCTGAACATTAAATCAATTTAAGGTGACAGGAAAAGTGTGTGTTGTTTGCTTGAACTGTGTTTGTGCAACCCGCTCGTTCAGCGCTGCAAAAACCGCTTTAAAGAGGGGGAAATTAGGGTCTAACATGTTGTTTTCAGATTTTGTTCGCTCCTTAATCAGTGTTTTGAGCAAAAATCGGATGGGGAGCATAGTAGTAATGGGGCATTATTTGGAATTTCTGGAACAAGGAGAGTGCAGCTCCCAATATTCCGGATTTAAAGTTCATTTTTATCGTTGGGTTGTCAAATGTGAGATGTACAATTGTGTCTTCCTCGAAGTCATCTGAAACAATTTTGAATCTTGCCATAATTTGAGGGTCATACTGACCAGCTCGCACGACCTTGATATGCACAAAAGTGGTTGTTGAATTCAGGGGTGGTTCAACTTGTCGCAGATTTGCATCCAATTCCACTGCTGTCAGTTTGATATCATCACAAAGATCAGTCACAGGAGCGAGTGGATTCCACTTTGGCATAATACAGTCTATCAATATCTGCGCAGTGTCGGATTCCACTTTGGCATAATACAGTCTATCAATATCTGCGCAGTGTCAATGCATTTGCCTGGGTGTTCGCAACCAAGTTCATTTCGATCCTTATTACAATTTTGATCGCGACTCCGGAGGAACCCTTAATAAGCCAAAAAATCGAAAATTTCTAAGACATGAAGCTGTACCACGGAAGTCTAGAAAGCTCGCAAATACATTGACCCTGAATCTGTCTAATCGCATTCTGTAAACCGAGTAGGGATCCACAGCGTACCGTATACGGCTGCGACCTAAAGATTATGGCTGTATTACCGAGACGATTTGGGCCAGTACAGTACGGTTATGATTTACAAGACATGCCTTCGCTTCGCTCCGGCGTATGTGTAGACCTGTTAAAATGCAACGAAATGTCATGTAAAATAACCGTTGAACAGATGATTGCGTGAACTTCGGTACCTCAAGGTACTCGTTCGAAAAGGTACTGTTTCCAAGTGCTTCGAGGCCCCCAATCAGAGTGTTTCCTACAACTCAAGCTGAGGTCCAAGGCACTACTATATATTCGCGACATATTCACAATGATTGATATATTTACTACTATGATACACGTAGGCTACCGGTAGACACTAGGGCTGCCCACCGTCCCGTAAACGGGTACGGCCGTCAATCCTAGACGCCGAGACGGGTACGGGCCGCTGCCGTCCCTGCCGTCTTTTCCATTTTTCAACCCCCGAGACGGGACGGGACGGCAAAAAAGACGGCCGTAAGCGGATAGACGGCAAGTGAGATATTCAAAAAAACAGTCTGGGCTGATAAATTAAGCAAGAAATATATTGGAGTGCAATATAAGTACGATAATGAAGTCCTACGCGTCCAGAAGTTCGTCGATGGCCTTGCGCGCCATTTTCAGGTGCTGCTTGACGATCATGAGGGTCCGGATCGTCTCTGCAGAAGACTCGCACGCCGGAGGGACATAGTATCACGGCCCCCAGAGAAAATGCGCTCGACGGCGACCGCAGAACCTTAAATTGAGTGAGAAAATAATGTGATTGAAATTTGAGGAGCTCCATACCGGGGATAGCCAAGACATCTCGCGCAAAGCGATACAGGCGAGGAAAGAGCGAGCGGCGGGCAAACCACCATTGGATTGGGTCGCAAGTTTCGAAATCCTCCGGTGGAAGCTTGAAGAACGAGTCTCACAATTAACTATTCCTAATGGTCTACAGATTGTGGAGTTGGTAGTTGCAAGGGTACTTTTGTTAAATACTTCGGGGATTGCAGTGGAGATGGGAATGTGATGTAAATTAAAATTAGCCTGATCATACCTCTTCAGAGGGCACTGCCACCAAGTCCGGGCTTGCAGTGGCTTACAACCAAGAAGTGATGTAATTGATTTGGCCTTTGTTGCAGGCCAAAAACAAAAGTATAACCGCTTGTGGGATTCGAAACCAGAACCAGTTGGTATCGACGATAGCACATTTTCATGCTGCAACCAACTAGGCCAAAAGACCACCAAAACCCGTGGGTACCCATGTGAGTATGAAGGGTTCTAAAAATCAAACTCGGATCCGTGGCCGACCCATGACAACAGGTACCCAGATCTGCGGGTATGCATACCCGCGGGTTTTCCCACAGATCAACCCGCATTGGCCCACGGGTAACTCGCATCGTGGTATGCCTTACTTTGACATTGAGAATTTTCTGATTTGATCACTCAGGGTCACTAGGCCTTATCCGAGCCGTCCAAAGCTCCATGTCCGGTGTGCAGAACAACAATGTATGGGACATATATTGGCTGTAACGGGACACCAAGTATGTGTATCACACAAGTCGTCACGTCACGGGATCGTTATATCCGTGACGGACGCGCTGGCAGCCCTCACTCGCGTACTACGTTGTGCGTCTGTGAGGGTAAGCCGTTTCTTATATATATGTATATCCCTGTAGCTAACTGGACGTAGTTCTCTACTCACATTAGATTACAGGTGAATACATAGACTCGCGTACTACAGTGCCCGTCACCACTTCTCCAGCACGTGCTCCTCGGGCCCAGGAAATTTTTGTGAATTATTTGTGATTTTTCTAGCCAGGAAACTGGCCAAAAGAATGCGTTTCGCACAAAGATCTAATTTTTTTCCCACGGTGTTTCACTTTTCCGGGGCTCGGCGATTTTTTTTGTGTGTACCTAAGTGGGGCTCTTGTCAAACAAGACCAACGGCCTCCATCACGTCAGACGTCGTGTCCTTCCTTCCAGTCCACGGGCGAGATGCCGAAGAAGACGAACGGAAAACAACGGGCCGCAATCAATCGTGAAGCTGCCAAACGCAATGAAGCACCTGTCGTCCCTCGCCTGCCTGTAGATCCGTCACTGACGGTGGACCCCACATTTGTGGATTCTGATCCTGAGTCGGAAGCCGGACAGCCAGAAATCTCGGCGCCAGTGGAAGTAGATATTTTTACCAATGCTCGATCTTAAAATGGGGTAACTGACCTCTGCTTAAAGCAGATTCCGACGGCATCCACCTCCCTCAAGCGCAAAAATCCGGATGACGACGATCTCGGGCGTGCAACTGATTGTTGCATGCAGCGTGTCCTTTCACTCCAACAGGACTTCCGCGAGGAAAAACCCCTGCTTCAGCTGATCATTGAGAAGGCCGGCCACAAGTGCCTATTTCTGCCGAAGTTCCATTGCGAACTGAACCCTATCGAAATGGTTTGGAGCCAATTGAAGCGCCATGAGTCTCTCAGTTTTATTTGGTTCATCCGTCTGATTATTGCCAGGTTTCCGTGAATTGACCGACGGAACATTCCCCTGTGCCAAAACCCTTGTCCCGGAATCACTCGACCTCATCTCAAATGATAACATCCGTCGCTACTTCGGTCATTGCATCAGACTTTTGACATTTGACTTGTGACCTTGTACAAGGCCAAACAAGCCCGAAAAAGGCCCGAAAAGCCGGCAAGCTCACAAAGTGACAAACCTATGTCCGAATTTCACAAGCTCGGAGATCTCGTCCAAAAATGGCAAGTTTTCCGAATGCTACGAGAGCTTTTGTGTGCTGCTGCGTGTGCTGGGGCATGTGCTAACAATTGTAGAGCTTAGTTGTTGTATTGCAGGTCAATCCCTCACCTCGGAGGGGGGTTATTTTTTGACTTGCGGCCTTGTTCGAGCTTGCCAGCCTGTCGCTTAGCGTTGCCAAGCCCACAAGCCGGAACAAGGCGCAATCAAAATGTCAAAAGGCTGATGTGCTATCGATACATGGATGCCTACAGGTGTGCTTGCAGTGAAATTCTTCGGTATCTCGTCGACTTTCTTGCAGGGTGGGTTTAAACTTGCGCCAAGCTGCATATGCAATAAAGGAGTTCAAGTCTCATCGCCGGATCCCGGCGAACGTACACGAGCACTCGGCATCGTCGAGCGCGCGTGCACACTGCGCCGTCCCCGAGTCCGTGCCCCACTTCCTCCTCGTCTGCCCTGCCTATCGCGCCCGCCATCTCCGCCTCACCTCGCGCTTGGGCACCGCCCGCCTCTCACTCCGCCGCCTCATCTCCGACAAGTCGGACACCAACCCCGTCCTCGCCTTCGTGCGTCAAACGGGGCGGTTCCCGCACTATTTTCCATGACTTTAGCTCTTACCTTTGTGGAAGTACGACTTGTCCAGCTCGTCACCTGGTTAACAAACCGAATCATGTTTATCACTGCCTGGACCTGATCCGGCAGACAATCCGGTGCATAGCGGATGTTACGCCTATGCCTGCCAGGGCCAGTGACTGGGCAAACAAGGTTGGTTTGCATTTGACGTATCAAGAGGAGACATGTTTACCACGACTTCGGGAAGGCACCAGTAGTGAAGTAGTGGTAGGATATACACTACCGGCCTGGATGCAGCCAAGGCCAGTTCCAGCGATTTTCCCATCCTTTGCCGCCATCTCCCGCGCTCGTTTAGAGCGCCTTGAAATCACACCGCGTATTTCATGTGACGAATTTATTTCTACAATGCGGCACTACCTGACAATGGTGAAAACACAGACGCATCGAGAGGCACTTACCTCGATATTGCTGTCAACTCACCAACTAGCCATAGAAATTTTGCGTTACGTGGATCATGAACATCAGCAGGTGCCCCGGGAAAATCGGCTGTGTAGATTTTGCAAGACAGAGATAGAAACTCCAGAACACGTGCTGATCACCTGCACTTCCCTAGATGCATTGGTTGAACTTCGCCGCGTGTTCATGGAGCCACTCTTCCTAAAATGTCCTAATCTAGAATGCCGCTCGACAGAGGACTCCAACACAGAGTTCCTTAAAGTCATAATCAACTCCCGACCTGTTCCATGGAGTCATCTTCATCGAAATCTAAGTCGTTGTAGAAAAAGTCGAAGTCGTCGACGCCGTCCATGGTGTAGGCGGAGCTCGCACAAGGGAGCGCGTCAATTAGCGGCGGGATCAAATATCTTATCGCGCTATCAGCTGATTATCAATTGTTACACGGTGTTACGGATGTGACCAAAAGATAGCGATCGCATGGTTACTATGGTAGCAGACATGACTTCATGTCAACCCGCAGTTTTGACTTGGGGACTTTTAGACTCGAGATTTAGCATGAACATAGGGTAGTTTTATGGTGAAATTTTCGTTCCAGAAAAAACGGAGGTACCCCGGCTTATGTAATCAAAAGCGCGAAATCTCAACCGGCAAAACCAAAAGTTTGTGGCCAAATATCTTGATTTTGTGCACTGTTTAGCATCTAAATCCACCTAGGAGATGTCTTTCTTAAGGCCGTTAATGAGATGGTGGGCTAATGGGGGGCAAATGTGAGGCTTCGGGGTGATAATTGATCGGATCACACAGCCACCGGAGGCCCGGCCCGGAACGAAAAGCGCGAAATCAGGTGAGAAAAACATGAAATGATATTTTCTCCAGTAGATTGTTAGAGGGGCTTCTTCTGCTGCCATTTATACAGTGGCAATGGTCATATGGCGGCGTTTCATGTGAGTCATGATGAACGACAGCCTCACATTTCGGATGTTGTGGCCCCAACGGGGATCGGGACTTATAAACGACGACGGATCTCTGATCTTCTCCATTCCCTCCCCACCACCTACCACCACCACCTTTCCCGCCCCCGGGTACCGCAGCAATATTTAATGATGCCGTCTTTCGGTGACGACGTGACGATCCCGCCCTCAGTGGGTGTTCATCTCGGACCGGCCGACGGCCCGGTGCCTGCGGCGTCATCTGACCCATCTCGTGACATCCGCTACGATAACCCGAATGCCGGAGAACTTAACAACCGGATCTCTGATCTGAGGATTCCCCCTCTCCGTCAAAGACAAACGGGGGTTCGGTCGGAGGACCGATTTCGCCGCCGGATGAACGTATAATGAGGCCCTCAAGTTGGTGATTTTCCGTAAAAATGGCCAAAAATGACCAAAAATACTCAAAATGCCGGACTTGAAATGGGTCTCGCAAGCTCAAAGCTGGATCAATTTAGATGAAACAAAATGTGGAATAGGTCTATTTTATGAGTACTTTCCTGCCATGTAAACCATTTTGTGATCCGAGATCAATCCAAGAAGTCGGTTTTTCAGAAAACACTCATTTATTTTCTCCTGGAGGGTCCAATGAGGCATTGTATGGTTTAAATGGTTGATAACATCCTGAAATCACTCAAAGATCATGTCACAATTTTATTTGAAGAGATTCGACCCATAAATGAGCTCAGACGGCCGCCACTGTAGATGTTAGTGGTGGTAGCAAAGCTGGAAGGTAACTTCCAACTTGAAAGTGAAGCGACGTACTTTTATTCAGTTTCGGTGGCTTAAAATCCAAATCAGATGACACTCGCAGACGTGTCCGCTTTACCGGGCCTGGAATGCACGAACCAGTTGCGGTCCCTCGGAGATAGGCTCGAATCCATCCTGTCTATGAAGGCGAACCTGTCGATAGACACGACAGAATTCATAGACAGACCAAGTTACTGGTCTACCTCGGAGACTGGTATCTCCGCCACCTCCTTATACAATGAACTATGATGCGCAGACTGGGACTATTCAGACTCTTGTAGCGAGAGTGGCCAGTCTTCAAGTTCAACGGAAAGGTATGTGGATTCTCTGGAGTGCAGCGATTGACTCGGAACGAGCGAGCTAATTATATCTCTAGAGCAAGAGCATTTGTAAGCCATTTTAGAAATGGAGCTTGAGAGACACATCCGAATCGCGGCCAAGAAAGCGCTGGTCTCACATTGGGGGTTATTTTTGATAATCGCCGTCACGGTGGGGCCGCTGGCCCTCGTTTTCGTGCGATCCATTGGACCTTAGACTTGTTACCATACCTGTTCGGATATCCCGGAATAAAATAATTGGGCCTTTACTGAAAAAATGTGTCTGTGAATTTCCATGGTATGAAAAATGGTGGAGGCATCATAGCCCTTGCAGCGGCTCACGCATGCTAATTGAATTCATCATCATCAACCCTTCTTTCTCAAGTTTGGGGATCCCCCAAATCCCGCCTTTAATGTTGCCATCTGACCAAGCCGATGTTATAAAATACTTTACCGGGGGGCACTTAGGCAAAGCAGATGCTGTCTGTCATCCCCCTGCGGATACATTGCGCGACTCCCAATGGGAGCTGGGATGGATTTGGGAATTCGAGATATTGTCACTCCAACCTTTAAATCGTTTCAGATATTACTTTCAATACGGCTGCTCGAGCTTCTTCATAATACCCTCGAGCACTCCCGCTCTGGCTCCAAAATCGTCCCCCCGCTGCTTTATGAAGCCCAACACCTTTCTGATTTTGAACAACTGGGTGGATACATTAATCATAGTAAAGCTGCTCTGTGAGACCGAAAGCGGGTAAAGAAACGCACAGAGTGCCATCTCCAGGAGGGAGAACAACTCCCTCGTACTCAGAGCCATCAAGATGTTGAAGTGTGGGACTTCCAGCATTCTCATTTGTCTTGTTGTGTTTCATGGACACTTAGTTTAGACATGTGAAACACCAGTATCCTGATGGATCTGATGGTTTCCATGGTGTCTGATTGTAATGCAGCAATGGTCAGTCCTCTGTAACCTGCAATTTGCTTGGTCGGACGTTGATGATCCGAAGCCTCCAGCACCTCTAGCCTTCCAGATCTTGAACGGCGTCCCGGGATTTCTCTCGGTCCATCTGGATCACATCACCGCCTCCCGCGTCCCTCCTCCTTTGCCTGTCCCTCGCCTCTGGTACAATCGCCACCATCGGCGTCGCAATGCGATTCTACCAGAAGATCCCATGCCCCCTGGGCCGCAGCGCCAGTATCAGAACGTCATGTATGGTCCACAGGTTCAGAATGCAAGGAGTGGGGTTAGGTATATTACACCCAAGACTCACACAGAAATAAAATCTGATCTTCTGAACCGCCTAGTTGGTTTCACCCTCTTTATAAAATTATGCGTGTCTGTCCGAAGCCTTTTCAAACTCTGCCATCAGCTCTAACCTTTTCCGTCGTGCTCTCTGTTCCCACTCATGCCGTGCCTGCCGCGGCTGCGTGAAATCCCATCACTTGAAATGTACAGCCTCGGCAAGTCCAGAAAAATGGGTTGTCTGGAACGCTTGGTCCGTGAGTTGAATTTATTTTCATTAGAATTTGCAGGCACAAAACATACATCTCTGTTCAATTCCTCACAGTTGCAGTTCACACCAAGGAAGCCAGGCTTAATACACTGGAAGAATGGATTAGGGTATAGAAATCACCGACAAAGCTGGCCTTACCTCCCAAAGTCCTGGTACACCCATAATGATGTCGACGTTCAAGGGTGAGTTATCTGAAAACCCCTTAATATGTCTCTGATCCCGATCATAAACTAAACTTGCCATGTTTGTCGTGGGTCAGCGGTGCGTACGGCTTTTGCTGTGGTGAGTAGTCTTCATCTTCATTGCGGCAAGCAGCCAATGCTGCGGCCCTCGTCCGCCGTCATGGAGTCACAACTCAGTCGAGTACGCAGAAATGCACCACAGGCCGAGCTGGCAGTCCAGCGGAAGGGAGCCACGCAACGATTCACGTCTGCACTGTGCTGGTGTTGAGTCCGCACCTGGGGGATGCTTCGACTTCGCCCGGGCGTCGACTCCTGTCAGAAGCCGTGTGCAGCTCCCACGTTGCGCGAGCTTGAGTCGGCACAGCTCTGCCTGGTCGCCTAGTCGAGCAGCGTGCTGCGATTTGGCATCGTGTGCGTGGCCGCGATGTTGATGCATAGTAACTGCATTATCGGCCGCACATCGTCGAGTCTGGCGACAGAGAGGGTGTGAATCGACTGGCAACTACCCACCGCTGCACACACCCTGCCACCTGGACCCACGTCGCGGCACCTCGTCGAACCGTATCAAGTCCCATCTGCGCTTTCGCAGTGCAGCCCACGGCGCACTCGTCTTGCGGATGTCGTCCCAAGTCCTGAGGAGCCCGCTGCATCACAAATCTGTGACACCTCCACGCTGTGCAAGCTCGAGTAGGTGCTGCTGGCGCGCGAAGGAGTGCTAGTGGAGCAGGACACCCGCGCCTGCGGAACACGCGTATCTTGCACACACAGCCTAGCGGGCTGTCAAGCGCGAAGGAAAGGGGATCGCCATGCTGCGCGCAGTCGAGCGCAAGTCAGTGGACAGCGCCGCTTTGATTCCATAGGCGCTGCGGTCCTGGGGGTGGGGTGCGTGCAGTTTCCTAGGAATCTGACGGGCGGGGCAGCAGGATGCGACTTGGCGTGTTGCGCAAGCGTGTCTTGATTGCAGAGCGGGTGGTGAACAATGTGGAGCAGCTGGCAAAGATGGCGATCACGCCAGACGAGCACACTCACACTTGCAGGTGGGTCGGGTCGTTTCACGGTTGGCATCGCTCGTAACAAATCGGAGTTGAGTAGGGTGAGCGAACGGGCACGGACTGCAACTTCAAACACCATCGGAAGGTGACAGTTTACTATTATTGGCCCCCCAATGACATTGCACCCCGAAGTGGTAAAAAAGTTGATGCCGTCCGCACCTCTGGGTCAATTCCTTAGCGAAAAAAGGAGCAACTGACCTACGATATCATACATAGTTTCCCAGGCTTATACATTATTCGAGGCAGAACTGAGCCCGTTAGAAAATCAAAATACTCGAAATCAGTCGAATTTGATCAAATCACCTACCACTTCCGCTATATCTGTGTACCAGGCTTCCGTTTCCCTCAAAAAAAGTGTTCGAGGCATAATATATGTGTTCCAAATGTATCCCCCGATTTCGACTCGCTAGAAGATGAGAAATCAGGGCGGAAAAAAATCGGTGACATTTTTGTCAGTACGGGGGTCAAATGTGACAGTGCCCACCGGCATCTTTCTAGCTCTCGCCAGAATTCTTGGAAAAATATGAAACTTTAACAGACTATTGAATACATGTTGGAGAGCGGTTTGATGAAATATCTAAGCTAACGGAGGCACAGAGTAAATGCCCGGCCTGCCATCAAAAAACGGTGTCACGGGGGGGCTATAATAGTAATGGGCCAGCACTTACCAGTGTATTTTCAAGTGAACAAGGGTTATCGTATCCTGCCGGGCCCTGCCACGGCCTACACCCCAAGTTTTGCAAAATATGGGTCAACGCGTTGGAATATGGGTATAAATTACTGAGGTAAAATGCTTCCTTCTGTGATTGAGGGTCAATGTTCCTCTTTTATTTTCTCAGACTGCTTCAGTCGGCGCGGGAGTACACAAAAACATACACAATAAATTTGGTTTATAATAAATCTGTCCTGGACATTGACCCCAATTGCCTCCTGAAGTGGGGACCGAATACACATTTTAGCCATATTGTGGCCCAAATCCTCATGAATATACAGTGGCGACGGAAAGTTCTGTATGCGCTCATTTAGGCCCATTTCTGAGTCGAATCACTCCAAAAGAAATTGTGGCATGAAATTTGAGCGATTTCAGGAGTTCTCGCATGTTTTAAACCATATCAATGCTGTCTCATGGTGTCGCGATTACAGCTCTTTGCGGAACTTAGGGCGCGGCCGATTTTTTTCCTTTTTGAGCTGTTTTTGATCATTTCAGCCAGAACAGCTGTTCTGACCTCAATTCTCGGCGTATGTTTCTGAAAACTATATGAGCAGAATCACATGTCAATTCCGCAGGGCATGATGTCCTCAGAATCTTTCCATACCGCCGGTAGTAATTATAATATATTATTTTGCATGTTTTGCGGAGATCATCTCTTGTGTCGTGATTTGAAGGTTGTGTGGGATGTTGTATGGCTCTAAAAACACTTATTTGGATGGTGGAGGGCACATCGTCCTTTTAATTGAGGCATGGCATCCGGAGCGCGTGAAAAGTGGACTTGAAGCTGTGAAATATTCCTACAGTCTAGGCCTTATATATCTGTGTGCTCTATCCTCCAGCGAGTGAACCAATTGTCAATATTCTGACTTTGAAGTGTTTTCGAGAGATTGCATGCCTCAGATCAACTCTGTGCATCCCCGTCCGGCGACGCGACATGTCCCAATGTGATCACAAGCGCGGTCACGTGCCCGGAATCGTTGTGATCGAGTTGTCTCGCGGTGCTGTACAGGAAGTACAAGAGCAAATCCGAGCCGTGGGACTCCTCCAGGACACTCAATAGAATGATAATGGGCAGTTTCTCAGCTCATTCAATCATAGATCACACAAATACACAGAGCCTGAGCTGTACCTATATTCTGCTTGTTCAAGTCCACTGTTCACATGCTCCGGGTGCCATGCCTCAATTACGAGGACGGTAAAGGTTTTCTGAAAAATCGAGTCTGCAGATGTATGGTATATGGGAACAAAATATATTGAGGAACTCAGAAACAATGTTTGGATGTAAAAGAAAGAAAGAGAGACCTGCAAGATTTTGTTGTGCGACGGAGTCAGTTTATAAAAGACTAACAAGAAGTTGATTCCGACCTACAAGGAGTCAATGAAATGATACAGTCAATGTAGTCTAAAATTTTCACGAATCTGCCCAAAAGGCCCCAAAAAGTATGGAAACGGTGAAAAGGGATGAAAATAATGAAAGATGCGGATTAACCGCCAGATCAGAGATTATCACAGAGGCAACTGAAATACAGATGCTCAGGAATCTTGTTGCGTCCGACATATCACATTCAAGGGGTGTGGTCAGCCCCAAAAAGAATCTACTTGTCATCACAAAAAGTAACCGGAAATCCGTGTTTTACAGCCGCAATTTGTGGGGTATTTTTGCTCAAACTACATAGACACAGTACATTCAGCACGCATGGGGCTTTGGAAATTCGAAGCCCCTCCTGTATTTAACGGAACCCTAGTGTCGAAGATCAGTAAAGATCACCATCGAATGAATGTACACAAGACAACGAGCCTGGTCGAAGGTAATAGCCCATCCCCGGGTGGACGCAGGCTCTGGTCATACCGTCCGGGCCAACCCGACAGGGACGGTCGATGGTACTGCGGCATACGAAGACGTGCGGTTGGGGCTCGTGATGGCCTACTATGCCCGGAGGTGGGGCAGCGCCAGCGGCCTGCCCGAAATTCAGCCAGTGGGTGTAGCGGTTTCTGTATTCGGTGTAGACACTGCAAGGCGGATTTCTGCGGGTGTGACCCCATAGCCTATTGGGTGGTACGTGGTTTGCGCTCCACAGCCATAAGTGCGAAGTAGCTGCTCCTCCCAGCACATGTCGGGTGGAGAAGTGGGGGCTGCCCTGCAAATGATTTGATTCTGCCCTGCAAATGATTTGATTCAATTCAATTCATGCCCCAAACCCATTTATCTTGGTGACAGTCCTACCCAGAATTTAGCCAGCATTCCAGAAATCAAATAGCCATTCAAATCCGAGCATTTTTGGGTGGGCTATGCCTTGCATTTGTTTCAATTCAATTGATGCCATTTGTTGATCAAATTGATCTCCATCGCCAACCAATTGACAATCTTGAGGCAGTTGTTGAGGATGATCGTGACTTCTGGGCAGCCAATATATTCCTTCACGACGAGATTTATCTGAGGAGTGGCATTATTAATTCGACAGCATTCAAGGCCGTCCGCAATGCGTACCTGATGAGCCCAGCAAGGAATTGTGAGGATCCAGGGCATGAGATTAAGCAAGAGCGGACGTAAACCCGCGAGTCGCCACCCGAGTCACAGCAAAATGCGACAAGGATGATGCCGAGTACCACGGTTAAATATGTGATGTCCGCCATGACGTGGGTGAGCAGATTCGCAGATGTCTTTCTCTCCTTCGTCGTGATGTGAAGCTGAATTGGAATTTCCTGGATGTGAAAATAAGCATGAGCTGTAAGCCGAAGCAGAATAACTCACCTTTCCTTTGACATTACAGGAAATCTGCTGAACCGCATCGTGCTTTGTGCTCCATCCATCAACGGAACACGTCGCAAGCTCGTCTTTCATTTCCGACTTCCGGCCGGCTTCAATGGAGAGCACCTCTGCGTCCAAAATGCGCCCAGAGAGTGCATCACGACCAGGGATGTCCGTGCCTGGCACCCACTTCTCGAAAAAGTGGCGCACAAAGGGATGCTCAATGGAGTTAAATGATGCATTGAGAGCCGTCCAGAATTTGAGGATATCAGATTCAAAAGCATTCTGGTTATCTTTCTTGAAACGTTTAGCTCCGGGGATCACCTCGAATGTCGCCTGTCGCTTTTTAACGACTGCCTGAGATGTTGTTGCCATTGCCGGTGTTGCGCTGTTGTCGGAATTGGAGCCGTCATTCTCAGCCTCGAGCTTCTGCTTACATTTGGAGAAATAGATATCACACAGACCTGTGACGACCCAGAAGAAGTGTCAGAAAATATTAGAAGCAAAAAAAAAAATCGGACGCACTGAGGTGAGGTGATTACTCCGCTGTACATCGAATCAACAATAAGAAGGCAGAAGGGAGGGGAGGATGACATACCCAACAATCACGACCGCAAAAGCACTGGAAAGATCTATGGGAAGGAAAGATAAGTAATGTGCGCCACAGTATCACAAGTCCCAGTGAGAGCATCCCAAGACAGAGCCAGACAGTGTAGAACCACCAGAGAGCCAGAGAAGAGACACAGACACCAAACCCTGAGCAGTCTTGCGGCCGTGAGAGTGGATGAGGAGGAATCACGTCGAGGACAGAGGGGATGGAGGGGGATACCATCTTCAAAAACCAAAGGAGGCCACACCACGTTGCACAGGTCATCGCCAACTTCCGCAGCAGGTGGAAGCACACGACTGCAGGCGTATGCAAGCTGGTGGATCACCGCACCGTATTCTGTGTCAGCTGGGAGCTCCGTGCAATGGTCGGCCGGGCACGGGCAGAACGATGGTGCAGGCAAGTCGATTGAGGGGACGTTGTCAGGATGGAACGGGTCCTCGGGACCGATGGGATGTAGCGGGGGCAGGAGGTCGAGGAGATCGGCTGGTCGAAGTGATAGACCACGGTGTCAAACATCAGAAAACCCGACACACCTGAGAATTCCCGCACGTAGATCGGCAAACCCGACACATTTTCATCGACAACCCGGAGCTTCTCACCATTGATATCTCCCACGTCACTGCATCACTAGATGGGCAGGAATGGGAGGATCCTGCTGCAATCAAGGCAGTTATCGACCTCATGCCAAAGCTTCCTCACCTGAAAGGAATAACTATCGCTTTTTTCCGTGGTGCACTGGCAACGTGGGTTCGCTTCTCATCGGAATTTGCCCCGGGTCCAATCGGAAGAACAAGCATGCACAGATAGTGCACATGAAGGAGGTTGTCGACAAGAACCTAAAGCGCGACGATGAACGGAAGGAGCGGGCTGACAAAGCCAAAGAGGTATGTATGGTTGCAGCCAAGACTTCGTGACAAACTTTTGTCCCAATTTGGGAATGGCTACTGTGCCTCTAGTTTAAATCATTCATCAAGTTATTGTGTAGAGAGCACTAGATGAAGGCCCTCTACAGATCCCCCGAGCGAAAGTGAAAAAAGTGAAAAAATATTTTTCCCCACCAAGATTTTGCGTTTTCGGTTCGGGCCGGTCATAACCGGTTGATGCAACGGCAGAGTGGAAGGCCAAGGCAGAGGCAATGCTACGAGGGGTGGTGCTGATCAAGGGCAAGGGCAAGCAGAAGGCTAAATAGGTACACTGAATTTCGAAATTTTCGCTCCAGATTTTGCGTTTTTTTTTCCCCACGCTCCAATTTTTCTGAAACGAAAATTCTACCTACAAACTATACCTACTTTCGTGCCTAATCCTGAATCTAGAAGGTCCTGGGTTAAAATTACGGCTTGTCATGAAGTCTTGGCTGCAACCATACTCGCCAAAACCATTGCCATCGCGTCGGTACCAGAGCTCGACGCAGCATTCAAAATCGGTCGTGGGAGTGCAGGGTATCTCACAGTCGCAGCCCTAGATCTTCAGCTTGACTGGCATATCACAAATTTGGTCAAAGAGTCGACCAGTTCCGAAGGCACTTCCGCATCGGCAGTATGGTGGCGGACCGAACTTCGTGACAAGTTTGAGTCCCGATTTGGTAATCCCTACTACAACCTCAGTTCTAGTCATAATACTCTGTAACTGTCGCAAGAGAAGGTATTACTCACTTCTTTGTTGATTGTGACCGAAAATGCATCCGCATAAACTTTGCCTCGGAACAGGACCCAACGGATAGGAACAACAAACTTGCCGTTTTTCAGACGAGCAACCTCATTCACATAGTAATGGGAGGCTCCTGCGTCATACATTGGACTCAGAACATCGAGGTCCATGTTTTTTCGCCATTTCTGCGCGTGCCAGATCTCCCGAATAATGCCGTCTTCCGGGATTTCCGGATACACGTGGATGAGTTTACGAGTGGTTGGGTTGGACCAATCCTGAATATTATTGAGAGGCCAGTTAGTGCTACATCCGGTGAACACATAGAATTTACCTGAGCAATAATGGCTCGAGGATCATTCATGAAAAATACATTTCCAAGAGCCGACTTGCATGGAATACTTGGGATTCCGGAGTCGGTTCGAATCTGCTTCTGAACTCGCCGGAGATGGTCAAAGGAAGGAACATCTTTGCACCGAGCTTCCTTCAAAACCCAAAGAAATACGCGCATAAGTGAATTGGAGACCCGCAACCTGGGCAAATTGTCCAAAGTATCCAAGAGAAACATCTGACCAACAGTTCAAGAGAGGTACAAGGGTCCTAAATTCTCTTAAAAGGCATCGCACCATTTTTGTGGGATACGGAAACCATTCAGAAGACGGGACAGCGGGCTGGCCATAAGACTGGACGTCGGCCGGATCAGGCTCTTCCAGGGCTGAATAGAAAAATCAGAAATAAGACATTAGATGTTAGATTTATTGAAGGAATGTCCAGGGCTTCCAAAAATCTCCACTCCCGACCAATTGAGAGCGGGAGGGAGAAAGCGGAAACGCGTTTCCGGTCAGGTGACATGCCATCAACTTCCCGATTGGGACGAAAACGAACCATCCGGACTTGACAATCGCGCTCACCTGCATTGCGCATTATCTCACTCAAAAAGTCCTCCTCTTCATCCTCACCCATGATCTCCTCTTCAACATCCCGGCCCCCAAACCCCAACTTGCTGGCCACAGCCTCGGCATTCATCAAGCCAAAGACCTCTGCCTGTCTGCGCAACCTCTCGTGCTGGGTGTTTGGATCTGCTGCGTCCTCGCCTGCATTGAAGTCGGCCCCATGTATGGCATATTTCTCCCACATCTCAGTCTCAGCAAGACTACGGCCGTTCGACGCACGGGAAGCAGATGGACCGCTGATGGGCTGGGGTGCCGCGAATGTGAAATTTCGGAATCCTGAAGCGAATGACTCAGCTCGTCTCTCATTCTGAAGCTCCGCCGCCCTTGTTCTCGCAGCCTCAACCTGCCCCACTGCCTTCAAGTGCTCTGGATACCGCAGATGTTTCGCTCCACTTTTGATGGCCATCCAAGTGCACCGCTCGACCGGAACCCCCATGGAGCATGCTCTACACTGGACTCGTGTTCGCTCTTCATTGAATATGAAGTCTTTACCACAATGGTCAGCACCTCTGAGATTTCTTTTCAGTGCGGAATTTGGTACCTTCTTCGCTCAGTAAATTTCCGCTACCTTTTGGCGGCATTGAAGAAAAGACCAAGTGCAGACTCAATCTCAAGCCCTCTTGATCATCAACTGTGCCTGGATTGCGCCACTTGGGTCCCCACGGTCGCCGTGCCCGTCGTCAGCAGTGTCTCCACCGTTTCCAAAATCTATTCGCTTATCAAAATTTCGGAATCAAAAGTGGAGTCGCGAGCACACCTAAAAGCTGGCGGATGTGCTGCCACGTCCCCATTCCTTCCCTCCTGCCAATGCCTTCGTCTGCTGCGGGCCGGTTTCCTTTGTCCATGATTTTCGTTAATTGCTTTTGAGTCAGTTCTCCATCCTCGGTACAAGATTGGTTATCTTCACGACAATGACTGGGAGGTGGACGAAATTGCGCTCGCCAAATCGGATGTTCAAGATGTCTTCAACATGTACAAAGAGGCGCACGATGCTGTAGTGATCATGGAGGTGGATGAGCAGGAAACGGACGATGCTATGATGGTATGTGTTGATTGAACTGTGGTATATCTCCATTCCTGACACATCGGCCTTTTGACAAATAACTTGTGGCTTGTTTGGCCTTGTGAGCTTGCCGACAAGCTCACAAGGTCAAAGTGCTGAAAAACACACCTGAGAAAATGAAGGGCTTGGCCAAAAAACCCTTCAGAAGCTTGAAGGACATTCTCTATAAATTGTAGAGCCCGGCATCCTTAGACATGTTGATGCCCTGCGAAAAAAAGAATAAAATTTTGTCACTGTGCGGAGTCGAACGAGTGACCTTGTGGTTTTCCGGACTTGGTTTGTGACCTTGCGAGCTTGGGGCGATTTTTGTGGGGCTTGTGACCTTGTTTGGCCTTGTACAAGGTCACAAGTTTACGAGTACTTATGTTTACATAATACTCGTTCCTTTCATTTCTCCGAGGGGCTAAAAGTCTCCCTATTTTCCTTGTCTCCGATTTTTAAGATAGTCTCCTTAGTGGCTGTGCATGACTTATTTAGTGGCTGTCCCTATACTTCGTTCACTTTTTCCTTACCTCTTTAGCGGCTGTGTGACCTAGGGCTGTGCTATTTTTATTTACTTCTGTCTCTTTTCCCTGGTATTGCCGGCTCTCCACAGCTTTCGGCCGAAACGAGCGGCGTCGAAAGCCGAATGTCCACCGCCTTCTCAATCCGTACGGCGATCAGTATATGTGGCATCTAGTCTCGGCTCCAGACGTTTGGGTGCTTACGGCCCGGCGGAGCGCCGGACCGTCGGAGATTGAAAAAATGATTGCAGAGAACGCACCCAAACGTCTGGTGCAGTTCGTGCAGTGACACCGTCTGCAACCTTCTGGAATGTGCCGCTCTCGACCTCAGTCGATCCAAGCTCCGATAAATCTCTCTTGTCTCTTGACTGGGTCCTACGCTCTGGAATCCCGGCCCCTCAATCTGTTGCTTCTGGGCCTCTCACGCTTCCCTATGGTGACTCGGTCTGCTCGATGCATAAGATAGAGGGCGTGGGATCCCAACACCATTATGTAATCAGCTTATAAATACTTTCCCACGGCCAAATCTGAGACTCGGGGGAAAAAAGAAATTTCATACATGAGCGGGGAGGTTGGCGGAGAGGTAAAATAGCTTTGAACAATCAATATATACATTAATAGGCTACAATAGAAGCCTTTATCTCGGCAATCATTGAAGGAGGTAACATGTGATGTCCACTGTATCGGCGGTTGACATAAATCAAGTCCCCGCCACTCAAGCCCTGGGCATATGCCGAAATAAAATGTGCACAACAGTTGGCAAACCTAGAACAAACAGAAAAGTCAATGGAACAGGCTGCCATTTAATCATCCAAACTCACCGAATGATAGACAACCTAGTGACTTCATCTAGACATTTCTTCATATTGTTCTCCATTTCGTCAATGTTGGCGGTCCTTGCTGAGTTGCGATAACAATATTTGGCTGCCCCCCAGTACATTTCAATGAAGTTCAACTCGCAATGATACTTGGGATCAAAGTCACAAATGTGACCTCGGGACTCCACAAGTTCCTCAAGCGCAGACTTCTGGTTAACAAAATCAGGTTGGCAGAACAGAATCCGGCGGCAGCAGCAGTCAGTTCGACCTGCTTCACATTTGAATCCTGGGCACTGTGCAAGCAAACCATTCCGCCACAAGCCCCGCTCTCGGATGATCAGTTCCATGCCTTTGAACCAGCCGGGCATTGTTGGATGATCATTTTCAAAATAAAATGACTGTGTCTGCCCATTAGGCATTGTCCCATTTCGCATTCGAGGTCCTGTATCAAGTTTTGGGCCCTTGACCATTTTCCGAGCAGAGAGTGCGTCAATAGCTCGTTTGCGATGACTGGGAGCATTATCAAACAGAAACAGGCCCGTAGCAAGGCCCTGAGTCTTTGCTTCAAAAATATCAATTGCCCGGTCAACATGTTTCAGGAGATCTTCATTTGCAAAGTATCCATCACGATTTTTGCCAGCACGGAACAAGAGGCGTGCTTCCTCGTCACCGTCAATGAGCCGGCCCCACTCAAGTGTCAAGAAGTCAGACACCATGATAGACTGGCCTTCACCCTTTGGCTTTGGCTTGTTCTTGCCTGTTTTGCTACTCCATCCAACCTCACGGCGGTCATTGGCATAGAAAGTTGACTCGTCATGGGTGACAAGGATGATTCGAAATGGCTGGCCCTTGTATTTACCCTCCAGCACATATCCAACTGGAGTCTTCACTGCATTTCCATCATTGTCATACTCCACCATCCGTGGCTCATAATGTTCCAACCAGCGTTTGACAAATGCTGTTCGATATGCTACCACATCCTCCCGCTCATGGCCATCAACATACATCCCATTCTTTCTGCGCCCAAAACGGTAGTCAAGACGTTTAAGCCAGCGACGTGCAGTCCAAACTGAAATTGAACGCTTCTGAATCTCGGCTTGCTCAAGCATCTGCTGAATTTCATTGGTGGCAACAAAATCCACCAATGTTTGAGCTGTAAAGTGGCCATCCTTCTGTGAGATATGCTGGAGATGGAGCTTGATTGCCTCGGAGAAATCCTCATCATTGAGAATGGATGAATGATACTGGCCATAGCGATGAAGAGGGAGTTTTTTCGAGGTGAGAAAGGCATGAATCCAATTTCGAATGCATCGGGCACGGTAAGACCCATGCCCCTGGGATCTGGCGACAATCATAGATGCTTCCCGCCAGGTATAAGACAGCTCGGAGTCCAGGTAAAGGTTCAGAGTGCCTGCCATGGCTGTAATTCGAGCCCTGAAAAATACATCAAGCTTTTTATCCTTGCTTTTGACACTGAGACTGGCAGTAGCACGACGGAGAGAAGGAAAATCCTTGTAATTGAGCTGATTCAGAGAGCGATCAGTAGCACTCTCTGGAGTGGGATCTAAAATCTGGCTGCCATTCTGGATGGCCTCCAATAATTCCTTGAGGTGCACATGTGCAAGGTTGACTGGATCCATGCAGTCTGGGGCCTGTATAATATTTTGTCAGAATTGTCACTTGAAAATGGAAGAAATGCGAACCTGAGTGCTTGGCTGTGTGGATTGGGCAGCAGCAGGAGATGTTCCAATTTCAACCTCTTCCTCAGAGCCGGATTCAAGCACAGAATCCGATTCAGAATCCGAGTGAGCTGGTGTCTGGGCAGCAGAGTCTGCTGGTGTCTGGGCAGCAGAGGAGTCCGAAACTGAAGAGCTAAGATCTGTATTCTGTGCCTGTGCAGCTGCAGCTTTCTTCTTCTGCCAAAACTCCAAGACTGAATGGAACCCTTTTTCACCAAGATCCTTCCCAGCTTTTTTATGACGGCGCTTTGTCCTTGGAGCATCACCGTGGTAATGTTTGGGCCGCTTTCTCTGTGCCTCTCGAGCCCGTTCTGCCTTCTGAGCTGTAGCCTGTGCATTGAAAAGAAACTGGGAAAATTCATCCAGTTCACTTTCCTCTGTTATTTCGGGAGCCAGTACAATTTCTTCGTCAAGATCTGTTTCTTGTAGTTCCTCTGAAATATTATCACAGTCCAGATCAGGCAGCTCATTGCCAAGATTGAGTTCCCAGTTATTGTCGTTGTCAGCTGCAGAGTGTAAATGATCATGGTCGTGCGGAATATCATTTTCCGGCTCCGAGGTTGAGTGTGCAAGGTCCCCTTCATCCGGCACTTCTTCCACAGTGACTTTGAGGGAGTTTCGGGCCCTCTGGAGGTTGTTCTGTCTTGCCTTCTGTGCTTTGGATTTAGCCATGATGAGGGTGAGAGGCAGAAAATGCGCAGAAACCGCACCAAAACCACGCTGAAGCAACGTGTATGTGGCGGTCCGGGTCCCGGCCCTGTCCCGGACCGGGTCACGTGGTGGCTGTGCTGTGGCCAAATGTTCTTACTACTTTTTCCCAAAGTTGCCGCAATGGCCGCCGTTGGCTTCCTATTGTCCCAATGCGATCCCGAGAACCTATCACGCCGATTTTACGCTCGCTTCGGATCCATCACACTCAACGATCGCGAAGCGCGCTTTTCGCAGCCCAAGTTGGAGTTATACGGATTATTCCGGGCACTTCGTACTTGGAAAATATATCTGATAGGCCTGCGAAATTTTTGTTATCGAAGTGGACGCTAGGTATATCAAGGGAATGCTTGCCAATCCCGATCTAGCCCCCAGTGCCAGCATTAACCGCTGGATCCTCGCCATCCTCACATTCCACTTCACGCTTATTCACGTTCCCGGCACTTTGCACCGTCCCGACGGTCTCTCCCAACGCCCTCCGCAGCCTGGCGATGATCCCGAGCCAGACGATGACTTCGATGATTGGATTGATCAGGTTCACGGCTTCATGCATCACATTAATGACTCGCCATATGTCCGTCGCCCCCAGTCCACGATCGCCATCCTCGCTGCCGAGATAGCGCCTGAACACAAAGATGCACCCCCTTCCCTATCCTACGACCTCGTCCCTCGTTCCGAAGCCGCAAGGCTCGCCGATGCCCGCGTCGACCTCGTCCGTGTCTGGCATGACAAGTTGGAGCGCCTCCGAGACATGTCTGACTCGGAATATCAGTCTTTCATACGATACTGCATGGAATTTTACCTTGCAGATGGTTCCTTGTGGCGCAAAGATCCGCAGAATCGCCGCAAGCTCGTCGTAATCCCGAGCCGCCGTCTATTCATTCTCCGGTCTGCCCACGATGATATCGGACATAAGGGCTTCTATGCGACCCGTGCACTTGTTACTGAGCGCTTTTGGTGGCCGCATATGGCGAACGATATCGCTTGGTTCGTTCGTACCTGCTATCTCTGTCAGATTAGACAGACTCGGAATATTTCCATCCCTCCAGTAGTCGCAACTCCCGCCCCAATATTCGCCAAAGTCTATATGGACACAATGCACTTACCGCCGAGTGGTGGTTTTAAGTACCTCGTCCAAGCTCGTTGCTCACTCACACATTACCCCGAGTTCCGAATGCTCCGCCAGGAGAACGCGAAAGCCATCGGTGACTGGCTTTTCCAGGATATCCTGTGCCGTTGGGGTACACTCGTCGAAATTGTCACAGATAACGGCGCACCTTTTATTAAAGCTCTCGGCCACTTAGAGAAACAATACAATATTCGTCATATTCGCATCTCAGGCTACAATTAGCGCGCAAACGGCATTGCGGAGCGCCCGCACTTTGACGTTCGACAGGCATTATATAAAGCAGCCGATGGAATACAGTCTAAATGGCATACTGCGACTTATTCAGTCTTTTGGGCCGATCGCTTTACCGTTCGCAGACGGATGGGATGCTCACCGTATTTCGCAGTCACTGGAACTCATCCCCTCCTTCCCCTCGACATCTCCGAAGCCACATATCTCCTACCGGGTCTGGTCATGATTGAAGGGTCAAGGCAGCTGCAGATAAGTGAGAAACAGCTGAATTCAGTGTCTCAGAGTTCACTAACCCTCATTTGACGCCGTTCTTCCGCCCGTATACGGTTCATACGGATCCCGGGACCCGTACCGTAACCGTACCGTAAAGGCAAAAAGTCGTCATTTTACGGGCCGTAATCGTACGGTCGTAACCGTATACAGTACGGTGGGGAGCCCTACACTTACCTGATTCGGCCTAATCACCTTCAAGACACGTCGTGAGAAAGATGTGTAGGGACTTGTCCGGCCTCACTCGGACTGCCAGAAAGCTCAATCCCTGTCCTGTATGAGCTCAATTGTAAGTTTCTGCACTCCCTGCTTCAAAATAGCTGATTATCTATCTCTGACTGCAGCAACATACTCTCTACACATGCCTAGGACAAAAGGAAAGGCTAAAGCCAAGAATCTAGGGCATTTTGCTCTCAAGGTGTGTGTCCGATCTCCTGTATTCATTCATCTCTCGTGTGACCGTGTGCCGAAGTGCCGAGTTGCCAAGTCCCCGCACTTGGCACACCGACCGCCGGTGAGAGAAACCCTTGGAATTCGGGTTTCCAAATAACACAATTTTTTTGGCAGGGGTTTCCATTGAAAGCCGGGTTCCTCAGTAGAATAATCCTGTCTTTCCATCGAGCAGGTCATTCGTCGATTGTGCTGCATATGTTTAGCATGTGCAGCGCCAGGCCTGAGAAAAACAAATGAACTCGTACCATTCTCAACCTTGTTAACACTTGCCCCAGGACCAAACTTGCGAACACACTCACGATACCTCTCCGCGACCGCGTGAGGCGAAGCACGTGAAAGTCATGCTTTTCCATTCAGCACGTCCGGTGGTGCAGTCACCCAATGTTACGGAAAGTCGCCCAGTATCAGGCAACCTGACGGGGTTTGTTGGGAAAGTCACCTAGTTTTGTTCACGGGCAATCTATGGTTTAGGGAAAAAGGCTTTGTAACGGTTTGTGAGCGCAAACAGTGGTGCCACTGTTTTGGATCAGATAGAGAGCTTCTATTTTTATTTTTATTTTTATGGGCTGTGAGGTGAAATATCACAGATTTGCTGTTTTTCGCGAGGGGATAGAGTTTTATTCGTGGTGGATGCAATACTGGGCGGGATAGGATTTGGTGCGGGGGGACCCAGCGTTAGTGAGAACCGACCTAGAAAGTCATCCTGGGCCGGATCGGACGGGCAAGCAGTTGTTCAGAGGCAAGAGGGTCGGCCGTACTTACGCGAAATCCCCTGTGAAGACCCGGAGTTGGCCGGATTCAATTCTTGCCATTGCAACGAAAAGAGAAATTGGACTCGGAATAACCTAGGGGTTGCCATGAATGCTAGGGCTCGTCTGTCACCAAGCCAATGAGCTTGTACGCAAATGCGGTGGTCTGTGCTGCATGATCTCCCTCGTGCTCCAATTTCACTTCCACGTTCAAGGTGGATATTCTTCCACAGGCACACTCAGCTCTCGTTCCTGCAACATATACGAATGCACGCTGGAGCATCGCCATCAATAGTATCTGGGGTGAATATCACTCTCCCTCATTTGAATGGCATCCAATGACTAATGAGGTCCATGCTTTCCCTCCATGAAGATTTCGAGGCACAGAACAATTGTTGCTGTTTTGACTCAGATACAGACAGTCCGTCTTGCAGTTGACCAAATAATAAATTACCCAAGTTTGGACACCATGAGACAGTAAACATTTAAATACATTTTGCGACTCCAAATACGGCTATGTATAACAAGTTTCAATACTGATAGGAGTGAAAAAACTCTGTACGACTGAATATCTCTTGTGCAGTTCCTGTGAAATCAGAAGTTCCCGAGTGTCCCCGATGCCTGGCCTCCTTCAGAGTATCGTGACCAGTCTCAGGCAGAGTTCGCATGGTGGCTTGGTTGAAAAATACCATGCTTCCCCGACCCTCCCGATCACCTTCCTGGATAGGTCTGGTATTTTCAGGTGTAGGCTGCGCATCAATGTCTGTGGTCACAAAATTTATATCTAATCACTGGTTGAGCATGCAGTCAATCAACCGCTAATGTAGCTCACCTTGGACATCAATGTTAAAATGATAAAACAATGATGATGGATAAATGGCCACTGTCCAAGGAGGCATCTGGATGGCGACCCCTGCTTCCCAGATCACCAGCCATGTCCATACAGTGTCATTGAAGTTGGCTGAATGGGGTCAGTGGTAGACAAGGTATGAAGGAAGTGCACACTACCAGATGGGAGAACATAGGTCAATACAACGCACACACCAATCTGATTTTTTTATCAGTATGTGGGTAGCAGTGAACCCGGTCCTGTCCAGGGAAATAGGTGTTGAGGCAGAAGTTCCAAAATAACCCAAACATGGGTTTAATTTTATGCTTTTCCCAATGGACCTGGGCATCCTTGCGAAATTGCTTGGCAACACCCGGAAACACAGTCTGTACCCGGTCCTCGACGAATGTACTAGAGGGGAGAGGTCAGCACATGCCACAGTTTGAACTTAAGGCAGAAAGTCAAACAGACATGATCCTGGAGACAACTGGTACCCCCATGAACTCTGTAACACGCCTCTGGTGTTCATCATGCCATTTTGCTATTAAGGGTTTCTACAGTGTATTGGTCAGAGATCTAACAAACACATAAAACAAAGGCCAAAATGACTTACTTTGGCAGATTGACGATGGTGGCCAATAATAATGGGCATGTGTGGCCCTCGCATAGCTGCCTTGCAGTCCGCCATAAAATCAGTATATATTACATATTTTGGTGATAGTTGATGGCTGCCGCAGGCCGATACTTACATGAGCCGAAGCGGTTGGTCACGAGCCTACTATTTGGCACACATCAACCCATCCCCGAAATCATGTGCCTGCCTCCCATTAAGGAAAAAATTCGTTGTGGAGGGTAAGTTTGAGAGAACGGCACCAGGGCAGAGTTGGCGGAGAAAACATATATCGGGCGTGTGGTACACCGGCTGTTTCTGTTGCTGTGAAAATCATGTACGTCAATACAAGGTGCACGGTTCGAGTCCCATAAGTGTTCTTTTTTTCTTCTTTGTCTTCTTTTGATTTGACGGTGGGGGAAACGCCCCACACAGTGGGCCCAGCGGCAAGTGGTCTCCCCCACGTAAGATCTTCATTGAAAGATTCGGATATACCTGCGGCAGACAAAAATAGCCCCACGCAGTGGGTCCTGCAGCGAGCGAAAGCTCCAACCAGTGGGCCCAGCAGACCCCAGCACAACCCTGTTTCACTGGGATTCAGAGGTTGTGTTTCTCAGTCTAGTTATCCTTTGAAAATACTAACAATGCTGTTTCAACTACTCTTGGCCGTGTTCCCTCATAAAGCCGCTAAGGCCGACTCGAGGCAATGCCCGCCATGTACCAATTTTGAGCAAAGTAACCAGCAATTACATAAATCCTGGGACATTGGACGACTTGGCCGGCGTCGACCAGCTGTGACAACTGCAACTCAGGCCGGATTTCTTTTCTGTCGGAGTTCGGATCCAACACATAATTTCGACTGATCTATACCTCATCCGCTTCACTCATATCCGACTGTTGAGTTGCTAGCGTTAAAGTATTCCGCCATAAACGGTGGAGAACGTCTCGAATTTACCCATGCTGATGCGTTAGCCATTGTTCTTGGCCAAGAATCTGCCAAGGTGGCAAGGCCAATTTACCGAGGCCATCTAGCATCTCCTGAAAATATTTTGGTCGAATACCGGTAGTGTGCTGCGCCAATCGTCGGCCTTCAATCTGATCCCCAAGAGCTCGAAGAAAGCCTACCCGCTTCATATTATTTGAGCTTCACCTCACCCAAAGGCATGACAAAGTTACCGGGCTCTGCCGCTTGGCGGCCTTACCCGCTTTATTTGTGTTTATTTGGCATTCCCGGTAACGTAAGTTACTGGGTCTTAGAGAGCCCTAATTTTTGCTTTTGGCCGTGCATCACATTTTCGTCAGCACTTTTTGCGTAAGCGCCTTTTCTCTCTGCCAAAATGCGCCGGCCAACTTTCGGCTTTGCATGAGACCTTGATACGCGAACTGCAACTCATAATCCCGCTTATGCTGCCTTATGCTGCCTCTGGAATGTTCTCTGAGCTTTGCCCAGGCGAGCTAGCGATGACCCACAATTGCAACGTACTTATGACATGGATTGGGCCTCTCCGAGGCGGGTGCTGAACCTTTAGATGGGTGAGCGATCCGATGCTCTTCCTCTCTGCTTCGCTCCCGTGAATTCTGCTGAAAAAATATCAAAGGGACATTATAATTCTATTGCACGGCTTCCTAAAATCTAAATACAAGATGAGGAGCTGGAATAACAATGGTACAGTACACAGGGACGTGTAGGGGCATGCTCCGATGAAACTCCTGCCTTGTCTGCAGGGAGAATGGCTCGAGGACGGTGGATGGGGACCGGGTGGACGACTCCTGCCCGTGTAAGGGATGGGAATATGTGTGGGTGGGCGGCGGAATCTGGGGCTACGTGGAGGGTACAAGGCATTGGGACGGCGAGAGATTTTTGGCATTGATTCACTGGATCAAGCGGGTATGTCTTGTCGAATTTTGAGTCTGTTAGTAACTCAAAGGTCAATAGGTCGGTGGATGAATTAGCACGAAGAACATACCTGTCAATTGACCATGAGCTCGTTGAAATCAAGGTCACCATCTCTTTGAGTCAAGATCTCGACGCGTCCTTCTGGAACCACGTCGTAAAACCATGACAACTGCTCGCGCGAGTAGGCCTTCGTTTTCTCTGCCTTGAGCTCGGTGCGTTTCAATTCTTCCCGCAGCTCTTGGGAAATATGATTTTGGATGCGGTCGAGCCTGATTCCGAAGACAGACAGCACTGAATGGTACCGAACCAAACAATTCAAGTGTTTGTTTGTGGATTTTTAGGATGGCAGCAGGTACAAGAACCTCCGAAATTTGTACAAGGCATCGAGAGGCCGAGATATTGATCACCTCTGTTGTACGGTCTCGGCGAACGTGACCTGTGTTAAAAGAGCCATCCAAACGCTCTATCGAGCCTCGGGCAATTAGCCGAGTTCGATCGTCATTGAAGACCAGGACCGGTGTGCCAATTTCAACCGATTTCGGAAGCAGAACCGGAATGGGGATGGTGGCGAGAAAATTGTATACCCGAGAGGATGCATACACATCGAGAGCCGCATAGCGCACTTGGGAGGGGGCGCGATGAATGCCGCTCAAAATCTGATTTTTGGTGATAACTGTGCAGAATGCGGAACATCCTCGGAATCAGTCGACCTTGTCATTCCAAGGGACCAGTTGAGTTTCACTCACTGTTAACCTCCACGGTGGAGACCTCTCGGGGTCTCTGGGCTGGAGATGAGCCAACGGGGCTCGCAGCGGGGATGGGAGAAGCGGGGGAAAACCCAATGATGACTAAGATAAGGACCATTTGATTTCTGTCCAATTGACATGCCGGCCAGACGAGGAGTATGGGCCAGGAATTTGGAACTTACCTATTTATCTCCTTAAAACACCAAGATTTATGAACTACATTTCTATCTGTTCAAATAAGCTCGCAGAGGAGCTGGAAGAGTTGAACCGCACTGAGCGGCAAACCCAGCAGAACATCCAAAGCCTTTGGCACAAATTCAAGATTGACCTTAATGCAGAAGGCAAAAAATGTTCCCGCTTGGTCAAAGGAAGAACCCGCCAGCTCCGCACCTGGACAGCACAGAAACACCTTGTTATCAATGATGCAGATATGCCTACTGAGGACAAACATCTCTTAATTCTGCACATAGAGGGAAAGATTGAAACCTATCTTAGGGAAGAAGCTGACCGTCAGAAGGCCCAGTCAGAGGCTCGGTACGACATTGAAGGTGAAAGCCTGAAGACTGACTATTGGACTCGTTCCACCAAGGAGTATCACCTGAGGAACACTATAAATGAATTTAAGACAACAGATAATGATTCAACTGTGCCCTGCTTCGAAACTCGCCCAAAGCGAATGGCTAAGATGGCCCGGGATTACCATGAGGCAACACAATATGTTGATGTTCCCAACGACGACTATGGTCGAATGATGTGCACTGAGGAAGTGCTTGAAAAGTGTGATGCACGGTTATCTCAAAATGAATACAATGAAATGAACAAGAATCTTACGGAAGAGGATATACGAAATGCATTGAAACTGTCCAATAATGGCAAAGCCCCGGGGCTAGATGGCATCCGGTACGAATTTTTCAAAGCCATGGACAATGAATACAAAAAATATCAAGACAAGCCAGGCGGGGCTTTGAACATTTTGGGATTCCTGGCACACTTATACCGCGACATTGGACAGTTTGGATTATCCGATGGATGCAACTTCAACATGGGATGGTTATGCCCCGTGTTCAAAACAGGAGACACAGGTCTCATTAGCAACTACACCGCCAAAGTCCGGACAAACGGGCTCAGTGACCGAAAAGGTCTGAGTCAGAGTCCGGACAACGGGTGGGACCCGTGCCGAGGTCTCATCCACAATCCGGACATTTGATGTGACCCACGGTGTTTACTTGTCGGACTCAGATTGTTGTCCAGATGCCGCCGACTGTGATGCAGACAGCGGTCGTGATCTTGGGCCAGGACGAGGCAATATCCAGCTCAAATTCGCGCCAATTACCATCAAGTGGGCAAGATTTTTTCCTCGGTGTTTTTCGCGCAATTTTCAAGACGACAATCCTCCACTATGGCCACCTTCGAAAGATAAGCTCCATTGAGCTCTCGACAATCCCGAGCGCTCTCCATCAGTACAACTCAGTGATCACAGTGCAAAGTTGAACTATCATGCGACAATGAGTGTTCTGAATCATTTTGAGATCTTTTTCTTCTTTTCTCTTTTTCCATGTCTTTTTCTAAGTCTTTTTGAGTTACACAAATCCTTTTTCACCTTTTTGCACTTTTCGACTTTTCCACTGTCCGACTGCACGAGGTATAAAATTGTCGCGGATTCTAATATCCATCGCCCCGCAATTCCACCTGCAGGAAGAAATAGAACAGCAAGGCTTGGGTCCAACTGCCGAAAATGGGTGATGTGTTCAAGATGGATTTGCTCAACCATTTTAACCCGAATTGCCATGGTCTCCACAGATAATTTGTTCATTAGATGCTCCTCTGTAATCTCGGTTGTGCAGCGCGTTGCCATCCTTAATACCTCTCAGATTCCAGAACCTCTGGGTCTTCAGTGGAGCAGGAACTGTAAAACGTGTGGTATAAGGTGCGCTTTCCCTGTAGCACCTACTATGTTTTTTACTGATGGACATCGGCAGGCCCTGACAAGGGAAAGAATACACGACCACTGCTTTGTTTGCGGGCCTATGGGCAGCCATTACCAGCCACCGCTCCCGCCATATCCCCACGAGTGGGACTACTTCATTGATGACCGAAAAACCGCTAGGATTTCGCGCAAATTGAATAGGATCTTTTCCCTCATGCTATTGGAGTTTACGATGGCTACTTCGTAAAATTCGAGGGCGGAGTTTCAGCAGTAACATTGAAAGGTGGCCGTACCTATCACCGAATGCTTCCTGCTCATGAGGGTCAGCATGCGATCCGTTGGTTCATCCACGATCCTTGGGACATGTTCACGAAGGCAGCCGAAATGGAAATCCCCAATTCTTGGATCAACAGCGCACTCGCAGGATTGGAATGGGTAAACCCGTTCATTGCCGAACTCGAAAAACTCAATGTTTACGATGATGATGATGATATTGCGCTACAGATCGAACTTTCCAACTGCATCAGCAACGAAATCGCAGCCGTTATTTCCCTTGCTCCTGCGTCTCTACCATCTCGCCGAAAGCTGGTGATTCGACGGAAAGGAGCTGACGAACCAATATGCCTCCTCCTCCTGCCCCATGGCACGTTGGGATGGTCCCCACGGGACATGCCTACGCCGTCAAAAACGGAGCGTGCGGCCGCCGCACTGCGGCGAGACCGCCATGAGTCTTTCCACGCGGCTTTAATTCAAAAGCTGTTTGCATTTTCTCCTTGATTCGGAGAGAATGCAGAACGTTAGGGGCGAGAGTGTGGCGATAGAAGTGGCCATTGAAATTCCCTCCTTTGTGCTCAACCATTTCTTCTAGCCACTTGTTGAAGTCCTCCTGAGACCAGTCACACTCAACCCATTTTTTACCGCTCAAATTGACGAGGCTGTTGTTGAGCATTGCGTCCAAGAAATCTTTAGAAGCTTCGAGCCGATGCAGGCAGTACATTTCAAGGAGGTCGATAAATATTAATCGGCCCTAGTGCGTTTTTTTAAAATGCCGGTGCCCCCTTGGAATACAAAGAAAATGATTGATACCGGAAATATCGGGCTGTGTTATACGAAATCGGCTGAAGTTCATAAAATATTGAACACCTCAGCTCGCCGGAGGTGAAATATTCCCCGGGTGTCCTGTGCGACGAATTGGCCTCGAAAGAGTGTGGTTCAAACCAAAAAATCAGTACCTATTCATCTCCCCGGACGCGGGGAGAAAAACGATACAACATCGGCTGAAGCTCATAAAATATTGAACATCTCAGCTCGCCGGGGGTCAAATACTCCCCGGGTGTCCTGTGCGATAAATTGGACTCGAAATAATCTGGTTTAAACAAGAAATCCGTACCCATTCATCTCCCCGAGCGCGATGAGAAAAAGGATACAAAATCTACGAGGCTCCCTGAAACCCGACACCGCGACGTTGATCGTTGGATGGTCCAGGTGGCGCGCTGCCGGATCTCGGAATTTCTGAGGCAGGACGAAACTGCGCATAAATTCGGCCTTCTCGGGATCCTCGCTTGGACCTCTCCCTCTTGCCACAGCATGCCACCTAGACTCCCGCTTCAGCCAAGCCAAATCCCAAACAGAATTTGCACGCGTCACGTCCACGTTGTGCTGTTCAGACACAACCAATGGAACCCGATCCGTGATATATGCTGGCTCTGCTCTGGAAATGTTGCCGAAAACGACGCCCATCGACGTGCAAACCTCACCCTGCGGGCGCCAAACCTACCAGGGAAGAATTGTGAACTGTGTGCAGGATGGAATGTCCTTAGCCACAACAAGAATCCAGGAAATGAAAACCAATACTCCCGGTGTCGAAGATACCGCACCCGTGAGTCTTGCTGAAAATGCCGCAAGATAAAGAAACGACAGCATTTCGAAAAGCCTGGAGGGGGTATATATTCCGCGTAAAAATATCGATTCTGTCTTCGAAGCGAGCAGCCTTTCAAGATCATTGTACTCTTCACAAACCTCTTTCAGGCACTCCAGCGAGCCAATTTCTAATTCTTTGATTTCAGGGTATAGGGATTGAATTTCCCCCACCCATTTACTGTATGCACCACTGTAGGTTGATAGGCCTTGCCACTCTTCTCGGATAGGTCTCTCCAAGTAATCTGTTAGGATTCTCTTTTTGCTGTCCTCATCAGTGATACTCGCTTTATGATGGCCAGTGTTGGCATTGACAGGTCAAAGGTCAAACACGTTTGACGAAATTGACCTTGACAACAGTTTGACCGTGTTTGACCGTGTTTGACCGCATTGATTGACGGTGGACCCACAAATACTTGGGGTAGAGGGCCGTGGCTGCGCCTGGCAGGATCTCGTACTTAGCTTTTTTCCCACCATGCTGATTATGCCGCTTAGTAAGCTGGTCATCCCAAATCCACCTGGACATACACGGCAAACCCGGAAGTTATCGGAATCCAACGATCTGCCAAACCGTTGGAATCCAATGTAAATTGATTGTCGAAAATATTGTTTTTTTTAATCAAGCCCACTTCTTGCTACCTTTTAGCTAGAGAATGTATCTACCTGTTCTTCCCAACCCACCTCCCATCGTCCATCCCACAACGACTGGCGCGCACACCGCAGAATCGGCTCAGATACGACTCTTCTGCCAGCCTGATCAGAGAGTCGTCGAGTTGGTCGAATTCGGAATCAAGCGGTGACGTTTGATCGCCGTCGGGAATGGGGTCTGCGTCCGCGGATGCGGAGTTGACAGGTGGCTGTCCACCAAGGGGGACTGGCATCGGGAGGGGATCCTTGGTGTTTAACGCCGGGGATTCCTTCGGATTCTTCCTCGGTCTCCCTCTTTTCCTCTTGGGCTCGTCACTCGGCTTCAATTCTGACCTTGACTTTGTGTCGAGATTTTTGGGTGTACCCCCACCCTCCTTTGCGGACGTACGGGAGGACGACGCAAACACCGCATCATTCCCTTGCGCGGCACGCGCCATTGAACGCGTAACCCGGTCGTTTGACAGGGCCATGGCTTCGATGCCCGCAACAACAGGCATGGAAATCGAGTCTATCTCGAGCTCGTGGTTGCCAATGACATCGTGATAGGTATACTCTGACCTCGCTCGCACCGTGCCTGGTGCCTCGTTCGAGTAAATCCGCGAGAGCGCATCCGCAATGACGTTCTCAGTCCCAGGTATGTACTGGATTTCATAATCAAAAGTTGAGGTTTTCTCAATCCAACGGGCCTGGCGCCCAGTCAGGTTCTTTTGATTTGCAAGGTGAATCAGACCCTTGTGGTCTGTCACCCAAGTGAATTTACACCCTTGCAGGATGTCGCTGTGTCGCAGCATAGACTCAACGCCGGCGAGCATCTCAATCTCGTGAGTGGCGTAGTTTTGCTGTGCGGAATTCAATTTGGCTGAAAAGAACGCTGCGACGCGCGCAGTTTTCCAGTCGTCTCCTTGAGACACAACACCAGAAACTCCGGTAGCGCATCCGTCGGTCACCAGCCAGATTTTCGGCGCGTCAGGACTACAGTCCAGCGGTTTACGGTGGTGATCCCGATAATCGGACACCAGCCGTTTTACGTCTTGGAACGCGCGTTGCTGGGTTTTGCCCCATTCAAGCGTCGCAAAAAAACCGCGTGGCCGCTCATCCTCTTTAACTACAATTTACCCCCCGACCTTCGTTTCCTCCTTGCGTACATCATAGCGCTCGGGGTCATTCCCGGCCCGAAGAAGCCGAAAGATCCAGATTCGTTCCTCTGGCCTGCTGTCCAAGAATTACTGCGGCTCGCCATGGGTGTCCGCGCCTTTGATCCTCTCTCAAACCAGTTATTCGCGCTACGTGCATATCTCATTCTAGTCTTCGGCGATATCCCCGCTGTGTCTATGTTTATGCGCATGAAGGGCCACAACGGGATCTCGCCCTGCCGGATGTGTAAAATCATCGGGTTGCGCGTACCCGGCGCTCGCGGTACAGCCCACTATGTGCCCTTGGATCGATCGTGCCACCCTGAGGTTCAGGCAGATCCCGCTGCCGTCCAGGTTTATGACCCGGAAAATCTTGCTTGTGCAAACTGAACAGCTGCAATGTTAGCTTGCTGAAGTGTTTCACTTGTTGGATCTCCTTCATGCGCAACAACAAGAGCACTGCCTGGCTGTAATAACAACTCATCATCAGATGGTCAAAGCAAATGTTAGCGTGATTTGGCTTCTCTTATCTTCCACATGCAGTGTTGGAACTTAAGGGGTTAATAAGGGTAAAAATTCTTGTTAAGGCCTTAAGCCTTAATTTACCCTTAATATTAAGGGTTTATTAAGGGCTTAACTTAAGGGTGGCTGTGTTTTTTTGGCAATTTTTTTCCATGCAGAAAAAGCCCAGAATATAGCACCTTCTTGTGCTTTTATAGTCCCAATGACTCCCATATCCTTTTGTGATGTCTCATCACTGTCTTGAACCCCCAATCTTCATTTTTTAGCCCAATGGAAAGGCGGTCATTTACCAAACTCAGAAGACAACATCATCTGAGTTGAAATCACCCTGAGGTTCAAAACAGTCATCTCCCTTTTTTGGTTGTCCTGAACTGAAGTGATAATGTCCAGTGCTACAGCAGTAGATTTGTAGCAGCCATGGGCAAAAATGCCATCATTAAGGCCTAATTAAGGCCTAAGAACATCCAGGAGTTTTGTTAAGGGTTAATATTAAGGGCTTATTAACCCTTAACTTAACTTAAGGCTTAACCCTTAAGTCCAACACTGTCCACATGGGGGATCGCCACAATTTGGGTCCATGGTCTGTCATTTGTCATAGATAGTAATTTGAAAAATAATTTCTCTCGCTTTCTGCACTCTTTTCGAGTGATCATGGCACCGAAACCAGCAGGTCCCAGTCTTCCCGTTGGCATTCCTCACGAGATCAACACGAAAATTAATCATCTCGCCAATCTTTCGAAGAATTTGCCAGAATCTATTCCATTGGATCCCGCCCACTCGACATACCATTTCTCTCTCGATCCGGAGGATGTTAAGGAGGAGGGGGCAACC
Organism: Mycena sp. CBHHK59/15; assembly: GCA_029204085.1. Lineage (NCBI taxonomy): Eukaryota > Fungi > Basidiomycota > Agaricomycetes > Agaricales > Mycenaceae > Mycena > Mycena sp. CBHHK59/15. Next base: position 113,936 of record JARGXW010000074.1, read on the forward strand.
TATGCCTTCAATCACAATCTAGAAGTCTGTTTCCAGGCCCACTAACTCGCCGGAGCCAAACTACTATTCACCGAGCACGGAAAGTCCTCAGTGGCACTGGAAAAATTCATCAAGGCTTTTGTTAAGTAGGTGTCCCTCCCAGAGGCGTGCGGGCATCAGCTCCGCTGGATTGAGCGGCTCACAGAAGTTGCGATAGATTCGGGGGCCAAGGTTCCGAAAAAGCGCTATGTCACTGATTTCGGAGATCTTCCGTTCCTCTAGAGCAGTTCGTAGACTTGGACTTGACTTCATCTTGGCAGGTGCGACCCGCAAGTTTGCCTCTGCGTGAATTGGCGGCTGGCCAATGTCACTTGCCACAACACCGGTGGGTGCGGTCAGCCGTAAACGCTCCGGGTGACCCGTAATATCGTAAAATTTTCTCCACGCTTTAAAGATCACTGATTTACCAGTCCCTCCGGGTCCCGTACACAGCAACATTATTGGTAATTATCTCTGGGGCAGTTGTTTCCCTCATTGTGGCGTTCAGAGACGCTACGCTATCTGTGCTCAGAAAATCCTGAGCGAGTCTCACGGACAAAGAACACCGTTTTTCGGGGCTGCAAATACACACTAATATGAATAGCTGGGCGGCCCACAAAGTCGGCGGCGTGATCTTCATCTGACTCGGAATGTCCCCACCTCCCGCATCACCATCTATGGCTGCGACGCAAACACCCGTGCCCCGCCGCGCAGATCCGGCTCGGACACTCCGTGAGACGCGCGAGCACGCTCTTGTTGTCCGTCGCGAGGTGCGCGGACGTCTGCTGCGGGTGCGCCTCATCAGCGCTGTCGGTGTGCAGGAGCGGAGCGTCGAAGGTGAAGATGCCGCTGGGGTCCACTTCGCGTGCGCGTCGAAGCAGGATTCCTCGTCCTTTATGGACGGCGGCGGGGGGACGAGGACGACGGAGAAGGATGTGGAGGCGACAGAGGAGGGCATGGAGGCGACGGAGAGGGACGAGGCGGTGGGCGAGACGTGCACAGGGAACTGCGCGTGGGACTTGACTTGTGTAGCTGGTGGGCGAGATAGCGGGCGTTGTCGCGGAGTATCGGAGGAACAAGAAGGCGATGGTGACGCAGTTGCGGGTCTTGCTGGTGACCAGCACCTCGCGGAACCAGCTGGTGGGTACCAGGCACCCAGAGTCAAGGCGGGTACGTGTATGTGCTATCCTACTTGTCTCCGCCGCGTGCGCCCTCGGCACGGGTAAACTAGCCCGGGAACACGGACAGCGTGTTAACCGGGACGGCGATGCTGAGCAGATGGATCTGGTACACGGCGTTAAAAAATCTTGTATACCTCGGGACTCAATTTGATAATTCCTTTCGAGAATTTTGTGCTCAAGTTTCGCGGCTTCACTTTGGCCATCAATTCAGTTGCAAATCTCACACACTTTAGGTATAAAGTGTGTAGACATCTTGAACTCACATTTCAATCGTTCACGCTAGATTTTGGATTGATAAATGAGAAGACGTTCAGATGATGAAAAGACTCCGGTGAAAGACCAAAGATGTCGCCTCCAAGCTCAAGACCATTCAAAGTTCTGATCCAAAGCCCAAAGATGAGCGAAAGCCCAAGATGCTCAAAGACATGTTTCAAAGATGAAAGCCGCCAAAGCCAAATGTGTAGTTTTACTGATGTGGCGCTTATGATGTATCATTCATTGAAATTATGTTGCTACATGAATGATTACTCCCTGTATCTTACACTTGAAAAATTGCAACTCCAGTGTGGGCTAAGGTGCGTATGACTGAAGCGAGATGCTTCATGATAATTAGATGAATGTCTTGCGCTCCACTCGCAGTGCGGCACATACTGTACATATTTCGACCATTTGTTCATTATTTTTAGATTTTTGTCGACCGAGATGGTCGAAAAAAATCTTGTGAATTAAGGTGTTTTTTAAGCACATCAAAAGAAGTTGAGTGTCACCGTGACCTGAACAAGTGGTCCAAATAGTACAGTAGCTGCAACGGGAATGTGTCGCGTTTGTGTGATGTGTCGCAAATCATCTGTATGTGTCGCACATCAAATTTATGTGCGCACTCCATCTCGTCCATCCCGGCCCCGAATCCGTGACAAGCCTGTTAGAATCAGGCAAGCACAGTGATCTGAGTCAACAGTGAGAAACTCCAATTGAGGAGAGATACAAGACAACTAACCTGAGTCAACAGTGAGAAACTGGGGACTCAGGCTCTATACTGGTCATCCAGAGCGTTTACGGTTAACTGCACCCACCGGTGTTGTAGCAAGCGACATTGGCGGCTGTACAATTCACGCAGAGGCAGGCTTACAGGTCCCGCCTGCCAAGATGAAGTCGACTCCAAGTCTAAGAACTGCTCTAGAGGAACGCATCTCACCACCAGAGACATTGATACTGGACGAGGTTTATTTCCTGGGTGCGAAAGACTTGGCTCGAGTCTCAGAGTATCTGTCATTGGGGAAGGGAATTAGCGATGAATTGTTTGGCGGTTTGAATTGGGCAACTTGCGGTGATCCATGCCAACTACCTCCGCCCCAGGGGAGCTCTCTGTTCAGTCACGAGTTGGTTCAATGCCACACTAACAATAATCTGAATGACTTACATGAAGGAATTCGACAAGACGTGAAAGGCATTCAGATTTGGCACCAAGTCGAACACGTTGTCGTGTTAGAAGAGATCATGCGTCAAAAAGACGACCCACTATTGATGAGCGTACTGAAAAGGTTGTGGAAAGGGGTATGCACAGCCGAAGACAAAGAACTTCTAGATAAGTATGTGTTGTCAAGTACTGAAAAGGTTGTGGAAAGGGGTATGCACAGCCGAAGACAAAGAACTTCTAGATAAGTATGTGTTGTCAAGTGCAGAATGCAGTTCAACAACCAAAAGTCTCACCGATATCCAGAGATGGATCAGCGAACCCGAAACGGCGTGTCCCCTCATAGTGTACACGAATGCTGCACGAGATCGTCATAATGAGAAAATGGCGGAGACCTTCGCAACTGCGACAGGTCAAGGATGCCATATTTACCCTGCAACGGACACCAGAGGGCGGGGGCGGAAACGCCGCCAGCTCGCAGGTTTGGCAGCGGAGGCAGCTTGGGCTGTCCCGGTCAAAGAGGCAAATGACCTGGGTGGGAAGGTAAAGGTCTCAGATGGCAGGAAAATCACTGTATCACTCACCAAATTTCCTCAGGTGCCTTATCTACCCGGAATGCCGGTATTTTGTACCGAAAACATCACAACAGAGTTGGGAATATCCAACGGCAGTCCCGGAACACTGGTCTCCATTGTATATGCGGAGACGGAGGGTCGCCGCTACGCTATTTCTGCTGAGGTCGACTTCAAGGCATACAAGAACAGCCAAGCTGACGCACCTCATCCACATCGAGTCGTACTCAAACCAATCACCAAAACAATTCACTTCTCCCTCCTAAACTCCGACAAAACCTACAGCGCGACCCGTTCCCAACTCCCTCTCATCCCTGCGTTCGCATTTACTTCCCATAATGCCCAGGGTTGCTCAATGGACGTCTGCTGCATCGACCTCGCCAGTTGCCCGACAATCCAAAGTGCATATGTCATGCTCTCTCGGGTACGGTCACTCAACGGCTTATGTATCCTTCGCCCTTTCCAACTGCATCACATTTGGAATCACATATCCGAGGAGCTGCGAAATGAACTGAAACGCACCGAGCTCAAGGCCGAAATTACGAAGGCTTATTCACGCAAGAGGCTGTCATGGTTCTATAGCTTGGTCCCAGAAGGACAGATCAGGCTCCTGACTCAGGAAGACGTCGAGCTTGAAGAGTTTGGCCATGATCAATTAACAGGCATGGTATTGACACTAATTTACACATTACCTACTGACCGTTATGTTATTAGTGCTCCCAATCTGCGACTCGATACCACGGCACTCACCAAATCAAATCACGTCACAACATCCTGTTCTTTCATGCCGCCCCACACTGCTCCATGCCGTTGCCAGTCTTCCACTTTCTGCCTCATGCTTGCAGGCATAATTTAGCTGCCGTCCGAATTCCACATCGGTGTGGGAACCGTGCACTGAGCATACTCACCCCATCACCCTATCATCCTAAAGGCCTGTTGGACTGGCCAATATACATCTTTTGGGAAACCAAAACTATATTCCGGAAGGGCATAATCCAGAACTCATAGGGGCGGGAGGGTTTTGCCAGGGTGACATAAAGTGTTCCTCCAGGACAGAAAGTCGATGTTGTGGGACATAAATGGTACACGCCCAAATGTTCGCCCGGTCAGCGGTTCACTGGATGCTTTTTGTTGATTGCCTTTTTAGAGTGATGAATTACCATATATAGTCTGCTTACGTGGTTGGTTGCCTTGGCCTCGAAGTCTTTTTTTGAAAGTTGCGCGGATCGGGCCAATTTGTCGAAAAAAAAATTCAGAAAAAATATTAACATTTTTTCGGTAAGATCATCTAAATGTGCCCATATCTCGTGAACCGCTGGCCGGGCGAACATTTGGACTTCAGATCCAGATTGCCAGAGCTCGGCATCCTCGTTGCATTCCTCAGTTTCAGGAGCTCGATTGAGGTTTTCTGGTGTGAGCAACATCATTCCATCGTCCTCGTCATCCGGGATTCTCATGCGTTGGGCTTCGACCGAATCTAGCGCATCATTTTCAAGCTCTTCTCTTGTCTCTGGCAGTGCATATGGCTCGGGATGATCCTCAAGGTCAACGACAAAAACATCGCGTGCAATATCTCTGAGCATAGAAGACCACCAGTGCTCCTGATATTCATCCGATGTGTAATTGTTCTTCCGACCAAGCAAAAGACTGGCTGTTTGTTGGCCTGTCAACTCTCTTTTGCCAACTAAAGTATTCGTTGTTTTGACCATCATTAACCGGGCCATTTCAGAATTGTCAATCCGTCTGTCTACATCCTGAGGAGGCTTATTCTGCAGAGTTTTTATAGAAGCACAGAGAGCGGAAAATACAACCGCAGTGTCCAACTGCAGTTTGATTGTGTAATTCCCCATGTATTCAACCATAGCCATTGCAACAGAGCCCGATGCTGTTTGCTTGAGGTCAGTATTGCATCCAAGACAAAGAGTAGCTGTCGGATTGTGGCCATTCAGACTTCCGTTTTCACAGCGTATTACAAGATCATCCTCATCGTCAAAGTGTGTATCCGCAACCAGAGGACGAGGGAGTTCAAACCTGCAATCATTATCAGGATCGAGGAGAGAGTGTATGCGACGCGGGATATGCTTGAAGCATGTTGCATTATTTTCATGCACTAGTCCAGTATTCTCACACAGATCTCGGTGGTGTTGGTCTCTTTTCAGCTCATAGTCAGGGGAATCAGGATCTAACGGGCGACTGAGAACAGGGAGTTGCTTCGGAGTACCGTCAGCCGCAACATACGGAACGGTATCTTTCGGAAAGCTCTGGCAAATGATATCATCATACCATGCGGTAAGCTTCTGTTTGAACTCGGCATCTGAATTCATTAGTTCCTTCATATCTAAAGGTGAAGCAGGGGCACCGTCAATCCATATCAGCAAATGGAGGTGGAGTGAACCACGTATCTGCGCCTCAACAACTGCGTACCACCCTTTGACCTTCCCGAGAATCCCAATTTTTGAAACCCGTTTTGCGCCCAGAATTATATCCAAGAACTTGGTTATCATTAGGTGAAAGAACTCAGCACCGGCTACCGGATTTTCAGCCAATGTTTTCGCTCGGATGCTTGGTTCCTTCTGTGTACCATCCAGCGCGTCAAAAATCTTGTCCAGATCAATGTCTCTTCCAGCTAAGACTTGCGCAATTGGATTGTGAGAATCTGCAGGGTTAACTGTAGCAAAAAAATGGGGTAAGCCATCACATATGATTTTACTGTGCATTTGCTGCTTCATGCTGTTGACGTCCCCCACTGACCCAGGGATATGATCCGAGACATAACTGATGTATTTCATTACCTTGGCTGCTGCCTTCTCCCCTTCACTTTCGGGCTTTGCGAGCGGATTTTTTTCGAGCTTAGCTTGGTAGGTATCCATACATTGGGTGTCAATCTTCTGCATTAAATCTTGTACCACTGGAAACCACGATCGATTTGTTGCAAGGCGAGATTTGAACGATGACTGCCGTCGCTGAATGATGTTGCTCATGACAAAAATGAAAGACTTATGAACCTGAAACCGTGGATCCTTCATACCTAACAAATGTTGTACATGCGGTGCGGTATCAACCTGATGAAATGGAATCTCCGGTGAAATTCTGACATTGTTGTTGTCTATCATTCCGACTCCGTATGGGAAGAGAGTGGGCCATAACCAACCGAAAACTCGAGGATTTTTTGAAGTCGACAACGGTGTATTCCCAGATGGAAACTTCACAAATCCGGTTTCTTGTTTCTTCAACTTCCGGAGAGCGTCAAGCTTTCTCTGCTGGTAAGTCCGCGTGAATCGTGTCATGAAAAATCAAGGTGCAACCCAGAGTCCAGCAAGCATCCACAACCAATGGCTTACCGCCGTGAATTCGGCCTTACGACGCGACCGCATTCTCACGAACAAAGTTAAATTCGGCCCACTCGCATTGAAGAAAGACATGGTGCTGAACACCTGGAGTGGTCTGCTTATGGATGAGGACGCTCTGCCGGATGATTGGACACTCACAGAGGGGGTTTTAGTGGGTATGTGGCCAATGAATGGTATAGGATAAATATTCTCGAAGGCCAGAGTCCCACACTGGTAAAAAAATCGTGCGTAACGGCATTTCCTCCTGGACAAAACTCACCGGCATGACTGGCCCAAAACCAGCAACACAAGCGGACAGACTCAGAATGCTTCTGCAGACTTTGATCTCGTTATCCCAAACGCTCCAAAAATAAAAAAATAAAATAAAAAAATTATTTGTCTATGTTTGGCATATTTGACACCCTCCCTGGATGCAAACAAGTGCCTGGCGGCCACACTGAGACCTCAAATGACAACAAATTCTTGAAGTTGCCTGTCTGAAGGTGGATTGGTCCTGTGGGAGGTATGAATCTCTCCTTTCTTTCCTTCTTTCTCTTTCCTTTTTTAGTTATTTATTATTTATTATTAAGCACCCACAAACACCATTACCGAGCCCCGCCCACCCGGAAAGCTGGTCGAAGAACGAAGCTAAACCTCTTGTGCGCTGGGGTCCAGATTTGGTACCACTGCCCTTCCGTCAACGGACCACCAAGCGCACGGACCGCCAACGGCATTCGGTGCTCCTTTGACTAGCTGGCATAGAGGGCTGAGCCAGAGGTAATGCCTTTGGCAAGTGAGCGAAGATCTTTGGACATGCGAGCCCAAATGATTGTCATAGCGGCCTTGTCCCTCCTATCCCAGAGATCGGATCGTGTTTTATGATGGTCCAGCTTCCATTCCATATTAATATGGAATGGAAGCGAAGTTCCTCCCACGTCCGAGGGAATGACAGGTATGGAATGGAAGCTCCTACGAGCCTTATTTGCAGACCTCCAAAACAGGATAATTTTATTTGGCAACCCCCGTGCCAAGAGTACGACGACGGGGGTTGCCATATATATTTATTATAACCGATTTCTATTTGGCAACCCCCACGTGATCTTATCTTTCGGACCGGCTGCTAGTGTTCCCCCATCAAATTTCATCAAAAATCTGCCTCGGATCATTCCGAGCGGTCCGGCGGACCGCTACTGCTCTGCCCTATAACGTCGGGAACGAGACTAGTATTCGGGGAAGACCACAGGACCCCGGATAATAGGCGTGAAGGCCTGGTCCCCGGATGCCCAAATCCGCCGATTTTTGTCCGGACAAGAAAATCCCGGATCCCAATTTTTTTGTCCGGACAGGACCCGAAAATTTCCAATTTTCGCGTTTTTCGTGTTTTTCGTGTTTTTCTCGCGTTTTTTTTTTGCCCCCCGGTGCTTCTATGGTGCTTCTCAGGCATCTCGGGGCCCCATGGTAGTTATTAGGTACAGCTATCATCCCTATGTGATAGAAATACAATTTGTAACCTAGTCTTCCTCGCCAGCTTCGGCAACCACATTTTTTCGGTGCTTGCGAAATAGTGCGAGGGCGGCGGAAAAATAAAAGATGAAATTGCTTGTAAGTGTGTGGCTGTGGCTTGTCGGGCCGACTAAGACCGACTCGCATAATAAAGCGGTGGCCAGCGGATTCGAACTGGGACCGGTTTCAAAAAATCAAGCACGCCCAAGGTCGTGACACAGACCGTTGAGCCACCGAAGCCATTTAAAAGTATATCTGAGATGGCTCCCAGACCGGGGATTTTTGTCCGGACAGGGACCTAAGAGTTTTGCCCCCGACCCAGATTTTTGTCCGGACAGGGCCTAACTTGGAGTGTTGAAGTGGGGTTTGGTAGTGTTTGGTTCAGACGGGTCTGCCTTCCTTATTTGTACTCTGTCACATATTTAATCATGGTGTGACAATGTGACATGGCTTTTCGCCCTCCATCTGGTGCTATATCTGCCTTTTCGGCTTCCATCTGGTGATCTCATTACAACAGGTAAAACCTCCTTTTGGACTCCAGGGGACACGTGTCAGACCCGTTTTCCTTCTCTTCTCTTCTCACACCACTCCTCACCTCAGCGCGCCGCCGTACGCTTCTTTTATTCATGCTGCAAATACAAGATGACGTTTCAGATGCACCTGTGCAACTCGCCCAGCCCGGGTCGGACATTCTTTGACCCCTAGTACTTCTCTTAGATTCCTGCTGCAATTACATTCTAACCAAAATTTAGAATAAGCTGAGACAAATCGGGCTGCTCTATTGGAAAACCGAAGAAGAAACAATTGAGGGACCTCATCCAGACCTCTTTTGACATTTGCTTCCATCTCCTCAATATTCTTGGTGCTGGGGGACTTTCGATACTTGAATTTTGCTGCCCCCAGGTCTTCGAGCATGATCATGCCACTGTTTTCTGGGGCATTCCCACCGCCACCTCCTTCCTACAAACGAAACAATTTGCGCATATTCCATCCATAAATTTCCTTTGCATTCTGTCGAAGACCCCCAAACTAACCCCCACTGGCCTCGAGCTGTTCCCCGAGAATGCGGAGCGCTTCAAAAAGCTGCAAGGAGGGGTCGGAAAGTTCCATGAAGCCATGGTACTATTTCGCCAGCACCGAAAAAATGTGGTTGCCGAAGCTGGCGAGGAAGACTAGGTTACAAATTGTATTTCTATCACATAGGGACGCTAGCTGTACCTAATAACTACCCTGGGGCCCCGAGATGCCTGAGAAGCACCATAGAAGCACTGGGGGGCCAAAAAAACGCGAGAAAAACACGAAAAACACGAAAAACACGAAAAACGCGAAATTTGGAAATTTTGGCGGATGCTAGGTCCTGTCCGGACAAAAAAATTGGGATCCGGGATTTTCTTGTCCGGACAAAAATCGGCGGATTTGGGCATCCGGGGACCAGGCCTTCACACCTATTATCCGGGGTCCTATAGGTGCCCGTCTGCAACCATACACGGCTAACCCGAAGATGATCATGTGATTGATTGCCGTCCGCCCCGAACGGTCCGCGAAATGGAAGTCAAGGTCACCAGGACTGTCACCTGGCGAGCCCTTTCCCACACTGCAGGCGCTTCATTAATAATAAGTATCGCCTTCTGCTGCGCCTGCTTGATCCCATCCCACCATGGCTACGCAGACAATCCGCCCCCCAAACTTGCCTTTGGCGACCCGTGTCAATGGACTCAACTCTTCCCTAACTTCATTCCTCACGATGGGTCCCCCACCCTCTTTCTGTCACCTTAAATATTGCAACAACTGTGCCAAGATCATCAACGCTCCTCAGTATTTTTCATGCGAAAACTGCAACGTCTTCCGTGTGCGTTGTTCCTTTTGTAACATTGTTCATTAGTTTAACCTGCAGTAGTGTATCGGTTGCCACGCTTCAGAACGTCGCCCTGCCAGCGGACCCACGCCTTGTGGCGCCTCCCGTGGGACCCATACCATGAAGCTCTGCTCTGCTTCCCCTTGCGCTGCCCTCGATCCTGTTTCCTCCGGAGCCTCCTCCTGGGGTGCATGGAGTTCTCGCGTCGATGCTGTGAGTTCACAATTATTTACCGCCTGGGAGAACTTCAATAACTCAATACCCATTATTGAAGGGCACCTGTCACTTTGCCTCTTGCAATTTGTGCGAGAAAAATATTTCCGGGACGCGTTACAAGGTATTGTGTCCCAAGCGCAATCATATCGCCGATCTAACAGGGCGATTTGATCAACGCAGTGTCTGCACCCAGACTGCCCTGATTTTGACTTGTGCAATTCATGCGAAACACTCAAATTGCACCCCGAGAACCACGCGATGCTTAAAACTTGTGTGCGCCTTTTCACTCGGCCCGAGGACTCCAAGGCATACCATGCGCGAGCGGCGATCGACCCACGTTCATACCCGTGCTTTCTCCGCGGGTTTCAGAGAAACAGCGCTCGGCGGAGGGCCACCTACATGTACGCTTGCTGGCGAACCGTCGTGTTTCGGACAAGACCGGCAAGACACTTTCAGAAACCGAGTCTCCCTCTACGCGAGGTATGCTCATCGCGACTCCTACATACTGTTATTAGCAGTGCTGACTTCGCTCGGAGGGTTGGCCTGGGCGCTCTCACTGCTTTACATTATCTCCGGCCTGACGGCGCTTTACACCAACGGCCTCAACAGCATCGGTAAGAAACCGCGTGCCTTACTTATCCACTAAGTTTTCCCTTATGTTTATTTGCTAGGCGGACTGCAAGTCGTATCCTGTATTGTATGCGCCGGCATCACTTTTGGTTGCAGGTGTGTACCCTCCCAGAAATATTTGCCATCTCAGCGCTTAACTAACTGGATTCAGGATCCCGTCCGCGACGCGGATGGCGCGCGTCCGTGCGCAATTTATGTGGCGGTGTTTACTGATATGCATTTGGGTGGCACCAGGTAGCTAGCTACATGTGCAGCTGGTCGGCAGGGTACTGATATTGCATACCCAGTTGTGTTAATCGGCTTCACTGTGCTGACGTCGGTCTCTTCCCCGACCGTGTCCAAGTGCCTCGCCCTCGGGTTCCTGAGCTGGATATGCATTCCCATCGGCATGAACGTTCTCCTCCCGGTGGCAATCTTTACTGGTTATCAGTGGACGGTCCGCCAGATCGAGAAGGGTGTGAGCGCAGGCGAGTTGGTGTGAAATAATGCTTCTGTACCGGACGACTGTTGTTACACACGTATGGTAACGCTTACCTACCTTGTACCCTTGCCATGGAAATGCGATACGTGAGATGTTCACCGGATAAATGATCGCCTGCATCCCGTTCATTTCAAGGAGAGAGTGGCCTGCTCGTATAATTATTTCATTCTCGTGCATTTACAGCTACTAAACGATAGACACAAATCGTTTTCGAGTTCGAGTTCGGGCCGAGCACAGCATAGCCAAACAAAGGCTAAATTCCAGTGTTCACCCATAAGGCCTTGAATCGAGGTTTGAAAACCTTTAAGGCCTTAATAAGGGTAAGACCTTGAACGTAAGGGCAATTTAAGGCCTTGAATATATTTTCCCACGCTCATATGCATAGCCGAAGTCCCAGTACATTACGGCTGGAACTCATCGTCTGAATCAATCTCTATGGCGCCATCATCCGGGACCCCATTCTCCTCCGCCTCTGCCAATGCCTGCATCAACAGCTCCTCCTGCTCCATCGCCCGTGCCGCCAGCTTCCGTGCACGAGACTTCTCCGCCCCTCTGAATAAAACCGCCAGTGTCATCTGCTTCCACACCGGGAGACAGTTAGGCAGACGAGAAGCGAGGTCATTATCACTCTCGTCTCCACCATCCATTGCTTCTGCCTGCTCTGTTCTTTAAATTCTTCCGAGCTTTGGGCAAGGTCAGCAGTCGTCGTTCTGGCACTGTCGAGACGATGCGCCACACAGGCTTTGCAGTATGTGTGATACATGGACGAATTCTGCTTCTCTCAACACCAGAAATATTCCTTGAGCGGGGTCGATGCCATGGCTGGCATTGTCGTCGACGTCGAGGAGAAAAATTACATAATCTACGAGCACGTGCAGATTTACAGCTCTTTGCGGAACTTAGGGCGCGGCCGATTTTTTTTCCTTTTTGAGCTGTTTTTGATCATTTCAGCCAGAACAGCTGTTCTGACATCAATTCTCAACGTACGTTTCTGAAAACTATATGAGCAGAATTACACGACAATTCCGCAGGGCATGACGTCCTCAGGATCTTTCCATACCGCCGGTAGTAATTATAGTATATTATTTTGCGTGTTTTGCGGAGATCATCTCTTGTGTCGTGATTTGAAGGTTGTGTGGGATCTTGTATGGCTCTAAAAACACGTATTTGGATGGCGGAGGGCAAATCGTCCTCGTAATTGAGGTATGGCACCCGGAGCATGTGAACAGTGGCCTTTTTTTTTTTTTTTTTTTTTTGGAGCGTTTGGGATAATGAAATTCAGTCTGCAGAAGCATTCAAAAAGTCATCCGCTGGGTCTACTAGAAAGTTCTAGTTAATGCCGGGAAAGTTGTCCAGGGAGGAAATGCCATTACGCACAATTACCAGAGTGTGGGACTCCAGCCTAGTAAATTTATCCTATCCCATTTCTTGAGTCATTCAATTTCAATGGCTGTATACCCACTAAAACCCCCACTGTGTAAGTCCAATCGTCCGGCAGAGCAGCTTCGTTCATTAGTAGACCACTCCATGTTCTTAGGACAAGATCTTTTTTCAGCGCAAGATTACCAAATTTCATTTTATTGGTGAGGATTCGATCTCGTCCCAGTGCTGAATTCACAGATTTCAGCCATCTGTTGTGAATCTCAATGTCTGTAATGCTACGGTGTGGGTTCTTCAGAACCTTATCGTTCCGGATCTTCCAGATCGTGTGCCAGGCCGTAGATACCAGAATGGCAAATAATCGTCCCATAGCAGGGATAATTTTCCCATTTGAGTGTTTGAATTTAACAAGGTTACAACCGAGGACAAGGCCCCAGCTGAGGGAGGGCCACATGGGGTATTTCGTGGCCCAGAGTTTCTTGGTCAGTCTCCAAATTAATTTTGCACCCGATGCATCACACTCAATTGCTATGTGCTCAAGGTTTTCGGGGACGCCACATGTGTGACAAACAGAAAATTCTTCAAGATTATTCATGTGTGTCCAAAAGTCACCTACTCTGAAGATGTTGTGAATCGACTTCCAGAATAATTCACGGTGGGTTCGTCTCAAATTTGTGGAACGTATAGAGTTCCAAATCATTTCGTCTGTTGGAGCGTACTTAGAAATTTCATATATGGAGCATCGGATGCCGTTTTTCAATCCCAAGGTTTAAACCCCTCATCCTAATGTTCTCCTCGGTGATGAACACCATTAAATAAATCATTGCTTAAACAGTTCGCCGAAGAAATGCCCCATCCGCTTCGTGAGATGGCAGGGTCCCGAATGGTGTATTCCATTCCACTCGCCATATTCATTGATGATGTGTCGGGCAACAAATCCAAACAGTGGAACAAGCATTTTTCCTGTCACATGTCCAATGGCGCACTTCCGCGAACAAAGCTGGAGAACGAATTTCATGTTCGTTTTGTAGCCACATCACCGTTTGCATCTCCCTTGGAAATTATGCAAGGTGTTCGGGCTTCGATCGAGTGCGTTGAAATGTTTTTGTGATCTGTTCTGCCGAGTAATTAATTACTTACTTTCAGAGAAACATTCGCTGAGCCCGTTGCTGCATGGGACTGTGAGGCCCAAGAAGAAGTATTGCTTCGCCCCTATGGCCTCCTGTTTGCAGGCGATAATCCGATGCAAGCTGAGCTTTGCAGTTGTGCGGGCCTCAATACAAATTTCTTCTGTCGAACCTGTAAAGCTGGGGGCACGCGTGATTGGAAGCAGTCAAACGAGGGTTTTGCAGAGGCTCTGAAGGTTGATTCAATTCCGATAGTAGCCGTCGCAGCTCTAATGTATTTCCAGTTCGGGGAACTCCGAGATCCTGTCGACACTGCGGAAGAAACATTTCAACAGATACTCACCGCACTTGGGCCAAATATTGCTACAACGTTGACCGAAGCGGTTCGTTCCTCGGGTGTTAAAGATGCTCTGGCATAGCCGATAATCAACAGCCTTGTCAAGATGGGGCAAGATCTCCGAAAGGCAAACCCGGAGGGTTCTTCGTACAGTCCGGACGAAGTTCAAACAATCTTGACAGAAGAATTAAAGAAGCATCAGCTACGAGGCGAAGGTATTACAAATCCCCTGTTTGACATGGATGGTCAGTTCACGACACGGCAGTATCAACTCGTCGCTAATGTTTAATGGCAGGAATCGACATGCACAAGGACACTCCTACTGAGATACTTCACACAGTTCTTCTCGGCGTCGTCAAGTATTACTGGGGCCAAACAGTTTGGCTGCTTGAAAAGGGCAAAGACTTTGCCCTTTTTCAAACTCGGCTCAACTCTATACTTGCGGACGGGCTCAACATTCCGAAAATTCAGGCCGATTACATGTGCCAGTACAAAGGTGGTCTCATCGGCAAGCATTTCAAGACCCTCTCGCAGATCATGGCTTTTGCTGTCGAAGGCCTGGTTCCGCCGGACGTTCTCGAAGCCTGGTTGATCTTGGGACGTCCAGTGTTGGCCCTGAGACCTAAGGCCTTAGATTGAACCTATGGCCTTAGGCCTTAAATAAGGCCTTAGGTTAAGGCCTAGGTTGAGGCCGATTCTCGACCTAAGGCCTTAGACATCACGTGTGACTTACGAAATATACTGAAAATTTTGCTGCCACGACACTCATCATGTGAAACGAGGGAGGACCACACTGAGATTCCTGGGAATTCTTCTATCCACGTACCGGGACCAACAACAAGCACAACCACACTTCCTGCTGGACCCCAGTATCATGTCATGCTAGGGAGGAAGAGGAGATGAACATGTGCGTTATGGTCGAGCTCGATGTAGCAGAAGATTCATTCGATGACAGGGGAAAATAAATTGCATGAAATCGCTGGCGCAGCGCAGCGGGAAGCTCTATATACAACTGTAGGGCTGTGCATTGCTGTGATGCATTGCTGTAGCACTGCCTAAAGCTGTAGAGACTAGTAATATATATACCTGCCTGTAGTAGTGTAGTTCCCCTGCGATCGACAGAGCAGGTCCTCGCAAAGTCACTACCCCAGCGCTGCACGCACCTCTCTACGCAGCGGACAGTGTCGATTTCGACGCCGTCTTCGTCCTGGCCATTGCGGAGGTCGACTCGTGCATCGTGGCTGCCACAAACCAGTGGAGAGGTCGGTGCTGGGGAACTTGTGGCCTCACTGGCATGCAAGGAGTTTTCGAGAGTTTTCGAACCGTTGCAGCGCTGGCTCTCACTCCCGCTCTCCGTCCCTGTGCCCAGCACACCTGGTACATATGTCTCGCATCCACTCGTCCGTACCTAGATCTGACGCCCACCATAATTTAAGCCCACATGATGTGTGTCGCAGTATCATGTGCATCCTGCCCAAAGGCACCGTGCTTGACGTCGGTGCAAAGTTGCGCGAGGGGAGCGCCTGTAACACATTCTCCGCCCTGGGGAAGTGTGATGATATGCCAGGCTGCGCGCATCGCCGCTGAAAACTTACTAGTAGGAGATCGACCCCATGGCATTCGCGTCGCAGACTCGCAGTTCTTGGCTCGTCGCCCAAGGGCTCGCCGTCCCCTTGCCCAACCATTGGACGTACAATTACGAAGGTACGTCTTTCTCCACTTGCGTGTACTCAAATCTAATCGTTACCACGCACAAATGGCCGCCTCTCCCTCCTCGCTTTACGTGCACGCTGGCTTGCGAGCGTGTCACTATTCCCGATGCCGCAAGGCTTACGGCGGTTGCTTTGGATGGGTATCAATTAGTTCCCGCCTCTGCTTCCTCGCCAGCAGCGAGCGCTTAACGTGCGCGCCAACGCTCGACACGTGGCTCGGAAGCATGTCATCATGATGTGTGCATCGTGCAGCGAGGGCGTCGTGCTGTCCCAGCGTCGCCAAGGCAGTACGCAGCATCGCACGGATGCTACTATGTAGCTAGACTTACTATATTGGTGTCGCATGGATGGTATTACTACCGTATTAGATAGTACTGGACTGTACATAGGACTTCTTGGTAAAAAAAAAAAATCTTTGCGGAAAATTTCACAAGTCCGAAAAGTGGCGCGATTTTGGTCGCGACCGTCCAAAGTAGCGTGATCACAAACTACCCCAATAGAGGTAGCGGGATCTCGGACCTGTCAAATAGAGGTAGCGCAAACCCGAATCAGCCCAATGTAGGGAGTGGAAATTCTAGGTTTTTCAGCTCCCTCTTTTGGTCCGTCTCAAAGTCAAATAAGTAGCCGAAAGGTGTGAATTTCACGAAAGGGGTAGCGCAAATTGTAAAAACATGAATATACATAGCGGACTATTAAAAGTGCACTTTGAACGCCATAACTATCTAGATACTATGTAGACTCCTATGGGACCATACCTCTTTTTTTACGAGAGAATTGGCCTAAAGTTAGGGCCAGTAAATCAAAATATTGCACTTCACCATCATCTTGCACTTCTAGGCCATCGATAGCATGTCAGATAGTTGAAATCTCGCGTACCAGGGCTTGAAACCAAGTGCCTCGGCATCGTGATTAAAAACATGACATGACTCCCCGCAGGATGGTAAGGAATGCAGTAAAACCACCTAGTTCCAATATTTCTAAGTCACGCTCAACTACGGTTATGACTGCCCATTGCGTTTGCTATGGCAATCAGCACAGAATGCTCATATGCTTAAACGCGAGTTCTCTACGGACTGGAGAATTATCTGGTCGAATTCTCGGCAGGGCGCATACTACTCGGCACCTGGCGCGACTCAGGCATCATCTTTCATAATGGCGATAAACTCCTGCTCGTTGATCTCCCCATCCTGGTCAAGATCGAATTCATCTATCATGGATTGTCTGTGCGACCCATATTAGGGGCGTCGTTATAAATGTGCATATTCGGCTTACAATTGGTCGTCCTCCAGACGATCGCCGATTTCTTTTGCCACCCGCCGTAGGTTTCGTAACGAGATCTTGCCCGTGCCATCGTCGTCAAACAGCTGAAAGGCTTGCCGAAATTCATCCATAGGGTCACGGGTAAGTACCCGCTCGCTCACAGCGATTGCTTTCAACTTGAATTCATCTCGGAACGTTTCGACCTTGTGCCATTGGATGTGTGTGAGCCCTTTCTCGCAGGTATGAGGTGAGGTCTTACCTGCTCGTCGTGCAGGGCTATGAGCGGCGAGATCATCAGCGTAACCTTGCCCTGGCTGCTCTTGTGGGCATGCGGGCCTGCAGCAATCGCCGTCTTTCCCGACCCTGTCCCCGCATGTACAAGTACGTCGCGCATCTGTAGCTGTCCGATGATTCCTTCCATCTGGTGAGGCTTCGGAGTGTGCTGCCATTGGAATCTCGCTTTAATGACATCTTCTAGACCGTGCAGCTCCACTCGGGTGAGGGGTTTGCGTGTATTGGCCGGTGCGCTGGGCCTGGGTGTCGTTTTCGGCGGTCTCCTGGGAGGCATAGCACAGGAAGAATTTTTTGATCACTGTATTTCGCCTAATTGGGAAATAGACTCATTTGCGTCTCCTATCATCTACGATGCCAATACTTCGCGGCGGAGTGGTACTCTCTTCAGAAGATGGTCCCCCAGAGACTTCAATACAAGCAGAATCACCGCTGCCATCACCAACTCCCACTACTTCCGTCCACGGGGTAAATTTCTACACGCCTGGCCCTGTCGGACTGTGGCCCATCGAAAGTCCCGTAGCTGGTCCCTCGACTTCTGAGACGCCGAGGGCTCGTCGGGTCTTTCGCAATAGCCCCCTCCCCCCCTCTTCCCCAGTACTCAGCTCTCCTGATGCCTCGCCAACACGTCCTGCGACTCCATCGCCCCTGCCTCCACTTTCCAGTGATGGTCTGATTTACACCAGTCCCATCGTTGGGTCGAAGGCCGAACGGAAATCAAAGTCTTATGCCAAAGGTCAAAAGAAGAGGCAGGCCACGCTGGCCAATAGAGTCGTATCCGCAGAAGAGCAGAAGCATGCTGTTTTCGACGGAATTCTTCACCAGCTTACAGATAACGGGTTAACGTTTGGAGATCTTATGCTCTATGTTTTCAATCCGATCTACAAACAAGGGGAGACACGATGGCAGGGATTTTTCCGCAGCCGTGGACTTGCTACCAGTATTCTCGGGTTCTGGGTGGCCCCGGAGAACAGCCAAACGGCTCGCGAAGAAGTAACCGAGTGGGCGGGGGATTTTGTTGCGAACCTTGCACAGGAGGCCGCTCAGGACATTACCTCCTCGAAATATCTCCAAAGCGCCGAGGCAGTGGTAGACGGCAAATTTGTGGACACCTTCAGCATGACGACACTTCATACATATCTTCAGAAGCATGCGAAAACCGTGATGAAAGTTCTCGATTCGTTTGCGACCTCTGCTCGGAATTTACGCAAGGACATATCCTCCCGTGTTTCGAAACGAGCTACTGTAATTTTTTCTCAATCGTCGTATTTTTGTAATGCTGACTTTCTCATCCAGATTGTCACCTCTGCGGCTCTCGCTCTTCTGGGCGAATACAGCCACAAGAACAATTTTTCCCGCCGCATCATGGCCCTCTACCTCTACGCAGCCGGTGCCCAACGCCAAACCATCAGCGTCATGGCACATCTCGGGATCTCCGAGAGTTATCAGAATCTCACTCGCAAACCTCGCTTCACCATAACCCGTCGTACCAAGAGTCCGGACCCGGATGCGACACCACCGGCTACACCGCCGTCGACACCGTTGATGTCGCCTCAAGCATACCTCCCCCTGATGCAGCGTTGCTCGCAGCTCAAATTGAGGGTTTGCGTACGATTCGCCTGGGAACTCTTCGTCAACTATCCAGTGCCATGCGCGACATGGCCCGGAGCGTTGCAGCGACGGGTTTGTATGCTGCCTCATATGATAATATTAATATGGTCTTTCAAGCATCTGAACAAGTGGTTGGAAAGAATGGTGCATATGTTTATGTCTTAATACGAGTTCCTCATTGAAATTGGCCCCAGACTCCCAGGAGAATGGGACTTGTGCGACAATTTGGCCGCTTTGGAAAGCGGTTCTCGAGGACATGTCCATCAATGAACTAAACACCGCCTTTGGTGCTGCCGCTCCACTATCCATCAAGGACATCCTTCTTTCTGCCCCTGAGCTGCAGTTAATGGACAAATGTCTCCGCCACTGCATACTACGCATCATAATCGAGCATGGTGGCGAGAAGTTCGAACGCTTCCGGGATGCCCTAAACAAAGCACTTCCAGTCACACCCGAGCAGATTGAGGTTCACCAAACTCCGCTTCACCCCGTTCCTGCCTGGAATATTGATCAATCAACAATTATAGGCAACGACGAGTTTGTCGACACCTTTCATACGGAGCTCAGAGTCAAGGGGCTTTCGCATTGGGCTTGGATTGTCAAATTCTTTGCAGGCGATCAACTCTCGATTGCCCGTCTTCGCTCCCTGCTCAACATCCGTGTGGGCCATGAGGGTGGGTATTCAGGTTACGGATGGGGAGTGTGGATACCAGGTCTCTTCCACGCCAAGATTGCGGACATGCATGGATTCTTCGTTACTCACTGGGGAGTCCCGAATCGGGGTACCCGTAATCCGGGGTCACTCTTATTTCACAATACTCATCTCCACCGCACACCAATCCTTCTATCCTCGCTCCCTCCATTTCGTACCTGCCGGGACCTGGTATTCATCTCGTTATACGCCCGCGTCCTTCACTGTCTGCTTCTTGAAACAGGCACGACCACCCTCGATGAATGTGCCGACTCTATAAAGACCTTCGCGGACCTCGAAGCTCATGCAGCAGCAATTCAAAAGAAGTACGCAAATTCTGAACTCGTCTCGGACCTTCGGTGGAAGCGGAAAATGGCCGATCCATCTTCAGGGGAGGTTCCCGGGGATGAGATCTTTGAGAACGCCTCTCTGCTGTTGCGTGATGCTCTAGTCTCCCGGGAATTCACGGATTCAGTCAAGGCTGGTGATTCAGGACGTATCATACTCGTCTTAAAGCTGCTGGCATGTAGCTACCGTGGAAACGGCCGAACGAAGTATGCGTATGAGATGCTGCATCTCATCCACAATCTGACAAAAGTATGGCCTGAGTCGATTCGGTGAGTAGATTGTTTTGGTATGGTTCTGGGCTCACTATATTTCACCTCAGGAAAATTGTATTGAATAACTGGCTGGTTAATCCGACGGGGAATCCTTTCTCGTGGGTCGAAGTAGACCTCATGCAGGAACACATGAATTTTTGGATCAAGGTAAGCGGTATCTAATCTACTTCCCTGATGGCAATCTTATTTGGTATTGGTAGACCATCTACCAGGCCCACGGCAGCAGCGCCTCATGGGAATGGCTTGAAATGGTCTCACCGTGCATCAGCATTCTCCGCCGCCTTGCAACGATGATCAAAAAGACCCTTGGCTCGGACCAAGGTAACAAACACCAGCCTGCAGACCTCAAGGATGATATTGCATTGCTCATGACCAGTCTCCGTGAGCATGATGTATACCAAATCAGAGGTCGTGTCTTTGCCAAAGACGATGGTGCCCCAACTCCGGATGTAATTTTGGTCGGCGCACAACAACTAACGGACAGCTCCTCAAATCCCCTTACAGAGTACAACACAGCTTTTAAGCGACTGCAGGCTCGGCGTCGTCTGCAACCCCTTGTCAGCGGCTGGTCCGAATTGACACCTTCCTCCACATCCATCCCCGAAAGTGATCTGTTGTCCACTCCGACAAACCCCATCCCCACCACGAGTTCCCCCAAGCCTACCGACGACCTGACCCCAGAATTTCCAGCTAGTGTTCTTGCAGAACACGTCGATTCAGACGAAGACGACGACATGTACGATGATTTCGATTTTGATGATCAACAAGCTGCCGAGGCGCTCTCAGCCTTCGAGCAAGCGTTAGATGAAGAGGATGGATCGACTTTGACGCGGGATACAGCCGCTGATGTCGCGCTTGACATGGACGGGGGCGACGATGGTTTTTTGTTCACGGAAGCTGACAGTGATAACCCCTATCTGGATGATGGTGAAATAGATAATTCGGACGATGACTATGTAGATGAATAAGTAGTTCCTATACATGTTCTGACAGATTTTCAAGTCCTTAGGGACCGTTGGAGGATTCGTATTCACTGCAAAACACACCTGAAAACTTCATTTCCCTCAAAAAAACAAGTTTGGCTTAATCGTCTTACAATTTAAAACTGAGCAACTTTCTCTATATGACTTTTGACACTTTTTTTGAGGTGAAAGCTCCCAGAATCGTCGAAAATCGCAAGTCCGAAACCACATTTGGCGCCATCAGCCAAATCGGCAACCGATCATCCCAGCCGCTTCGCAACGTGAAAGCGCAGCCACGTGAAGAAGCGGTTGGTCACGAGCCTACACAGAAGCTTGATTTCTGGACGCAAGGGCTTACGGCAAGCTAACAGTCCTGCCGCTGTCCTCGCGAATTTCCAAAACCACAGTCCCCTAGCAGATAATTGTCATTGTATGTATAGGACTAACATAGGCGCACCGACGTCGGGCATACGGGAAGCTCGCTGTACTGTTCCGTACACAGTCTGCCCGGCACCGTTCCAGTAGAAAATTCGAGTCCCATTCTGGAGAGACAAAAAGTTATGAGTCCGATTGATTCACCCGGCCGCACTCACAGGGAATGGATTCATAGCCAAAATAGCGGGACTGCAAGTGCAGCGGGATACGAGACGAGTGCAGCTTTTGTTTCGAAGACTAGAACTTTGGAGACCATTCGTTTTGGAGAGCTAGCTGTTTATAATGTTCGAAGAAACGTGTTCAGAGACAAAGAGAGAAATATCCAGACAGTGTCCGATCGAATACGGCAGAGCCTGCTTCTGGAAAGGAAATCGGCGATAGGATATCTATCACACAGATCTTGGAAGGCAATAGATCTCGCTTCATGGCTTCGATTTAGCAAGAGAGAGAGAGAGTTCTGCACAAGGCAAAAGAACGAAACCCGCTGGGGAAAGAAGCACGGCCAACCGCAGAATTAAAGGGGGCCGATCCAGCCTCAAACATCGGTTGCTTTCTTAGGCATGTCGACACGCGAGGCCCCCACGCCCATGGACCAGGACTGAGCAATCGATCTTCGTTCTCTTGGAGTAGGTGCGAAGGTGAGGGTGTATATTAAATCAGACGCGTCGAAGATAAGTTGTCGAAAGAAGGCACCAAATCAGACGCGTCGAAGATAAGTTGTCGAAAGAAGGCACCAACGTGGGCACGCGTTGATGGAGAAACGCGAATGTCGCCGACGTATGACCTCGTATGACTCTAAGACCCACGCCAAACTCAACATCTGACTGATCCGCCACCACACGTTTTTTAATTTCATTCGGGTTTAAGCCACCCTCGACCCATACCAGCATGTGACAGTGAAGTGTACCTCGACCTTGAGCTTCGACGCAGCCATAATAGGCATTAATAATTTCAAGAATTCCACCTTCCAGGTCTTTCTGTTCGGGATCGTAACCAAGAAGTGCGGAAATGAAAGCTTTCATGTATACATATATTGAAAAATCGAGCAGCAATAACTGGATTGTTTCATATGAAGCTTCATGGACAGTTCGTCTCGAGTCATTGGGCCCGCGAATACCATACGACATCAAAGGAAATAAACTGTCCTGCCTGTCATGTGGAATTTGAATGTAACCACCTCCATTTTTCTGAACATGACGGAGAGCTGCAGCACGTAATTCATTTGAAGATGCATGACAGTCAATGTCCGTGATGACAATGTTCTGGAAAGGGATTGAGTCATCGGGTTTAGAGGACGGATCGGGAGCTGGAGTAGAATTATATCTGGACGTAGCAGCTTCGTTGGCAGCACTGGCTCGAATGTGTTCAATGTTGAACGGCAAAACGGGACCTCGGGCTATAACTTTTGGGACTTTTGCTCCGGGGGATCTATAAAGGGGCTTCTTGTGGTGCTATTTACGCAACACCTCAATGTCTCATACAAAACTGAGGCAACAGTAGCAATTCCCAAAGTTTGTCACGAAGTTCTGGCTGCAATCATAAGGCGAGTGTAAAAAGAAGAATCAGGGCATTTTTGGAGAAATAATCAGGAGCCCGTGGAAGAGGCTGACAGCGAGCGCTGAATGCCGGCGCTCTGTTTCGATCAGCGAGAAGCTGAGAGTAATAAAAGCAGGTCAGTGGCCTGACAGCGAGCGCTCAATTGAGGTCAGTGATGCCTACAGGCTGACAGCGAGCGGTCAATTTTGCACACGGTTTTTAAGTTACTGAGAATCGAGCGCTCGCTGTTAGAGGACCCCTAATTTTCCCTTTCGAGGCTAGCCCCCGAAATAGGCCGATACCCCGATTCCTGTCCGGGTGGAAGTTGCCCCGGATCGTGGAGATTTTGTCTGCCAATTATTAGTCACCGCTACTTTTGTACACCGGATACCTGGCCTAATTTCACCCCGATTTTCTAGTCTAGTTTTAGTTGTCATGTGTAAGCCGTAGGTCGCGCTTCGGCACTTTCCGTAGTCACGTGTACGACAAACACGACCATTTTTTGACCACACGTCCAGCCGTTCGCGCGCCAATGGCTGGCGCAGTACCCGTTCTCATGCTCATACTCCTCCTGCTATCCCATCTATGCACTGCCTTTAAGTTTTACTCTGAATCAGGCTTTGCATTGGTCCGCAAAATCCTCCTCACTGCTCTGCCCACTTTCGAGCCGCATCACTACCAAATGGACGGCATTTGCAAGGTTCTCGACGGTGTAGACCTCGTCGCTGGCACACCAACCGGATCTGGCAAGACTGGATACCTATTCCTGTCCATCATCGTCATGATTGCTATCGCAAGGACACCATCCCTCTGCCCATCCGCAAAGTTTCCAGTGGACCCGGCAATCGTGGTAGTGTGTCCTACCAACTCAATTGAACAACAGATGGTATGCCTACTACTTTAAAGCAGTTAATTGCGTAGCTAACTCTTGTCTGAAGCAGGAGAATATGGCAAAAATAGGTGTTGCGGCACTTACCATAAATTCGGACACTGTTGCCGCATCTCGGCTCTGCAACATCGACCTCTGGAACAGCGCCCGAGAGGGCATTTCCATGTTAATCCTTGGCCCCGAACAGCTCATCTCGAAAGGGTTCCGTGATCTACTCGCGTTTGAGCCCTTTTATGACCGAGTCTGCGCTCTCGGAGTGGACGAGATCCATTTGCATGTTTACTGGGGCCTTACATTTCGAAAGCCTTTCGCACAGATCGGCCACATGCGTTCACGGTTTCGCCCGGGGATCCCTATCATCGGTCTTACGGCCACACTCCTCGGCGACCCCAAAGTCCAGGACACCATTTTTGCGCTCTTGGGTGTGAACCGAGGAGAGTATCATCTTATACGTCGCTCAAAAGCCCGCCACGACATCCAGATCCTATTCTGCCGGCTATACTCGGGCATCGACGGAAGGCTTTTCCCCGAGATCGACTGGGTCCTTGAAAACAGCGATAAAACACTCATTTTCGAAGAAAGCTGCGGAGTCCGATATTCCTGCAGCACATCGGCTGACAAAGATCATGAAGGAGGCGGGTCGTACTCGTTTGGAGGAGTTCCGCTTGTCCATCTGGTCAGACGCCTCCGATCATGTGTGCTCTATCCTCCAGCGAGTGAACCAATTGTCAATATTCTGACTTTGAAGTGTTTTCGAGAGATTACATGCCTCAGATCAGCTCTGTGCATTCCCGTCCGGCGACGCGACACGTCCCAATGTGATCACAAGCGCGGTCACGTGCCCAGAATCGTTGTGATCGAGTTGTCTCGCGGTGCTGTACAGGGAGTACAAGAGCAAATCCGAGCCGTGGGACTCCTCCAGGACACTCAATAGAATGATAATGGGTAGTTTTTCAGTTTATTCAATCATAGATCACACAAATACACAGACGCTGAATAGATGTTAGTCAACTAGTTCGAAACGAAATAAACGGAATCACGCATCGGATATCGAAGTCCACCACCCGAGTCGCAAGGACAAATCAGTACAAGGGCGATCAAACGGCGCCTCTTGGTACATGTACGCTAACGGGCGATCTGCCTGCGGGGATCAAAAACAGCTCAAAATGGAAGAAAATTCGTCCGCGCCCTATGTTCTGCCCTTAGCTGTAAATATAACTACTCACTGAAGTTTGCGAGTGCAGGTTAAGTGTGAGATAATTTGCATACCACCCCCGACAACATTCCATCGTGCATTCCGATTCAAATGGGTATACCTTTCATGTCGTCCACCAGTTTGGATTTTGTTATTTTTTTTTTCATATTCCATACAGAAGGAAGATTCATCGTCTGCCCCTCGCACGCCTCGCAAGAGGACCACGAAAGTCGGCTCAAAGGCTGAGTCAGTTGAGCTCGCAGATTGCCAGTAAGATCATTCTGTCCTTGCTTACCTGGCTAACTCGCTCCCTCAGAACGTAAAATCGGTGATTCTTACCCTCCGAGTTAGCAAAAAATCAGTGAAGATTTGCCTTTTGCTCGCTCTCAAAACCATGTCTTTGGACCATCATGAACGATTACACAAGCACCGGAGAGGTCAATCCACACGTTGATTCTGTTTTTGAAGTCAGCCCAAATTACGCAAAATTATCAACCAAGCTGAGCTCCAACGCATATGCCACCGCCGTGCGGCACGCTGCCCATCGTTCATCCTTCCTGTCCTCTTCCCTCCCTTCATCACCCCACGCTTTCTCCGATGCTCCCTCATCAACATCAGCGGCATGGACCTTCCACGCATGATGACTACCAAAGTGCTGGTCGCATGCGGAGCAGAACGTCTCTGCATCGTGGTTCTCCCCATAACAGTCGGCAGGCTTTTGGTTTGGGTTCAGTGCTGCCAGGGTAATGGACATAGGGCTTGCAGAGGCCAAAAGTTCGGCACGCCACGTAAGTATGCTGCCCATCTGCCCCTGTACGGCTCCGTCTATATCCTCCTCCATGTTACCGCCTTCCTCCATGCTGGAACAATACTCCTCCACATTATCCTGATCATCCTCGTTTGTCAAGAATGAGGACGCAACCGATGAGGCAGAGGACGATGCAGAGCCGAAAGAAGATGAGGAGCGTGAGCGTATGGGTGTGGATGCCTGAGGCCGCGCCATGACATGGATTTCAACGAGCTGAATGACGTGGCAGTGCTGTGTGTGGTCGTTGTTGTCGAGGCCGAAGCCACAGCCAATGTCGAATGCCGTCGGAGCGAGATGGGTGAGCGACATCGAAGGCGGAAGAAAATTGGACCCGACGGAGGGGCACACTTGTCCAAAGATGCCGAGATGATAGTCTCGTTCCCGACGTTATAGGGCGCGTCTTAGCAAGAGTAGCAGCTGCACTGGGGATATATATAAGCGACGGAATGATCCGAGGCAGACATTTTGATGAGATTTGATTGCGGAAGACTGCCCTATAACGTCTGGTGCAGTTCGTATACAACACGGGCGATCGAGTCACACCCGCCTTCCTCTGTTTCGTTTTTGCTCATTCCTCTACCCTAGGGCTTCAAATTTTTATCTAGTACATTCCTCAAGACTTTGCCATCACAATGGAACCCATAATGGCGTTTTCTCTGCCGTAAATTAATTAATATTGGCTATTCCATCAGACCACTGCCTTTGCTAGTGATGCTCAGGGCCGGGCTTTAAGCCCGAAGCCCACCAGGCCCGGCCCGATGAAGCCCAAGCCCGGCCAGGCCCGGCAGCATGGGCGCGAAACACAAGGTTCCAGCCAGAGCCAGAACCACTTGTAACAGGAAGGGTCGTGGCGATGGCCCTTATGCAGACGTATCCGAACCCGGATCCCAACGTATGGGCGGTTGGGGCTCGCGGCGTTGGGGAAGACGTGAAACTCGAGGTCAGCCCAGGTGATGGCCTCGTTTGTATCCTGGTAGCAGTCGCTGACGAGGATGGCGCCCGGGCGTTCCGACGAGAGGGCAGAGACGAGGCACGCAAAGATAAACTGTAGCTTCATCCGGTTGGTGCGGAAGACGCGGTCGTCCTCGTAGACGGCGCGGACAATGTTCTCGATGTCGAGCATCTCACGGCGTTGGAGAATATTGAATGCTGTGAATAGAAATGATGGGTGCTCTTGAAATCTTGGATCCGCGAGGTTAAATAGATGCTTCACATGACGTTTCAGAGAAATAGGCACAGAACGTTTATGATCATCTGGGCCGCCGATTCCGTATGGGAAAAGTGTATGTTAGATCATGGGAAATAAAAGACTGTCTTTTCGAAATTCGTTCTCGGGACCTTTATCATGCGGAATCTGAATATATCCTCCCCCGTTTTTTTTGACATGGCGCAAGGCAGCGGCATGAAGTTCGTTCGATGAGGCGTGGCAGTTTACATCGGCAATGACAACATTTTGGAAGGGAATGGGGTCTTGATCAGATTCGGGCGGCGGTCAGGGGCTGGGGTTGAATCGTACCGAGACGTGGCAGCTTCATTTGCAGCACTTGGTTGAATATGCTCGATCGTGAAGGGAAGGACAGGGTTAACTTCAAGGTGCTGGAGACATTCTTCATTGAGCTGGATGTCCTTGTAAAGCGGGTTATGGGTTTTAAGCCATTCAAGAGCCTTCCGTACACGATCAGCATTCACGGCCAAGGGTTTCGCATGCTCACGAAGCCATTCAGGGGAGGGAGGCGATGAACCGATAAATAAAACACAAACAGGCGAGGTAATTTCCTCAATTGGGGGAGGAAGAATACTGGCAATTTTTGACGGCTGCTGAGGATATATAACTATATGGCCTTTCACGCCCGTTTGGGTTGACGCAAGAACAAGATCCTGGTTTTCTTCCTTGAGCTGAATAATCCAGCACTTGGAACGACATCGAGCAATCATTGCCTCCTCAATGACAGTGAGATTCTTGAGTTCTTCTGGGACCAAGGAATGTTTTATTCGCCAAGGACAGTGGGGGTAGTTTCTTCCTCTTCAAGGAAGAGTGACAAAGCGAACAAAGGGAGAGAAGCGGTGGACCCCCAGTTGACGGTAAAACGACACCATCGGGATCGACAAGAATATCGCGGAGAGGTCCTTCGTCATAGGGCATTGGAGGGGGAGTGCACTCGGGTTGGAGCCATTTGTAGCGGTCAAGTAGGTGCTCCTCACGTCCACGCAAGTCAGGTCGCTTTAGAATATCTACATCAAATTCGGTGAGAGATAATGAGCAATGGGATCGTAGAGGAACCGCTTCTGCGCACGACGCACACGTAAATGTCGCGAGAGCTTCTGACGAGGTTGTTTCTCAAAACAAGTTAATGATCTTGTCCTTCAAACGCCGAGGAACAATTTGGGGCCAAGATAAGCGAATATTCTGGAGTTCCTCCTTGAAACGAACCCGGGCGGTGTTTTGTTCTTCTTGGCTGCGTTGAGCGTTCTTCCCTTTTCGTAGCAACCGGATGTGCTCCCTTAGTTTTTTACGCAAGTGACGAAAAGTCTCTGAACGATCATAAGGAATTTTGAGAGCATCCAGTAAGCGACGGAGTGGTATGATCGTCAGTTTGGCGCCGTTGAGAGCAGTCAGAATATGCACCTGGGCATTTTGAAGCGTAGATTGCGCTTTCCTGGAATATAAATGTTGAGAGCGGCGGCAATATGTGAGAGGTCGACACGTCTTCAGAGCCCCTGGGCAACACCTTTATCTGCTCCCTAGAGTGCGAATAAGCTCAAGTTATTCGACGCCGTGGATATACTTGGGAGAGGAGATGCGCGTGACGCTCCGACATTCATCCGAACGTCCGAAATTCATCCGGTCTTCACAATGATGCCAATCGACACCGGGGAAACGAAGCATTACAGCGCGATGAAGGTAAGACGGGCAGCCTCTTGGGAAGGAAACATCGGAGATCCAGAAGTAACATACCTAGAAGGCGGCGGTGGTCTCAGACCATGGCGCGTATCTCGCCGACGGACTATTGACATAAGCTCAAGTTAATCCGACACGGCAGCATCGTGACTTGCCATCCTTGAATTGTAGGGTGCACAGGGGGCCGATAAAGCCCCGACATTAAAATTAATTAGGTCCTCCGGTCATCTGTTGAAGTGGGGTTTGGTAGTGTTTGGTTCAGACGGGTCCGCCTTCCTCATTTGTACTCTGTCACATATTTAGTCATGGTGTGACAATGTGACAGGGCTTTTCGCCTTCCATCTGGTGCTATATCTGCCTTTTCGGCTTCCATCTGGTGATCTCATTACAACAGGTTGTGGGCCCTGTCTCAGAGTCTTCTATACCTCATATCATCTTCCTCTGCCTCTTTTCTTTCAAGAATCTGTCTGTCTTTGGGTGGATTCATCCTTTACCTTCTGGATAACCTCCTCTTGCGCTTTTCTGTCACGTCACACATCACGCGTCACAGATCACATGTCCCCTCCCTACATCACCTCTGCTCTTACGTCTGTGCTCACTGTCACTCTCGACTCATCCAACTGGGTGAAGTTTGGGAAGAATGTGAAAGTCTTCTTGCTGGGACTAGATGCTCTTTGGGTCCAGGATGGCACTGGGCCTGGCACAGATGCAGACAACATCACCCTTGATCGCATGCTTGTTCCGTACCTGCTATTTGCGGAACTTCGGGCGCGGATCAATTTTTTTGAAAAAATGATGATTTCAGTATAACACTCATAACTCCCTCAATTCTTAGTCTTTTCTCTTGATTCCAACACCATTTTACTTGTATACAATGCCCCCACCTGCATGTACGTCTAGTTCACCTTTAACCTGGGTACTATGTAGTAGCGGAACGCTGGATGGAAAGCACCACCTGCCGCTATTGTGACTTCTGACACCGATTCACAGCTTTCCAGAAGTACGAGACCGCTGATGGATGCCTGACGACGATAAGTTGGGAGCTCCGCGTTTTCATCCTGGCCCCAGAGTATCACAGTGCCGTGGTTGGATTTCTTGATGTAAACCCCAGTCGGCGCACCAGTCCGAACACGGGATGGTTGCGCACACATGACTAGCTCATTAGATGCAGGCTCAGCTGAATAAGAGGGAGCCTGGGCGGATGGAGAGTACGGTGGAAGAGACCAAGACATGACGGCGTGTGACCTTGGCGTGACCAAACACGGCATCCGTCACGGGAACAATCTATCCTTATCGGTCGACAGCCCGGGCAGATTGATCGCCGCCGCAACGGCCGCTTCCACGCCGTCACCGGGTACGACTTGCCCGGTATAACCGAGCGCTGTTTGATTTGCCATCATTGGTGATGCCCAGTGAGAAAGGCGTCGAGCCGGATCGAGCGAGAAAGAGCGAGAGCGAGATACATCAAATTTGATCGAGCCGCATCAAGCCGCATCGAGCGAAAACATCCATTGCATAATTTCCTTCCCCCCCCTCGATATCCCTCATTCAATGTGTTCCAAAATGTCATATATTTCTCGGTGTCACCAATCCACTGGCATTTTATCTTGGTCAGCAAATCTGTCTGATAGCCGAAGTCTTCGACATCTCTACGCCACGTCTGTGTGGGCTTCTCCTCCGGGACTCTTGGTATCACCCCAGCCCAACAGGGCGCCCGGCGAGCGTCCCGAACTCCTTCCTCGGCCGTCGGATGCCACAAAACACTGGTACCACTATGGCTGTCTTGCATGTGATTAGATACGCATCAATAAACTGGTGGTCGCGAGTTTGTGTACCCCAGAGGAACTCGCACAAGAGCCTTACAAAAGCAGTGAGTCCTCTGTATGCTTCATTGATTTTGGACTCATATTTACAGTGGGAAACTCTGCGAGACTATTAAAGCAGTCTCTCGAGTGTGAAATGCAGTACTACAAGGCCTACTCAAAAAAACTCGAAGAACAGCTGCACTGAGTGCGAGAAGAGCGTCGGTTTGTCACGGAGAAATTAAGGAAGACACAGAACACGCTGTTCGTGGTATTTTCGACAAATTGCCTTTTTAGTGCCACCATTGTTGGATGATTGGTGGAACCCTTGTACATCATTGGTAGACATATCATGTATATATGGAAAGGTATGCTTTTTTAGACACAGAGCACCTCTCCTGCACAGGTCAGCCCATACCGGTGGTCTTGAAACACTCATAATGGACAGTTTCGGCCGTACCACATGGCAAGCTCTGTTCAATTACCCACTTGCTGATTTCAGTGTACAGTTGGATAGCTCATAATGCATAAGGCCGGTGGACACCAAAACCCTATGCATTATGAGCAATATGCATTCCGAGATTTGTCACACAGAGTGACCGCAAGTTGGCTGTCAACCTCCGGCCAAAATTTGTCCTTGGATTCGTCTTTTGATTCATCCCCGCCATCGGGGGTCGAACTCCCCGTCTTGTTAAGCTCGAGGGCTATACTGCGCTGAAAAATGATGAGAATAAGAATATTGACAATGATCTGTGATGCTTACAAGAAGTGCGATGCGTTGATAGACAGCGGCAGTGGGCGCGGCCGGGGATGTACCAATACAAGTGCGTGTCAACGTCGCAATATCCACCTTGGCTTTTTCGTGACGAAACAATCTAAGACAAGAATTAGAATGGGACCACTGGTCACAAAAGCACAAACCTGGGATTTGATAAGGTAGTGCTTTGCAGTTACTACAAACATCCCCAAAAAAAAAAAAAAAAAAACACACGGTTGTCCAAGTCGCTGATCATGGCGTCGAGGACATCGAGATTGCCATTTATATGGAAGAGGTACGGGGCCCCGGCCGTGGGTCGTTCATTTGGGGGAGGTACGTGGAATTGTTACATCGCAGCCCTCAACAGCATTTATTTTTCTATGTAGAAGTGTTCACAATACCCAGATCGAGCGTCTTTGGTACGACGTCACACACGGGTTTGGCAAGAAATGGAAGGTATTTTTCCTGGACCTCGAGGCCAACCACTGTCTCAACCCTACTCGTCCAGGCCATATCTGGCTTCTTCACCACCTTTTCCTTTCATCCATCAACCGTGATGCTCAAGACTGGGCAGAAGCGTGGAACTCACACCAGCTCACCATTTGCCGGCAGCGTGAGCGCAGTCCCCGCAATCTTTTTACGCCCGAGGAAGAAGAAATCGAGGATATTAATGAGTACGGCGTCGATTGGGAGGTGACCAATGAGCCGGAGCTTATTGCTCATCTGCTGGAAAATAACCCCCACGAGCGCACCCCTAGCAATCCTCTTTCGCATCAGCCAGTACGCCCGCGAACCTCTCTGAGGTTCTATGCGAACCGCCAGACTGCCCCTTTACTCAGCTTCAGCTTCATGACGAACATCTCAGCACATCCGTCGATTTATTCTCACGCAACATGAATGTACGCAGAGTAGTTTGGGTGCGTGCACTAGACATTGCACGCCGTATCCAACAGGGCGACATTATTTAGACTTCACTTGTATGTATTTCCATCCTCCCGACGACTTCAAACCGCTCCCTGTGATATTGACCTTGAGTAATTTCAGAGCTGTGATAAAAGAGCATGCGCACAGGAAAAGAGCAAGCCATTTATCCAACACATCCAGATGGGATCTGGTTTCTGGTTTGAGATTCTTGCTAAGGATGGTTTTGGTATCAGCATAAGAGTGATGGCCAAGTTGACGATGAAACAAGTTCAAATCCATAGGCAAGGTCCCAGAAGTGAACAGGGCTGAACCAGAGGAGGGGATCTCGACCTCTCTCACAAATGCCTGGTTCCTCTCATTGATATCTGCCTCAAACAAGAGTTTGTTGTTTCTGGTGAATGAAACAAGATCTCCATTAAATGTGGCACAATAGCCATGGTGTTTGGTGAGGTAGGTAATAGATATCAGATTATGAGACAATTGAGGAACAAACAGGACATTGGTAAGGATAACAGGCCGAGCACTGTGCCGTGTATAAATGGCTTCAACTCTATCTCCCCCACTAGTTCAGAATAAACAACAACTCCGTTTGCAACTTCGATGGCAACCCTGTAGTAGCAGGTGTTTTTGAGACGATCCTTGCGGTTCGTCATGTGGGATGTGGTTCCTGAGTCTTATTTCCACCTTGACCAGCGACTGCCAGGTGCTTTTCGATTGCATGTGAACTGCTTATAGGACAGAGTTAGAATACTATATAAGGTTCAAGTACAGTCCAATAAAACTAATCAACATGTATATGGGGTATAAGTAGCCGGACAACTTCAGCTAGTCAAACATTCGTAACGATACTGAGAATTGCAGATCAGTCTTGCCTCCCATAGTCTGTCTTCAATGGTGCGTGATGAACTGAAGAACACTCACCTTCAGATGTATCCATTTCGGCTATGTTAAATTTGTGGGCGAAGAACATACAGTCGGTAGTCGCCTCTTCACATCCCATAGCCCCCAATGACCAGGAAACACCTTCGCCTGTAGCCTTAAATTGTCTCCTGACCCCCCACATGCACATGGAGAACACCATAGAATGTTGGCATCATCCAGGGTGTTTCGAATCGTACCCAGGCACAATGGGTGGATGTCGCATTGTCCTCCCATTCTGTGGAAGGGTTCTAGCTCGAACCCGAGGCCATGCGCTGCCAACTCAATCTGTTTCATGGTACGCATGTCTTCCACAGTGTCCAAAGGAACGAAGGTGTGATTACAGCTCTTTGCGGAACTTAGGGCGCGGCCGATTTTTTTTTCCTTTTTGAGCTGTTTTTGATCATTTCAGCCAGAACAGCTGTTCTGGCCTCAATTCTCAACGTACGTTTTTGAAAACTATATGAGCAGAATCACACGACAATTCCGCAGGGCATGACGTCCTCAGAATCTTTTTATACCGCCGGTAGTAATTATAATATATTATTTTGCATGTTTTGCGGAGATCATCTCTTGTGTCGTGATTTGAAGGTTGTGTGGGATGTTGTATGGCTCTAAAAACACTTATTTAAATGGTGGAGGGCACATCGTTTTCGTAATTGAGGTATGGCACCCGGAGCGCGTGAACAGTGGAATTGAAGCTGTGAAATATTCCTACAGTCTAGGCCTTATATATCTGTGTGCTCTATCCTCCAGCGAGTGAACCAATTGTCAATATTCTGACTTTGAAGTGTTTTCGAGAGATTACACGCCTCAGATCAGCTCTGTGCATCCCCGTCCGGCGACGCGACACGTCCCAATGTGATCACAAGCGTGGTCACGTGCCCGGAATCGTTGTGATCGAGTTGTCTCGCGGTGCTGTACAGGGAGTACAAGAGCAAATCCGAGCCGTGGGACTCCTCCAAAACACTCAATAGAATGATAATGGGTAGTTTCTTAGCTCATTCAATCATAGATCACACAAATACACAGAGCCTGAGCTGTACCTATATTCTGCTTGTTCAAGTCCACTATTCACGCGCTCCGGGTGCCATGCCTCAATTACGAGGACGGTGTGCCCTTCGCCATCTAAACAATTGTTTTTAGAGCCATACAACATTCCACACAACCTTCAAATCACGACACTAGAGATGATCTCCGCAAAACACACAAAATAATATATTATAATTACTACCGGCGGTATAAAAAGATTCTGAGGACGTCATGCCCTGCGGAATTGTCGTGTGATTCTGCTCATATAGTTTTCAGAAACGTACGCTAAGAATTGAGGTCAGAACAGCTGTTCTGGCTGAAATGATCAAAATCAGCTCAAAAGGAAAAAAAAATCGGCCGCGCCCTAAATTCCGCAAAGAGCTGTAAGCCGTGTTTTACCTTCGAAGGTCAGGTCGGAATAAGGCACATGAATGCCATCAGTGCTGATAGATATAAATTCGCAAGTGAGGTGCTGATTGAAAGCCACTGCCCATGGCTGAGAATGCCAACAGACATGTACCGCCAACTTTAAAGGCGCGATGTTAGACTCGTCATGCTCGAAGAAGATGGTCTTTTTGACCCCAGGGCGGTAATCCTCCTTTAAACATATCCAAAAACATCACAACTGCCTGCTCTGTGTCACGATTAATGTCCACAGTGCACGGTACCCAAGTTATTGAACTGTTCCGAGGGAACAAGGCCATGATCGCTGCAAGACCAGTCACGAAAGTGTCGGTGTGCAGCAGCATGATCTGTGTGTCACACTGCGGGCAAGGACCGTGGGCATGGTTTCATGGCATATGACCGACACTTGCCACGGCGCTGGGTTTGGTGTGTGCATGGGAAAGTCAGATATATGGCCCAGTGCTGCGGAACTCACGATGTCATCTTCGTGGGAGCCATGAATGGACTCGACTGAAATCTTTCCTTCTCTCTACCGCTATCTCTCAGAATGGTCGTCTCAAACAAACTCCTCATTGTCTCCTCCTACCTCCTGGTCTCTGCCAACAGCCAGAGCCAATCATCGCCTGCACGTCTCTTACCTCCTCGAACACCCTGGAAATCAAAAGAAAGACTTTTGGGACCCGTAACAGTAACTCTGCGATTTTTTCGCCTAAGTAGGCAGAAAGCCTAAAATGTACACTCTGTAACTTTATAGTGTATATGAAAACATAGCCTTGCTTGTGAATACTCATGTGAGTATTGGAATGGGTGTACTGCCGGGTCTCCTACAACAATTTGTGACTCCTACTGAAGTCGACGTGCTCCATTCCAAAGGAGAAAGCTTGCGATCTGGGATGAAGCACCCAGCCATGCCGCCTTTCTTGATCACTGCCGTCGACGACGCTGACGGTGTCAGGCAAAACAAAGGTAGATAAAATACAAATAAAATTAGTGAAAGTAATACATGTGCGCCCATCCCGCCCACCTCCGGTGTCGAGATGAGGCTTTTCACAAAATTTAAGGAAAACAGAGAGAGAATCGGGAGAAACCGTAGAAGTAGTGAGCTCCCATGCCCTCGCGCGTCGTCGGAGCGCCATCAGCACGACCGACGCACTTGGCAGAATCCTCACGCAGAGTGGACTCGCCATTCGCCACCCATATTGAAAATTACGCACCTGCCCGCGCATATCACAATAATATGTTGCCGTTGTGTAATGAACAAACGAGTCTGGCTGGAGAAATATCTATCAAGCCGTCACATCGATGCCGCAGGCATTCTCCCTCCCATCGCACAAAATCCACACCGTCTGCAGATACCTCCTCTTCAACTCTCTTGGATAAATCCGATTCCCTTCCCTATGTGTTTCCCCCAGGACCGTACTCCAACCAACGCCCCCATTACCCTTACGCCGCTCTCATTGGACAGGCCATTCTCTCTTCGTTGGACCACCGCCTAATGCTGAAGGACATATATGAATGGATTTCCATCGTCTATCCTCACTTCCGACGTGGAGATAAAACGTGGATGAACAGCGTGCGACATGTGTTGAGCACCACTGCTCATTTCCGCAAAGTCAGGATAGCAGGCCTGCAAGGATCACGCTGGGCGATCTTCGACGAGGATTTACACCGCTTTATAGACGGCGGATACCAGAAATCTGTATCCATCTCTCATTCCACGAACAACACCAAAGAGGAGGAACCTCGGATATGCAATGCTGCGCCTGGATTTCCGACTGGCGGGTCATCCAAACCCTCTTACCAGCGCACAACCTATCGTCAGCCTGATTACACGAGAAGGATTGACAGTACACCATCAACTCGAATCTGGACACGGCCGGGGAGCGTAATGCGATCCCACCGGAACCAGCGGCGAGTTGTTGTGCCGACGACTTGGCGATGGAAGGTGAGATATTAATCTTCACTTCAAGTATCTTCTAATGATCTCAAAGCCCAAAATTTGTGGGATCTATTTATGAATCCTATCGGCAGCGACGACGAATAAGTAGTTCCATCATGGCTCTAACTCTTTTCGAGTTTACTATCACTTTACTTTACTTTTGCCACGCGTGCCATCTGCCACCTTGTGAATGGACCTAGAACCAGCACCGGACGCTGGCCGGATTGATTTTGTACTCGCAAACCCCCCGGACCCTGCCGCATTCCAGAATCCAGCGCCTTTAGCTCAGAGTCGTCATCCTTTGGAAACTCTCCTTCTGCTGAGTTCTCGCATCGTAATCCCAAGCAAACAGATTGATTTACATAAAATCACTTGCCGCTGACTCGTAGAGATCAGGGTCTATCCGACGTCGGAACTCACAGATTTGAATGTCGTAGGCTCATCTTGCGATGGGTACGCCGATTGCCAAATGTCGTTCAAGTTCGCTGGCAGGGTCTCAGGGAATTCACAATTGTGGGAGGCTCCCTAACTCGCGCGTTATGGCATTTTAAACTCCCATCGACCGATCTGTCTATCGACAGGATTCATAGACAGACAGTCACCAGCCTGCACAAGATGCTTGCAGAGCATGAACACGTTGAATTTTTGCTGCCCACAGCTGCAAGTCCAGGCTGAAAGATCTGTTTTATATGCACCACTTCCGAGGGGGCGCTTTGACAAAGCCTTCCAGGACTTCTTGATTGCCTTGCGCCACGGCGTGAGGACTTTGTAGAAACTAGATACAGTGTATCTCAGTCAGCGTGCGTAGCAAGACTGTATAAATATATGTGTACCTAGATACAGTGTATCTGATGAATAATGAATAAGTGACCGACGGATATAAATAGTAGCCAACACTTTACCTCAGTCAGTGTGCGTAGCAAGACTGAGGATAAAGAGTCGAACAGGTCTACTTTTATATAAAGCCCGGGTCCCGATGTCCCTATGATATCGGACTTTCTGGGTGAAACTCCAACAGACTTTAGCGCGACCAGGACGATAGTCAGGTTCAAAAATCTGTAACTTGGCTTCGGTATAGGGTAGCACCTCGGTCGCGATGAGATAGACAAGCTGGTCGAGGCGGGGATGCACAAAGTGGTGGAGGGTCTCGTGCTTGAGGTTGCGCCAGAAATTCTCAACAGACATCGTTGTCCGCCAGCGTCCAATGGATTTCGGCTGGACCGAGCGTGCCCAGAGCCTGTACTTTGCCAGACAGTACCATGCAGTCCACATATAGCCCCAGACCTCGCGGAGCCCTCGTTGAAAGCAGAACTGATACATCTCAAAGACTGCATCGTATCGATGCTTCTCGGCGCTGCATATGTTGCCTGAGCGATCAGGAAGCAGGGGATGCTCGCAAAAATGGCGGACAAAGATGCGGAGGAGCTGTTTACGATGGGGTGCTGGACAAAAGACGTAAGTTGCCGCGGTTGCAAAAACAGTCTCGCCTGGCTCGAATATCGATGCAGGGCCATCCCACATGTCAACTGCGTTGGGATCTTCATCAAGATCTTCTTCGTCATCATCCAGCGAGACCACAAACCGCTCCAATGCCTCATCACTGTCAGCTGAGACGTGTGGTGCGCTCTCGGTCCGACCCTTGAGATGAATAATCAGCTTTGGGCGCGCTGGTGCCACAACCTCGGAGGTCTGATCGTATTTTGAGTGTTGGGATAGCTGTCTGGGCGACTTTAAGATTTTTCTGCGAGAGAGTGTCGTCAATATCATATTTTCAACCAAAGGTCGAGACACACCTCTGTCCGGAGTTCCTCATCCAATTGATTAATCGGAACAAAATCCCTATCAATCCAATCAAATTCTTTGAAGGCGTCAGAGGAGTTGTAATGGGCCGGATGGCGACCCAGAACAGCGAGACGTGTCTTCACGGCACGAATACAGTGCCAGAAGCATAGCTGGTACTTGATGTCATCAGGCAGCTCTGCAAGTAGGGCATTGATCTCCGTGATTTCTTTGTCGCTCAGTACCTGCATGAGATTGACTTCCCAGATGGCCGTTATATGGTGAATGACAGCTCGAATATACTCCTCTC
Organism: Mycena sp. CBHHK59/15; assembly: GCA_029204085.1. NCBI lineage: Eukaryota > Fungi > Basidiomycota > Agaricomycetes > Agaricales > Mycenaceae > Mycena > Mycena sp. CBHHK59/15. Next base: position 152,754 of record JARGXW010000074.1, read on the forward strand.
TTTCATTAGGCTGAGGATTGTTGGATTTGAGGAGAAGAAAGCCAAGAGGGACTCCTGAGCCACCAACTTCACCAAGAAGGGCAAAACACTCGAAGCCGACCTTGTTCGTCTTAACTAAATGAACGTTAAGTGTGAAAAATAAGTAGAAAATGCAACTGAGGCTTACATGTGGAATCAAGTGCAGCTTCACGTATAACATTCCCCCACTTGTGGAGCAGGGATGGGAATACAAAGCCAATCGTGCGGAAGCGCTCACTTTCAGGCATCGGGATCAACTCAAGCTTGTGCGCAGGGTCAATGGCGAATTCCTTGAGTAGGATTTTTGCAGACTCTAACTCGTCATCGCAGCGCCGCCAGCTGGCTTGCTGTTGCTTCAACCAGTGATTATAAACAGTTTTCTGCAGAAAGTCGGGACGTGGGTGGGTCTTCAGTATTTCCTTCCAAAGCTTGTGACCAGTTTAGCAATTAGATGCAGGGACAAATTAAAATTTACCTGAGGTGCACGCAACTTCGGATTTTCGGCGATGAATTTTTTGATGTCTCCTGGCAAGTCAATGCAGACATATTTTTGATGGCAGTCGAGATGGCGGATGCGGTAGTGTGCTGCGCCAATCGTCGGCCTTCAATCTGATCCCCAAGAGCTCGAAGAAAGCCTACCCGCTTCATATTATTTGAGCTTCACCTAACCCAAAGGCATGACAAAGTTACCGGGCTCTGCCGCTTGGCGGCCTTACCCGCTTTATATAATATTTGGCGTTGGAAATTGCTAAATGGCTCGGAGTAGCCGCGACACGAGCAGGTCCCCAAACATCGGAATGGGTGAGTTCCCCTGTTTCCGTAGTCTTGTCCTCGGATTCCCTGGGGTAAGGTCGACGGTGCTGCTTAGCTTGAATACAAGCTTCGCATTGGGTGAATGGTGGGCTATCTGGAGATACAGTAAGTCCGTTAATTAAATTACCTTTCACAGGTTTTTCCAATGACGAGATCGACAGATGTCCGTACTTCCTGTGAAGTGAGTCCCATGTCTCAATTGACTCTTTAGAAACATTGGCATTATCCTCATTGCGAGGTTTGGCATCCAATAAATAAAGTTTCCCTATCTTTCTGGCTGTAGCTAATTTAGATCCTTTAGGGCTCAACAATGCACACCATCCGCGGCGGAATATAGCTTCGCCTCCGGCGTCATCGAGTTTGCTTATGGATAGAAGGCTATTGGATGCTTCGGGGGTGTACAGTACGTCCTTGAGAACATTTGTAACATATTTCCCGTCGACTTTAAAGTCCAATTTAACTGTGCCTTTCCCGAGAGCCTGAACTTTATGCTCACCAAGACCAGTGATTATATGGTTTGTGAGTGGGGTAAAATCTGTGAACAAATCCTTTAAATTGCAGATGTGAGACGAGGTTCCAGAGTCGGCAATCCAATCCGTGGGCTTAAACGAATTAACGGCAAGGCAAGTATCAACTTCCTCATTGATTTCGCATGAATATGCACCATCATTTAAATCCGTGTTCGTGTTACGGTTGGTTTCGGCCTGGTTAGCTCGGTCTCGGCGTTTGTATTTGAATTTCCCCGAGGTTCGGTTCGGTCCTTGGCCTTCACGGTCTCCACCTTTAGCGAAACATTTATGTTTGCAATGGTATTTCCTGCACAATTTGAACATATGCTGTCTGACGGGTAGTGGATCAGCTGGCTATCCCTCGGAAAGAATTGGCCGAACCAATTACCTTGCAACTCGCCGTTCAAGGCTCGCGGTCCAAAATCAACCACTCGGTTAACATTGCATTCAGCTATCAAGATATCATTTCCCCAACGCACCTTCTATGTGGCGAACCTGAGTGGATATGACATGATTTTGGGGACCTCGTGGTTGTTTCAACACAAGGTGACGATTGGCTTAAATCCTGCTCGAGTTTGCATCGGGAGTGCTAATTGTTTACCTCTCAAAGGTGTCGCGACTGCGAGAATCTACACCCACGCTATGGATGTAGATGGAGACACGCTGAGAGCAGCGCGGGAAGAGCTGATTGAATATGCTAAGCCTATCTGTAAAAAGGCTTCTGAGACGGTGTTGCCGCCGTTGCGAGCAATTAATCACTCTATTCCTTTGATCGATGAGAAGAAGATATTACCTTGGAGACCTTCTCGCTGCCCAGAAGCGTTGCGCTCTCAGTGGGATGAGAAGCGTCGGGATTACCTGAAAACTGGTCGATGGAAAATCACCAATTCCGGAAACACCGTTGGGACTTCCAGCATTCTCATTTGTCTTGTTGTGTTTCATGGACACTTAGTTTAGACATGTGAAACACCAGTATCCTGATGGATCTGATGGTTTCCATGGTGTCTGATTGTAGTATCCATCAGTATCCTGATGGACCTGATGATTTCCATGGCGTCTGATTGTTGCTGTGCATTGTGACAGGCACAGCCTCGAGGCTGTGCATGCCATTGTGTATATAAGTAGCCTAGTGTAGAGCCTGAGTCCCCAGTTTCTCACTGTTGACTCAGGTTAGTTGTCTTGTCTCTCTCTTCAATAGGAGTTTCTCACTGTTGACTCAGACCACTGTGCTTGCCTGATTCTAACACTCTCTTCAATTCGAGTTTCTCACTGTTGACTCAGACCACTGTGCTTGCCTGATTCTAACACTCTCTTCAATTCGAGTTTCTCACTGTTGACTCAGACCACTGTGCTTGCCTGATTCTAACAGGTTATGGGCCCCGGCTTCTAGGTCTATCAGAGTCAGTCATTCTGAGATTCCATTCATTCTTCTGCCTCTGCTATCTCTCTCTGCCCTCTCTGCCACTCTGTGACAGTTTTCTGCCCTTTCAGTGTTGTGTGGCCTTTTGTAGATAGGAACACCAACTGTTGGGACAATCCCTCTTTGTGAGGTAGTCTTTAGTTCACCAGACAACAAACGGTAGTCAATCCGTTGAATCTGGGATTAGGGCCTGTGTGCCTCACAACTGGGTGTTCATTAGAATCAGCTAGTTACCTTACCTACCTTTCTTTTCCACACACACTCCTGAGGGCGCCACCAGTCTCTGGTGGTTCTAGCATCCATTTCTGGGCATTCCTTTGTTTCCCTCATCATGTCTTCCATTGCGCTCGTCATGCCTGTCTTGGACAACCAGTCCATCTTCTCTGACTGGAGGAGCGATGCAAAAGCTTATCTCAAAGCTAAAGAGTGCTTCTTCTATTGCACTACCACTTTTGGTGGTCAAGGGCACACTGAACTTGAACGGGACAAGTGTGCTGGCATCTTGTGGTCCATGTTGTCACAAGGTGTTAAGCCGCTTGTAAAGCAGTATGAGGACGACCCAAAAGCTTTATGGGAGGCCTTGGAGACAATTTTTGCTCCAAGGAAGGCTGGAGCTCGCTTCAATGCCTACAGGACACTCACCTCCATTAAACTCAAGGAGGATGAGTCGCTTCTGTCTCTCACTGGTCGTGTCTCAGATGCTATGAGATCCTTGAAGGACTCTAGACCCGCTGACTTCAAGTTGGATCAAGCTGATGCAGAGCTCCATGCAGTGGTCCTGCTTATGGCCCTTCCTGTCCGTGCTGCTCTCACCTCTTTTGCAACGCAAATCATCGGGAAGAAAGTGGCTTGCGAGGCCGAGTCCGCGGTCCACATCTCGAGCGGCCTCCATGTCTCGATTGGACCAAATCCCAAACACCCCGAGACACAGCTTCAACGGCACCACATTGGTGCAGAGACGATTCCACTTGTCCGCAGCGCGATTCAGAAGCATCAGCCCGTTACCGTGTTCCTCTGCAATAATATTGCGATGAGGAGACCACGTACACGGGCCGGTGTTGTACTCTTGCGGAAAACTCGCCCACCAGCGACGGCAAGTTATGGTTTAGCTTCCTCCTCCACCAAGCTTACCAGTTTTACAACAGGTCATTACCCATGCCGTTGCCGCCATGAACTTCTGCCGCTCAGATGGGAAGGATGATGCGAACAGCTCCATCTGAATAGACAAAGCATGAACGATCAGACTGGAGACACTTGAAGCCCATTTGTTGGAGCTTCTCTCGCAGCTTCTTGTGCCATTGCCTGCCAGCCTGCTTACATCTGGAAAGGCATTTCTGCTGGATAGAACTGCCCGTTCTATATAGCTCGGGTAGAACCAGTACTCGCATAGACTCCCGTAGACTCGCGTAGAACGCATAGTGGCCGTCCCAAAGAGGAAGTCTTTGGAAGACGCTGCGCATCACGGCGACCGCATGGCCGATTCGCTAGCCGACGTCATCCACGTCAACGATGTGTGTGGAGTCGTGGACTTGCACCATTTTCACTCTTTGTCTCGAACTCCCATCTCCCCGCTCTCTCTCTCCCTCCCAGTGCTCTCTCTCCGCTGCCCGGTCCCGATGTCTCTCTCGATGACTCTCTTAGCGTTGTTGGTCTGATGGACTGTAACCCCTCAATAATTCAATCCGTCAAGTTTAAGCCCTCAAGTGCCGCAAGTTGGCGGTTGCGCAAGTGTGCCGACGTTCCCTGGCCTGGCTTCGGTCCTTTGCCCACGACGGCCTTTCTGTTATCAAGTCTTCCTCGAGTCTTATCAAGTCTTCCTCAAGTCATCAAAGACCGCAATCTACAAGCTCCCCTACAACCTCGTTGTGCCCGGACCCAGTTCAGCAAATCGACCCCTTGGCCAACATTGCTGAAATCTCGTCTTCGTTCCTTCTCGTTTGCTATCAGTCCTCGGGACGCCAAGCGAGCTTTCTGATGGACGGAGGGGCAGCAAGTTGTATCACGGTATGTATCACGGTATGCCAGGAATTCGGTAGTCCATTGTTCTTTATTTAATGCTATGTTTTTTCCCTTGTTCCTCCGTTCTGTCGTGTGCTTTAGAGTGGGAAGGATGAGAACAATGAATTTATCTACTGGCAGTGGTTGCAAAGGTTGCAAACCTGATGTCAAACTGTTCGGTTGTGTTAGAATCAGGGAAACGGGGACTAAGTTGCTGCAAGGCATTCAGGAAAGACGTAAAACATACTGGTGGAGTGCTCCATTTTTTTCGGAACCTTCTGTTTTGTCGATACAGAGGGCTCAGCAGCGGCGCGCTTTTGCGATGACATGTCTTCTCTTGCCCTGGGGATGTCGGAACCCGCCAAAAGCATAAGATCTCGGCCCGTGTACTAGTTCGAATCTCATGCGTTCAAATTTAGGTATTCGCCCCCCGTCAGTCAGCGGCTTTGCATTTCAAATTTGTGGTGCCTGCAATTCGGTCCACCAGTGCATCAGGAAAAAATGACACCACTACAGAGGACCACAGTGACCATGTAGTTTGTGTAGTCCCGTAGCAATGTACCCCTTTATGTGTCCCCTGTAGCTAACCGTGGATTTTCTGTAGCACTCCGTAGTGAGCTGTAGCCAAGCGGGGGGGGGGGTAATGTAGCCACCTGGAGCTAACCACAAAGTCCTGTAGTTGAATGTATTTGAGGCTCTGTAGAGCTTGTACTACCATATTGCTCATGTAGCAGTTACGTTCCAGGCAGACAATGCCTATAGTCATTCGGTATCAAATGGTTACATCCTTGTACACTACTGAACCTCGTCATCCCAATATAAATGAGATAGGTGGATACTCGCATGTAAAGAGACTCGGCAGAGGACTGCAAGACACCATGAGTAGATGAAGATAAAGAAAAAGGCTCATAATGTACCTGAGGACATGTCTTCTGAGTCATGACACTTCACGTGAGACGGCGAGAGCGATACTGTTGAGGGGTGTGGTGAGACAGGTATAACATGTTAGGTAAGTTGAACGCCTCACCAACAACGAATGATCCTGTCGCAGCATCGTAACAATAGAAATATATATGTGGATCAGCGCATCAAGTTAGTAGGGAGGATAGATGTGTGCCACAAGCGGCGGACAAGTGCAAACAACACTGAGAGGGGGGACAAGCCACAGGCAGCTGAGGGTGATACAACATGGGACAGGAGGAGCCACAGGCGGCATATGTAAAAAGCGACGCAGCGCTGTGAGATGACACCACATTGGGAGCTAGAATCTTGAGGGGGAACTGGAGCCAGCTAGGAGGAGGAATTCTTGAGAGCCGTGGGGAGTAGAAATGTATTCAGGACTTGAGTTGCATCCAGGACGATCGCAAGAGAAGAGGAATGAAAACGGGGGAGTGGTGAGAAAGAGTCACAGACCAACATCCATCAACTGATCCCATCACACGCACGGACCAAGAGCGGACTTTGAAAATCACTTACCAACGATTCCCCAACACTCGCCCTCACTCGCCACTGTACACTGGCAGCTGAGTGCTACTAGCAGTACTAGGCTTTAAATCACACTTCTCCTGTATGTCCGTCCATCTACGCAAACATCAGGAAACACCTCCTTTGCTAATAAGGCCAGATTACCCTAAAATCGCGCTAATCTAGCCAAATTACCTTGGTTAGATCTGTTAGCTTTCTAGTGACGTTGGAGATAAATTAGGGGAAAGTTAGACCTTAATTAGCCAGGTTCACGAGGAATACCGGCGGTTCGCTAGGTTGCTTATAATCGGGCGGGAATGTAATTTCGGAGCATATTCAGAGACTAACGACGACAATCACACATTGTACAGTAACTGAGTAACTCTACATGAGGAGGTCCATAGTTCGGCCTGAAAAGACAAGCCGTGCAGCACAAGCGTCGGGGTGATATGCTGCAAGAAAATTTAAGTACTGAACAGACCGCGGCGCGCGGGCGTGCTCGACAGCACCGCACGCGCCACGCTCACAACACAGGCGTACTCGAGTTGCGGACAGATGTGTGTGCGCGCACACTGCCGCTGCGCGATTTCGATGCCAGACACTGCGGGCTCGCGTTCTCATCTCCGGCACAGCGCGCTGCAGACGCCGGCTGCCCTCTGTCGTGGCTCATCCGAGCTTTCCCCCAAAGCGGAGTACAGTACTCGCGATGCGCAGCGCTGCGACTGGCGATGGAGTGCGCGGACGCCGGCTGCGCGTCTCGCGTGGCGTGCGAACGGAGGTAGAAGGCGGGAAGTGGAGGGGGGAATGCAAAGCGAGAAAGTGAAAGAGAAAAAGAAAAAGAAGGAAGAGGAGAAGGAGAGGGAAGAGAACGAGATGGTGATGGGGGGGCGTACCTGCAAGTCTCTTGTACTTTGTGCCCGTGGATCCATGTCCAGGCAACGGTATTGAGTTGGGTCGATGTGCGCAGGAGCGGAGTCGGAATTGGAGTTAAGCGACAACGTCACCGCGCTGGGAAGGAAAAGAGGGAGTTGACGAGGGGAAAGAGAGAAAGGACGGGGTGTGCACCACGCACTCACACTCGCGCATGGTGTCCTGTGTGTCCCTCTGCAACCTGGGTAGTGAGCAACTAGGTGCTGGCGAGATTCAGTATGCTGGAAAATGGATTACCGGGCAGACGGAGAAGGAGAGGAGGGGATACACATCTCGGTCCGGTACTTTGTGCCGCTGCGATTCAGAGTGCCAACAACAAGGTTGTGAATAAAGACATAGTCTGTAACTCGGGCAGCTGCATGTCTTATGGACACCCCAGATTTTGGCATACGAGCTCTAAGCGAATGATGAACACCTCCTTCAGGATTATTTGTTCCACGGGCAGATCGAAAAATTGGGAGGTTTCCATGCTTCTTATCAATGCCCATCTGGAAATAAAGCTTGACCCCTGGTGGATCAGATAGGAGTCCCAAGGGAATTGCTTTAAGCACATTCTTTGCATCATGCCAAGCTTGAGCATTGAAGAGGGGCAGCTTGGTCTTTGAATCCTTCTGAGGACCATACAACTGGTAGACTTTGCTCACTGCATCGTACAACTCCTTGGGAGGTGCCAATTTTTGTCCGAACCGGAAGTAGCCTCCGGAACTTCCATTTTTTTCGTCTCCGGGGCTAGATATGGCGTTTTGGCGCTCGAAAATCGTTCCAGAACCGTTTTTGTGTTCATATTTCGTGCTGCGAAACATGAATTTCAGTAGCTACGCAGTTTACTCCTCCTCCTCCACAATGTCGTCGTCAAGACCACCTGCGCCAACCGCGGCATTCTTTCCCCGCTTCCGAAACAGCTTCATTGCATCCACAAACGTCGAAAATCCCGCAGACAGCTTCTTGAAAGTTTCGGAGTCTTCTGGTGCAAGTTCAATCCCTGTGGGTACAGGTTTCGGGACAGACGACAATAGGCATAGGAAGTTGATAGGAACAATGTGGGCGAACTGTTTGGATTGAAGAATTGCGGTGGAGGTGGGAATGGACCGGAATTGGGGCCCGTGAATGTTTTGGAAAAGCTGGACAGAGATCTTTGACAACGCGGAAATATTTGAAGAGTCGGTGACGGCTTCGTGCTTCCCGTACTTACCGCCACCTTTTGAATGCATGGCAAAAACTAAGAAAGGAGTGCAACATTAATGTGGCTGCATAATAGATTAAGTTACAAGGAACATACCATGCCCTACCATTAGCCCGCGTGAAGTGAAGATTACACCGTAATCACCGATGCGGATTGGGCGAAAGATTGTAACCAGCCCGCTGATTATATCGGGCAGATTCGGCACATGGGCCTTGGTAAATACGTCCTTGCGCTTTTTCGCAGCCTGAAATGCTGTTTAATGTCTCTGTTAAGTCGGTATGAGAGGAGGCTATACCGTTCTGGCCAAAGCCGTAGCGGTCGCTGCCGCATTCTCCGAGTTTCCAGAAAGTCGGGTCTCGGGCTGAGCGCCAGTCCTTTTACCTCCACGCCCCCCAGGAGCCGAATTCTGCCAGCGGACGGTTCGATTTAAACCCGTTCCAGCCGCCTGCTCCTGTTCCTCCTTCAAGGCCAGATGGAATTTGTGAATAAGTTGCTGCCTAAGCGAGGCCGCTTTTGCCGCCTCTGAGGCCGTATCAAGAACGCGAGTGCGTACTCCGCGTGCAGCTTGAATTGTCTGGTGGCGGCGTCGTAGGTCTACGAGATAATCAAAATTCATGGTCTCCGCGGCTGCTGACCCTCGGCCCAAAGGCTTGGTGGGTTCCGATATAGCCAACGGTGGGGGCGCTACTGTCGTCTGAATTATGTGCTGCTCCTCGGCCACCAATTCGTCTATGACTTCTGAGTCGTTCTGAGTTTCGCAGGCGCCATGGCTACGAGATCTTAGTCAGACCGGCGAATCGACCCTAGTAAGCAAACATAATTATTACCTCTTGACCATGTCGTCGGCGGCAAGAGCGAGGGCAGCGGAGGTAAGATTGAGAAGCTCCTTGGTCTCCGAGCGAGTTCGTGGAATGGTGGCATCCTCGGCCTTGTCAATAAGGTCTTGCAACTGTTGAGCCTCCGAGATGCTGTCCGCGTCATCGTCCGAGTCGTCAGAATCTAAATCGTACCATGTGTCGATTCCAGGTAGCACTGGATTGATGGAAATACCGGGGGAATGCAGCTGCGCAGGTGTCAGACCTAACATCGCGATGAGGCTGTCAGATTCTTCGGCCGCCATGGATGCAATTTGGTCGATGTCAGCGTCGGAGGGGAATGTTGACAGTGCGTGAATCTCGAGTCCAGTGCTGTAAAAATAGGTGTGGGTGTACCCAGCGGCTCGGTCCTTCGGATTGGAGGCCTTTGCTCGGAAGATGGCAGCACGTATCTTCACGCGCAGCTTTGGGATCATGTACAGGAAGTCCAGCATGCTGAAGTCCTTGACAATTCGCCGTGCTTCACCGAAGACATGCTCACATGCCTCACTAGAATGCAGCCATGGAAGGAGCGGGTAGAGGTTCTTGAGGTGGTCGCGGTGGGTGTACAGAAGTGCGATGTAACCCTCTATGATAATGCGGGCAATGTCGACCGCCTCGCGGGACAGGAAGTACACGGATTTGTTGTAGCCGGCGATGTCAAGGAAGGAATTCCAGGAATCGAGGAAATAGCGAGCTCGAAGGACAAGCTGTAGACGATCCGCATGAGACATAGACCTATTCTGATATGCGTCGATTAGCTCTCCGAAAACGAAGAGGTAAATGATTTCCCCCAGATAGTCGGGATGATGATCAGCCAGATACTTGAGGGTATCTGCAGAAAAGAGGCGTGTTGCAGCGTTGTCGTCCTGTCTGTCCAACTTTTCGACGTCTCGGTGAAATAGGGGTGATCCATCGGCGAAGGCCATCTCCCGGATGCGCGAGTAAATGGCAGTGTAGCTCCCGAGAGCTAGCAGTCGCGCGCCAGAGAACAAATTGTTGCGGAACGTTTTGAGCGCATGCTTTGCGTCCTGTATCATGCATATTGAGTGCCCACGGACTATAGCTATTTTGATTCGCAGAGGGGGGCCTTTCCCTCGGGGGTCGTTGATAATATGGTCGTGTTTATCCGGAGCCTGCTTGACGAACATTTCCTGGACAGTCCGCTCAATTTGAGTACCGTCACAGGCATACGAGATGATATTGATGTTGTGGTCGATCAGCCCGTTGACGACTTTGTCCAGATACGTCAGGAGGACTTCGGCAGTGAGATCGTTAGGAATGGGAAGCGCAGCGACGATGATAGGAGTGACACCCGGTACAGGGATCGTCAAGCACCATAGGCGAATCTTGACTAAATTTTGGCTAAGAAACAAGCATTGCTGTACGAGCTCACCTTGGTAGCCTTTTTGGCCCTCGCTTCCGCAATTACTGCCTTTACTTGGTCCGGATCTGCAACGCGTAATGGTCCTTCAGTTCCGCCCACAAGGAAGTGCGATTTCTTCTCCTTGTCCCAGTAAAGCCGAAAAGATGGGAAGAGCTTTGTATCGTCGCAGCTCAAGCTCACAGGGCCGTTGTACTTCAATGCCGCGAGATGCTCGGAAGCGAGCTCGAAATTTTTGTCAGAGATATCCATAGGAAATCGCGGCTCGCGCGCCTCTTTTGCACTAGTATATTTTGTGATGAGATTACGTGTAATATAAGAAAAAGGAAAGATAGAGCGCACCGGAAACTATTCTCTTCTCGCCCGGGGAGATGCTCTTTGAAAGCGCGGTAAGCGGCGGGACTGTTGATTCGAAGAACGTTGCAGAATTCATCGTACGCAGGAGCGAGCTTGAAGTTCTGCATACCTACTCCGCGCTCTTCCTTGTCGGATTTCGTGACCATCGCCTCGACCAGTCCATTAAAAACCTCATTGCTGTATTTTCCCTGCAATGCACCCTGCGCGTACCGAACGTATGGTGTTGTTTTCGCGTTCTAGAATTACACATCAGACATGATACATTTAATTTGGAGCGGAACCTACCGGCTGCTCGATAATATCCTGTAAACCGATTGTACGACCGTAAATCTCACCGAGGACCTGATTCTGATACTGCTTGTTCATGTAGATATAATTTTTAGGATCCCGGGGCTTTTTCTTTAGCGCGTCCTTGAAGGATTTTCGAGACAGCAGAGCAGCGCAGGAGGAACAGGGAAGTGCTCGAGGGTTTTTGTGGCGCACAGTCTTCTCGCAAGCAGTGGAGAAGACCCGGAGATGAGTGTGGTCGTTTCGCCATTTCTGTTCATGTTGCTGTGTGTCACGGACTTCCTTTTGATGTTTCCCGGTCAATGCGCTGAAGGACTTCTTGAATGTAGCCATCGCAATCTTGAACACCGATCGCGAGCCGCCACCCGTGGCCCCAGTGCGGCGTACGTAGCGCTGAACATTGGGTATATCGTCCTCCGTGACACCCGGACAGGGTACATCTCGCACAGGAGCCTCGCGTGAAGAAGTTGCGGGTCGGTCACCAGGTTTGAACGAGGCGAAGCTAGGAAGGGTGGACATGCCGGCGCCCTGGTGCTTAACCGGGCAATCTTTTTCGACGTGTGCATTGAATCGCGTGGCGTCGTAGGGGTTTTTGACCTTGACCACAGTGGCACATTTTGAATGCCGAACATTTTTTATGTTGGTGACACCTTCAAAGAATTCCGCCTGAGGGTCCTTGGCGAGTATTTTGCGCTTCCACTCGGCGTACTTCCCCGGGTCAACGACAAATGTCCCATTGCGCACCTGCTCGTTCGCCTGTCGCGCCCACGTTGCAGCTTTACTGAGCCCGACGTTACCGCTTGACGCTTTCGGGGCGGGCTCCTTTTTGGGCTTCTTCGTGGGAACAGAACTCGCCGCGCTACCGCCGCTTGCATCCGTTCCAGCACGACGTCTCTTCCCCCCACTCGGAGCTGGTTCCTTTGGCTGCACGTCCTCGCTGCGCCCCTTTCCTTTTCCCTTCCCGGTGAAAAAGCCGAAGAGTGTGCTCTGAATCTTACTCTTCTTGGGCTCGGACTTTCCACCTGGCGCCGCCGCGGATTTCGACTCGTCTGCGCTTGGACCCGCAACATTTGCCGCATCCACCTCGATGCTCAACTGCTCCTCTGGCTCACCCTCCCATGCAGCGCTCTCTGCGGGTTCGTCGTCTCCCAAAGGTCCCACATCAACATCCATAGCCGATGACCCGGACGTGGCGTCCCAATCCCCGAAATCAGCCACGCTGCTTGTCGCGAAAGACAGATGATCACACATGTCGACCGTAGGCGCCCCGACCATGCTCTGGTCGTCTTCCGATTCATCATCCCATGTCGCGCGTCCCAGGAGAACATCTGTGTCCGAATAGTCGCTTGATCCTGCCTCGCTACTGTCGGAGAACGCGACACTGTCGGACGATCTGTTGCTCCGACCATTGTGTGGATTCAGAAGGTCGGCGATGGATATTTTGGCTCGGGTGGCGCCGGTCTGGCAGGAAATGAGCAATACAATAACGAAAATGTGAGTAATTCGTACCGGGGGTGCTTTCGTCGATGTTTCTATGATCTGATTCTTCGCGTATTTCAGAAAATGTTGTATCCGTGCGAGAACTGCGCTGCGCGGAATCCAAAGGGGTGTGTCGGGGTACAAGACTCGCTCGCAGGTATTGAACATAACGATCCCACAGCTGTATCCATCTTTCTGGACGCCATGCTCGAGTGTGTCGTACTCGGAATGGAAAGCTTCGGCGAATTGGAGCTGAAGCCACCTTTTCGCAGCCTTGATGAATGTTTTGGGCGGCTCGAAAAAACCTGGCAGAGAATCGCCTGCTTTGATGTCAGTTTCCCGTGTCTGACCCGCGACTTTCATACTCACCAAACTCAATAGTTTTCTTTGTGAAATCCACAACGCCGGCGACCCAGTGGCTATTGCCAACGTTCACGGGGAAGATGATTTTCTTTTTCTTTCCTTCCTTGACCTCACATTCATAGCGATAGAGAAGCGACGCCGTTTGCTTTGTGTATTCTTCGAAGCGCCCAGCAGTTGGTGCGGAAATGCAAGTGTTGCGACCGTGACATCTGCGAGGTCGGGATCGCACTCGACCCGTGCAGCCAGCTCCTCCATCATGATGTCGATGCTGTCCGTACTGAGCCAAACAGTCCCCAGGAATTGATACAAGTATGTTGTCGAAGTTTTTTGCTTCCCGAAGCGGAGGGGAGCATTCCATCCCAGCGTCTTTAGCGTTGCGCGCGCTTCCTCGATTGCAGCCCGAGTATGCTCCTCCTTGCATTTTTTATGCTCGTTCTCCAGCCAGGCAATACTGCGCTTCCAGTTCGACTGGTGCCCGACCGTGCAGGCCATCTCCATCCAATACGTGAGTACCCACAGCGGAAATCGATCCGCTCCCTCATTGTATCGGGGATCAATAACAGACTTGGCGCCGTTAAGCCACGCCTGCCCAGCCTTTCGTCCAAGAAGGTCAAGAACAGCCTGTGGAGGGATACTACGTGTGCGATCCTTCAAGACCCCAATATCGGTGGTAGGCGCGTCGTCGGAAAACCACAGCCGACTCTCCCCGTAGGCGAGCTCCGAGGACTGGCGAGGTAGAGCAATGGCCGCAAATTCCATAACCGGCAGGCTTCCGGCAGCTGAGGGTGGGCCAGTTAGAATATTTCATGGCCCAGAGGTCCTCGGTCAGTTGCCAAATTAATTTTGCCCCTGAGGCATCACATTCCATCGCAATGTGTTCAAGGCTCTCCGGGACACCACATGTCGGGCAGACTGCAATAGCTTCAAGATTGTCAATGTGTGTCCAGAAGTCACCGACTAAAATGTTGTGAATCGACTTCCAAAATAATTCACGGTGAAGTCGTCTCAGATTTGTGGAACGTATAGATTTCCAATCATTTCGTTGGTAGGAGTGTAATCAGAGACTTCATGCACGGAGCACCGGATACGATCTAAGTTGATAAATGTTGCCTTCCTGAACGGCTCTGAGTGTCTGCCCTTAATGACTTTTGTAAAGATTCGCTGTGAGCCTTGTGAGATTAGAATACCCGGGCAGCTGAACATCAAATCGATTTGGGTATCAACCTCCAGTGGAGGGTATGAATGAATGCCTGCGGTTACAGGGAAAGTAATCATTGTCTGCTTGAACTGTGTCCGTGCAACACGCTCATTCAGCGCTGCAAATACTGCTTTGAAGAGCAGGAAACTTGGGTCTAACATGTCATTTTCAGATTTTGTTCTCTCTTTAATCAAAGTTTTGAGCAGAAAGTCGGATGAAGAGCATAGTAGTAAGGGGGCATTGCATGGGATTTTCTGCAGCACTGTGAGGGTAGCCCCCAATATCCCTGATCTGAAGTTGATTTTTATGGTTGGATCATCAAATGTGAGGTTCACAGTTGCATCCTCATTGAGCTCATCAGAAACAATTTTGAATCTTGCCATAATTTGAGGATCATACTGACCAGCACGCAGGAGCTTGATATATATAAAGGCTGTTATTTGATCAGGGACTGGCTCCAATCGGTGTTGTCGTCGTGCCGGAATCTCATTCATTGAATCATCCCCAGCGAAGATCCGCCAGCCCTTCTTGGTGCTGGCTAATCTGAAGTTTGGATCATAGGTCATTGGTTTATCAATTTCTATCTCTCCTTGGTTAGCTTCCAATTCGTCTGCTGTCAGTTTAAGCTCGTCACAAAGGTCAGCCGTTGGAGCTAGCGGATTCCACTTTGGCATTATACAGTCTATCAATGTCTGGGCGGTCTCGATGCATTTCCCAGGGTGTACACAATCAAGTTCATTTCGATCTCTGTTGCAAGATGGGCATCCACAGTTTTTACGGGCAATGCCACTACTAGGGTTGATTGTGTGTGGCCGTCTTGCCACCGTAGTTTTCCTCGTAGCTATTATGAGGGCGTCTTTGACCGTCCGAACCTCATGTTGGTTTCTGAGGCAAATTGCTGCATCTCGAAGGCAGATATTTTTATAAGGTGGTTGGCGGATAGCAGGGTGCTTCCATATCGGCATCTCCAGTTGGACATCACGGTCAATTGAGAGTGCTGTAAATTTGAGGTTGAACTCCTGGGCTACAGATATCATACCCTTCAGGTCGTCAGGTATCCTGTCTGACCTGGGGATGGGGAAATGAATGTCGTTTAAGAAGATATTGAGGATTTGACCTGGCCTGATATTTAGGTAGCTAGTCTCCAGGTATTTTCTGAGAATGAAGTCAACAAAATAGCACCACGATGGTCGGTCGTCTCCTTGGATGAGGTAGCATTGAAGATTCCAAAGATGAATTGCTTTGTTCCGAGAGGAGATATCCAGAATTCCTTTCCCTCCTTGATCAACTGGGAGGATCATTGTCTCCAGTGATACTCTGGCTGTTTTTCCGTCCCACAAGAAGGACCGTATCAATTTTTCAAGTGTGTCCTCAATGTCCTTTGGCATCCCTTGAACTCGGGTCAGGTATTGTGTTCGACCTCCAATTACCATACTAATGATGTGACGCTTCCCTTCCAGAGTCGGGTGTGTTGCTTGCCAGCGCATGAGATCGGTATTAATTTTTTCTAGGACAGAAGGCCATGGTGTGGGACATTCCACCTCTGCTCTCGTGCATCTGTGGGGAAGCCGTCAACCCTTCCGAAAGCCTTGATGAAGGCATCATTACTTGTTGCATGGAAGATTGCGGAACCAAATGGGTGTGTTGGAGATTCTGGATCGACTCAGACTGTACTCTTACCAATTTTTAACTCAGTCATTCAACTTGTGTGAAAGTGGATGCCGACGGTTCTTTCAAATGCGGAGATTGCGAAACCCGCCACGCGAGCGTTGGAAACACAGCGGGACTTCCTTCCGAGGGGTGTGGGCTGGTAAGGTGCCATCTCGCGGTATCAACCTTGATGAGGCGTGGATGAAAGAGAGAAAGAAGGCTCTAGAGACCTTTCGGCGCTTAACGCGAGCACAGAACCGGCCGTAAAAAGTAGAAGTACTTTAGGGGTTGATTTATTGCTCCGATGTTAGCCTGTCGTACGTTGAAATTCAGCTGTTAGGTGACCCGCGGACGCTGTACGGTAGTCGTATAATGTGTTCAAAATATTCTATGTAATCCTATCTCTGCCGTACAGGGCCCAGCAAATATTGCGAGCGGTTCGCGGAAAATGCCGTTTCAAAAAAGGCATTTTCCCCAGCACGTGACCGTGTAGGTAGGTAGGTCAACCGCCCAAAGGTCTGAAAAAAAGAATTTGTAGGTGATATCATTTTTTCTTATCTTTGTTCCCCCTTGTCGAATCATGTGCGTACGTACACGTGTCGCCACCACCGCATCGAAGCAAGGGCATCGAATGGAAGCGAGGGCGTCGAAGTCGTGGATGTACGATGGATTGACAGCGTTGAGCTCATGAGCAGATTGAGCTGTGGATTCAGACCGAGTCCACGCCATTTTCGTCACTTCGTTACTTCGCTTAAGTTCGCGGACCTTCGTGACTTTGATGGGAACCTGTGAATGTTCGGTGGGACGGGGCGGGGAAAGCGAGCAAGGCGGGCATAGAGAGCAAGAAATGAGGGCAGGCGGGCAGGGCCGGGACAGCGCAGAAAGACCCGATAGGATTGGCGCACAAGGGCAGAGGGACGCGCAGAGAGGGGAGGCGTTTGGGTGGAGAGAGGAGGATTAGAGTGGGGAATGCGAGGCGGCGTCGAAACAAGAGGAAGGGTGGGGCGCGGCGGGGTGCAGGGCGGAATTTGGGAAGAGTGGTAACGGAAGGAAAGGACACGCACCACATGTCCCTCTACTGCACACTTGTAGCACGCCTGCTGTAGCGCGACACGCAGTCGTAGGTGCGAAGCGTGAATGCCTTATAAGCAGAGGCCACTGGAGGAGGAGGAGAAGGACTTCAAGTAGCTACTCGCCGGTATTATGGAAAGCTATCGATGTTCACGGAGACCCGCCGCCCGCCGGGACATGAGTTGACGATGAATCATGTCAGAAAGTTCTGGTAGCACCATGCATAGGCGGGGTATCGCATGAGCTCATCTAAAGCCCGGTTTCAAATCTGGCATGCTGAGATGATAGCCGGCAAAATTTCAAGCAGGAATGTCGATTCAGATGTCCTCATCGTGCGCTCCGAAAGAGGGATTGCGTCCTTAATTAAACAGATGCAACGAAAACGGCAAATCCCGCACCGCGTCAGGTCATTTGAAGCCCGGTTTCAAATATGGCATGCTGAGGTGATCGTGCCCTGACACGTAGTATTTTGGTACCTGTGATTCATGGCCGTCACATTTGCATAGGTGATCGAGTTGTAAGGCGACCAGGGACCCGGTTTATTGCTGCAGTATTTTAAGAAGGCGATTCCAACAAATAAGGACACATGGCAGCCCGAATCCTCCCTCGTCGAACAGCAGCACCGCTACGCGAGCCCCCATCGCCGCCAAAAATCTGGCGGCCGCAATTATGTGTTTACTGCGCTCGTGGACGTATGATGACAACAAACTCACGGAAGAAATGTCGTGAATTGTCCGAGAATGTGGAATCGCGACGAAACAAGTGAAGAGCAGTATGGGACGGATATTGGGGATGAGATCACGAATCCCTACGCACCGTTTGCATCCAAAACCGATTGGGAGATCGCGAAATGGGCCAAATTGCGAGGAGCCGGATCGACCGCTTTTACCGATCTCCTCCAAGTTCAAGGAGTAAGTGGCGCTCAACTGGCATTCACATCCCATTTTAATAACCAAGTATAGGTGCGCAAAGCATTAGGGCTGTCGTACGGAACATCTGCGCAGCTTAACACCATCATTGACAATGAGCTCCCTGGCCGACCGAAATTTGAGCGATCCGAGGTGGTAGTGGACGGAGAGGTGTTTCATTTGTACTCGCGCAATATCATCGAGTGCATACGAGCACTGTACGGGGACTCGGACTTTGCACCCTATCTCTTTGTTGCTCCTGAGCGGCACTATATCGACAAGGACAAGACGGTGCGGATGTACCACAATATGCCCACAGGAAAATGGTGGTGGGCGACACAGGTGACGATCTTTCCCTTCGATTATTATCCCCGGATATCTGACTATATTTCAGGAAGCGGTGGAGAAGGACCATCCAGGCCCAACAATTGTGCCGATTATTATTTCCTCCGACAAAACCCAACTCACGGTATTCGGAAACAAATCGGCATACCCCGTTTACATGACCCTGGGCAATATTCCCAAGGAGATCAGGCGTAAACCATCGCGCCGTGGCTATGTCCTCCTGGGGTACCTACCGACCTCGCGTATGAAGCACATCACAAACAAGGCGGCCCGCCGCCGCATCCTTGCGAACATATTCCATTCGTGCATGGCATATATCCTTGAGCCGCTCAAGACTGCAGGTGTTGATGGTATTCGGCTCACGAGCGGGGACGGTGTCGTTCGTCGGGGTCACCCGATTTTTGCGACGTTCGTTGGTGATTATCCTGAGCAAGCGTTGGTCACCGCTATCAAAAACGGTGAGTGCCCGACCTGCGAGGTGCCACGAACGGAGCTCGGTGACGGTGAAACCGGGTATCCACTTCGCGATCTCGAGAGCATTCTCGATGCGCTCGATGCGCTCGATGATGGGTCTACGATTTACGCGCGAGCGTGTAAAGATGCTGGCATCAAGCCGGTCTACCATCCCTTCTGGGAAGGTCTCCCGTACACAAACATTTTCCGCTCCATCAGTCCCGACATCCTTCATCAGCTCTACCAGGGGATCGTCAAGCATCTTATCTCGTGGCTGAAGGGATGCTGCGGGGAAGCTGAGATCGATGCGCGGTGCCGGCGTCTCCCCCCAAATCATAATATTCGCCTGTTCATGAAGGGCATTTCTAATCTATCGCGGGTTACCGGGAAGGAACACGATCAGATCTCACGCTTCCTGCTTGGAATCATCATCGATATTCGACTCCCTGATAATCTTTCCTCTACTCGACTTCTCGGTGCCGTTCGGGGAATTCTTGATTTCGTTTATCTCGCGCAATACCCTATGCACACCGACGAAACTCTATCTCTTCTCGAGGACGCATTGGACCGTTTTCACGACAACAAGAGTATCTTTGTTGTCCTCGGGGTCCGTAACGACTTCAACTTGCCGAAGCTGCATTCGTGCAAACACTATGTGATGTATCGCAAATGTAATACAAGAAAACACGCCGCTGAGGAAGGAGAGGTAAAAAATGCAAGGCCGAAAACATGCCAAATAAATAAATGGGCAAAACTAAGTGTACTAAGACAAAATTCGAGACTAGTAAGGTGTCTCGTCCGCCGCGCGATCAATAAACCCGCGAGAATGGCGATGGTTCCTGCCACGACTCCGCCGGCTATGGCAGCAATAGGCAGTTTCTTTCTGGCGCTCGAGGAAGTTCCCGAAGGTACATATGATGCGCTAGAGTCGTAAGTAGGGGAAATGGAACTCGAGAGGGAGGGATCCGGGTCGTCCGAACTACATAACGAACTCAGCGCTGTGGTCCCCATTTCGAGAGCTGAAACATACGTGTAGATCGCGTAATCGATTCCCGGCATCTGAATCGAGTTTTTAGTTCGAGAATACCAGTTTCATAGTGTTTCTACAGAGGACATCTGTAACTTGAGTAATAGTGCCTCAATTCATGTAGAATTAGAGTCGGGGTGGCTGTTCTGAGCAAAAAATGCCAATAAATCTGATTATTGATACCAGGAAGGCCTTTTGCAGGCTGCGTTAAAAATCTGAGAACGCGGGTCGCGGCGTATTTTCAATGCAAATCGAATGGTCCAACTCTTGAAGAAGATGGGCCGGAATTGAGGTTGGGGCGGCTGTCCTGTGCAAAAAAATGCGAATACAACTGATTATTGATGTCAGGAAGGCCTTTGACGGTCCGCGTTGAAAATCCGAGGATGTGGTTCGCTGCAGATTTCCAATAAGAATTGAATGGTCCAACTCTCGAGGCAAACGGGCTGGAATTGAGGCCGGAGCGGCTGTCCTGTGCAAAAAATGCCAATAAATCTGATTATTGATGCCAGGAAAGCTTTTTAAGGGCTGTGTTGAGGATCTGAGGATGCGGTTTGCTGAGGATTTTCAATGCAAATCGAGTGGTCCAGCCCACGAGGCAAATGGGCTTGAATTGAGCCCAGGGCAGCTGTCCTGAGCAAAAGGATCAAAAAGTGCCCAAAAAGGCAAAATTTCTGTCCGCGCCCTAAGTTCTGCAAAGAGCTGTAAGGCCCGGGAGAAGAATGTAGGCCTCGGGGTAGAAATCATAGATTTGTGCAGTTTTGAGAAAGTTTTGGGCTTTTTGCGAAAGGTTGAACATTTTGATTGCCCAGCTTTGTCGGTGATTTCTATACCCTAATCCATTCTTCCAGTGTATTAAGCCTGGCTTCCTTGGTGTGAACTGCAACTGTGAGGAATTGAACAGAGATGTATGTTTTGTGCCTGCAAATTCTAATGAAAATAAATTCAACTCACGGACCAAGCGTTCCAGACAACCCATTTTTCTGGACTTGCCGAGGCTGTACATTTCAAGTGATGGGATTTCACGCAGCCGCGGCAGGCACGGCATGAGTGGGAACAGAGAGCACGACGGAAAAGGTTAGAGCTGATGGCAGAGTTTGAAAAGGCTTCGGACAGACACGCATAATTTTATAAAGAGGGTGAAACCAACTAGGCGGTTCAGAAGATCAGATTTTATTTCTGTGTGAGTCTTGGGTGTAATCTACCTAACCCCACTCCTTGCATTCTGAACCTGTGGACCATACATGACGTTCTGATACTGGCGCTGCGGCCCAGGGGGCATGGGATCTTCTGGTAGAATCGCATTGCGACGCCGATGGTGGCGATTGTACCAGAGGCGAGGGACAGGCAAAGGAGGAGGGACGCGGGAGGCGGTGATGTGATCCAGATGGACCGAGAGAAATCCCGGGACGCCGTTCAAGATCTGGAAGGCTAGAGGTGCTGGAGGCTTCGGATCATCAACGTCCGACCAAGCAAATTGCAGGTTACAGAGGACTGACCATTGCTGCATAGCGCCACCCTGTGCGCAAATACGCCATAAAAATAAAGACCATGGCAGGGTTGGACTGAACCCAGTTGTAATGGGGGTTAGGAGGTCCTGGAGCCACCCCTGCAGGGACGGCCTGGATCGCGGCAGTCTCCTCTACGGTGAAGAGGACGACGCCAGGGCCGACGCAGATTGTCTTTTGCCGGTACTTGGGCATTACTGCGACATTGTAGTAGTTGTGGCTCTGGATGTCGTGGGCCACTTGGTTAACGTGAAAATAGGTAAGGGATCCTAAGAATACTTGAGCTGCTGCCATCCCAATATTGAGGTCGTCAGAGCTGAGTGTGGGTCCGCAGGCGAGTCAGGCAAGTCTGACCACGTGACTCTCACGTGATCTCTACGTGGCGCTGAGTCACGGAAATCTGCCACGTAAACCTCAAACATCATGTCCACCACACGCCCCCAGACGAGAACTGCCGCAGCCAAGGCAATGGAGGAGCGGTTGCGCGCCTTACCCTTGGGCAGACTCTTACTTGAGCTCGGGACCGACATTCTTGATCTTCAGAGCCTGTTCCCACCTGCAGAGCTGAGTGCGATGGCGGACGACAAAAACCATCCCATCTACGCTGGACTCAGCTGTCTCCAAAATGGGGAGATGCACGACACCATGGTATGCGGTGACCTCGCTTCACGACCTATCCCTGACCGTCGCCATCACACGCACGCAGTGCATGCCCCACGAGGGTCCGGAGGTCGCCAAGATTAAGCGCAATACCATCCCGACGACCAACTTCGCCATCCGACAGTATCCCCTCCCGATCGGCAGCCATCGTGGTGAGGAGGATCGACAGGCGTTCCTTTTGGATTTCTACGATCTTCGTCGAAACTCCCAGCTCAAAGAAGTCCCAAACGGGTACACCTTCAAGGCGATGAGTGTCAAGACAGGGCCAGTGGGTAAAAGGGCAGCAGCGGAGCCGGAAGTGGAAAATGTGATGAAAACGGACGTGGATGCGCGTATGGAAATGCAGCCAATCATGCTCGGCCCAAACGGAACGACCATAGCCGTACGTGGAGTGCAGTTTGAGGTCAAGCGCGGGGACGAGATGTTGCTCCAGTTCACTGCTCAGGAGTAGCTTGCCATTTCCAATCGTATCATCGAGCACACCGAATATTTCCACTTATCAAACTTGCCCACCCGCTTCCGTCGGATTCGATTCATGTCATGTATATGGAACATCCACCATGATCTGACCTTGAAATTGACGAGTGCTGAATTCCACAATATTCTCAAGGATATCATGTTCTTGGCAGAAACCGATATGCTGCCGGGGGAAGACGAAGCGGCGGATGTGCCAGAAGGTTATATATTGTTGTCTCTGCCGCGTAAGCTAACACAACGACGAGGTGGCGGCATTGCACTCTTAATTCGGGATAACATCAAATTCAGCAAGTCGAATCTGAGCTCCCCAGACATTTTAGTGCTCGATATGGGTGGCTCCTGTATTGTCCCGCTGGCACTGAAGCTGAACCTGTTCAAATGTTATGATGATGACCCCGTGGATTGCTGCATGCATCGGCTGCTCTCAAGTCAGCCCAGTGTTCGCCCAAAGACCTTTATCCAGAGGTCAAAAAAATCTAAAGGGCTTTCAAAGGGTAAAGGCCTTTAGGCAAAGGGCAGGCAAAGCCCTTTGGTCATTTTCCCACGCTCCGGGTAGCGCCGCATTTGGCAAGCTTTGAATGTATCAACCAACATATTCCTCGTCAGAATCTATCTCTATTGCACTATCATGGGGTATGTCGTCTTTTGTCAGCTCCTCCGTCAAGATTTCCTCCTCCTCCCATGGCCCTCACCAATGATTTTCGAACGCGTGCCTCTGTCAAGACTTCGGGTGGCAGGGTGTTTCCTAATTTCGCCACTGAGGGCAGCGGCACGAGGGAACGTGTCGAAAAACAGGAAGAATCACACATTGATCGGGAATTACAAAATACAGCACGTGGTAGCTAAAGCCCTTTGCAAAGGGCAGAGAGTTTTGAGAGAAATCCCAAAGGCCTTTACAAAGCCCCCCAAAGGCCTTTAGCTCTAAAGCCCTTTGCCCATTGGGCGAACACTGAGTCAGCCTGATTTTGCACGGGAAAAGTCCCAACTCGAGCTGGTGTGTGCTCCTTGCTCATATTTACAACGCTAACCACCATATAATCAGATGATCGAAGCCGAACCAGGCATGGTCTGCCATATTCTCCCAGTTCCACCCGGAAATGAACCCGATTGAATATTTCTGGGCCTGGATCAAACATTACTTCCGTGAACGCTCCAATGGCCAATGGCAAAAGGCGAAAGACCTTGTCCAGGATAGTCTAGTTTTAGTTGTCATGTGCAAGCCGCCGGTCGCGTTTCGGCGATATCATTAGTCACGTGCTGAACAAACAAGACCATTTTTCACCACACGTCGTTGCGATTCGCGCGACCATGGACCGTCAAGCGCTCGTTCTTTGCCTCGTTCTACTCCAGCTATGTCAGTTATGCACTGCCTTCAAGTTTCACTCCCCATTGGGCTTTGAATTGGTCCGCAACATCCTCGGAGTCCTCCCCAGTTTCGAGCCGCATCACTACATCAGTAAAACTACACTTTCGTCTTTCGCGTCTTTCGCGTCTTGGGCAAGACGCGAAAGACGCGAAAGACGTTTTTTTTTGAAAGACACATGTCTTGGGCTAAGCTATCCCCGAATTCTTTGAAAGATGCCGTGTCTTGCTCAAGACGCAAAAGACGTCCGAGATCTTAATCAAAGATGTCCTTGACCTGGTGTAAGATGGTCAAAGATGGTCGTCAAGACTCTCAATCGGGCATATAATTAACCAAAACGGGGCATCCATTGCACGGTGTACGCTACATCAATCGGATACAATAATCACGTCCTCCTCCTCCTCCACGAGATCCTCGGCTTCGGATGTTGCACGGCTCGACGTGATGGCCCGCTTCTTCTTCTCCACCCACTCATCTGCTGCGGCGCATAGCTGCTGCCATCGCCCATCATCCCACGTCGCCAATGTTGCGCAGAAAAAGGTAGCTCGGCGAATCTTCTTGATTTTTCCATCGCTGCCCTGGGTGGAGATGTCGCCCCAGTTGTCGATCGAGAAGTGGCCCTCATTCTTGCAGGGGATAACGAGCATGCCGGTCTTCCAAAACTGAAGAGAGCGCTGGACCTGATACCGAGTTGTCAGTAAATTAGATGTGAATCAAAGTAACAACATACCGCCTGTACTGCGAGGAGGAGAGCCCCAATAGCTGGCGCATCGGAAGGCGTGTGCTTCGTGGGTAGTGCCGCGAGCGCCGTCAAATGATATGCGTAGGTGTACGCGACGAGATGCGACAGGAAGAGGCCCTGGAAACAGATGTCAGTACTTAGATATGCCGGCGAGTGCTGGCAGGAACACGTACCTTCTTTTCCTTCCCATCGCCCCAGGTCTGCCAGTAGAACGCGAGGGTCCTATGCGCCGCAGCAGATGAGTGGGTGGAGAAGAAGAAGCGGGCCATCACGTCGAGCCGTGCAACATCCGAAGCCGAGGATCTCGTGGAGGAGGAGGAGGACGTGATTATTGTATCCGATTGATGTAGCGTACACCGTGCAATGGATGCCCCGTTATGGTTAATTATATGCCCGATTGAGAGTCTTGACGACCATCTTTGACCATCTTACACCAGGTCAAGGACATCTTTGATTAAGATCTCGGACGTCTTTTGCGTCTTGAGCAAGACACGGCATCTTTCAAAGAATTCGGGGATAGCTTAGCCCAAGACATGTGTCTTTCAAAAAAAAACGTCTTTCGCGTCTTTCGCGTCTTTCGCGTCTTGCCCAAGACGCGAAAGACGCGAAAGACGAAAGTGTAGTTTTACTGATGTAGTGATGCGGCTCGAAACTGGGGAGGACTCCGAGGATGTTGCGGACCAATTCAAAGCCCAATGGGGAGTGAAACTTGAAGGCAGTGCATAACTGACATAGCTGGAGTAGAACGAGGCAAAGAACGAGCGCTTGACGGTCCATGGTCGCGCGAATCGCAACGACGTGTGGTGAAAAATGGTCTTGTTTGTTCAGCACGTGACTAATGATATCGCCGAAACGCGACCGGCGGCTTGCACATGACAACTAAAACTAGACTATCCATCCTACCAAGTTCAACTTGGGGTTGAGGAGCATCTCTTCCGATATTGGTTCATGCAAGACGCGCTCGCCCATGGGAATAGAGACGAGGTAAGTGTCTGGCTCGTCGCGAAGGTCCTTGTTCTCTAGAGACACTCTGGATATTTCCACCTTGCTGAACAAGGGTAAGTCGTACCCTACGTCCCGGAAATATTGCTGAACTGCATCTCCAAGCAACTCTTCGATGGGGAATCGGTGTATAGCCAAGGTTTCGTGGCGCTGGAGCCCAATGCGTGCCGAACACCACCGCGCATACCAGTTTAACAAGTTGAACCCTGGAACGCGCAAGCATTCCAAGGGTATTTCCTTCGATTCCTCTGAGTATGAGTCTTGAATCGTATAGCAGGACCTGCTGGTTCGGGATAGATGAAACCGCGGAGCATCGCGGCGCTCATCGCTCCAGGGGATTTGCTCGTCCCCTGGGTATGGTTGGAAGAATTCCAACACCGCTGTCACTGTGTCCCCGAGTACGTCACCCAGTCGGTGAGGCCTAGGGACTGCTGCAGCCTGGCTGCGATCGCGGCCAAGCTCCTCCGTCGCGTGAGCCCAGGTCTGGAACCGGTCTTCAATGGTCTCCGCTGGGTCCCCATATCTGCGCTTCTCATCTTCGGAATAACTATCCAGGTAGGATTCATCCGAGGAGCTGGCTTTCGACGAGTCGCTGATCGATCTAAGTGATGGCATAGCGCTATAGTCTGACGACTCTGATCGGTCGACAGGCTGTAACGAAGGCATTGAGCCGTCGCTCCCAAGCTCATCTGAGTCCCAGGACGACCAGCTCTCGCTAGAGTCCCAGGGGTTCGAGAAGCCCGAGTCTGAGTCGAGCTCAGAATGTCCTGCCACAGCCTGATCATACCAGAACCCGAGATCGAACATCGGGGTTTCTAACAACCCCCGCGGCAACTGATAGCTCCTGATGTTTTCTAGGTCCACAATGCGCAAGATATCGCCTTCAGGTTGCACTAGGAATTTCTCGTAAGCGCCTCCATTTGTAATATCCTGGGCTCTGAACTCGCGGTGCTCAAGCAAGGTCTTAACCGCGTCGGCTTGGGCATCACCAATTACGGTGAGATATCGCTCCTTTGCCAGGAGCTCATCAGTGTCTAGTTCGAGTTCAGCGGCGCGCTTCTGGGCATACCAGAGAGCCGGCATGAACACCGGGTTACGCAGACAATCGGACTTGATTGTGAGGTCTAAATTCCTCTCCGAATTCATGATAACATAGTTCGTGTCCGAGGTAAGGTAAATCAAGAATCGTTTCTCAGCAAAGTTGTCCTCGCAAGTCCGTGAGTCACCTGTCTCAGGAGTCAGGAGGTCTCAGGATCGGCGATCGTCGATCATGATCGAGATTTAGGATCTGATTCTATGATGTCACGGTTGTGATCTATATACAAATGAGCACGGCATCATGGCATACACAACTTTGTCTCTGGGATAACCTGATTGAGGACCCCTGATAATGGGTCCAAAGGCCTGATTTTTGAGCCGGAAAAATGTCAGGACTGATTTTGTCGATTTTGTCAGGATTAGGACAGCAGCTCAGACAGCAATCGGACAAGCCGTGTTGTCAAATAAACTCACTGTGTTCCGGGACCCCATAGAGAGAGGGTCTGGCTACGGCCATAGACCCATCATAGACATGGATTTGTGACTACCCATGGCTACGTCTGTAGTGGGGCTATGTGCTTTATTATCTAGTGCTTGTAACAACTGCGTGACAAAAGAGAGACCGGCGATCAACCTGAGGATCAACGGAACATGACAGCGCAAGTGACTGTGCGGTGACGTGGCCGATGACTGACGCGTCCCAAACGGAACATGACAGCCGATTGTCCGCCGTGACACGACCCGCATTTGACCCCTGCCTGCTGCTGCCTGCTGTGTCTGCCCCGAGTCCCCCGACTGCACCTCCCGCATGTTCTCCCCCCCAGCCCGACCCGCTCGCCCGAGTTGTCCCCCGGTCCATCGCCGCCTCCTAGCGCAGGCCATGCGCGCGAAATCGCGCTCGGCGATGCCTCTCGTCCACCCCGATGGAGCGCAGGCGGCATGCCGTGGCCCTTCGCCTCCCCTCCATGAAGAGACACGTTGTCCGAGGCTGGACAGCACACGAGTTGAGCACCGGCTGCGTGTCACCTGGCGACGAATCGCCCCCGGCGACTACCGGTCGATAGCGTGGCGGCGCCCAAGTACCCGTCGCATACCTCCCGATTGCACCGCTCGTGCGCAGTGGCCCCGAATTCGCAAGTTGGGAGGTAAACCGCAGGCGGGGGGGAGCCGCCGTCTCCGAGTCTTCAGGCCGCGATTCCACTGCAGCCCACCACATCACGGTTCCGGATTTGGCAGTGATCGATCCCAAATATAGAAGTTGTAACTACATTTTGCCCGAAGGAAGAGTCACATTAAAAACACCTCAGAACACCATAAGAGATGCTAAAGAAGCTATGGTGTGCTTCCCAGAACGATTGAACAAAATTTTGTTTTTCGACCCCGACAAAAATGAAACGTAACCCTATTACGTAAGGTAATTTCCTTTTTGGGACGGATTAGGGTTAGGATTTTTAGGGCCTGGACGCGCGCTCGACGATGCCGACGTGCTCGTGTACGTTCGCCGGGATCCGGCGATGAGACTTGAACTCCTTTACTGCATATGCAGCTTGGCGCAAGTTTAAACCCACCCTGCAAGAAAGTCGACGAGATACCGAAGAATTTCACTGCAAGCACACCTGTAGGCATCCATGTATCGATAGCAATGACCGAAGTAGCGACGGATGTTATCATTTGAGATGAGGTCGAGTGATTCCGGGACAAGGGTTTTGGCACAGGGGAATGTTCCGTCGGTCAATTCACGGAAACCTGGCAATAATCAGACGGATGAACCAAATAAAACTGAGAGACTCACGGCGCTTCAATTGGCTCCAAACCATTTCGATAGGGTTCAGTTCGCAATGGAACTTCGGCAGAAATAGGCACTTGTGGCCGGCCTTCTCAATGATCAGCTGAAGCAGGGGTTTTTCCTCGCGGAAGTCCTGTTGGAGTGAAAGGACACGCTGCATGCAACAATCAGTTGCACACCCGAGATCGTCGTCATCCGGATTTTTGCGCTTGAGGGAGGTGGATGCCGTCGGAATCTGCTTTAAGCAGAGGTCAGTTACCCCATTTTAAGATCGAGCATTGGTAAAAATATCTACTTCCACTGGCGCCGAGATTTCTGGCTGTCCGGCTTCCGACTCAGGATCAGAATCCACAAATGTGGGGTCCACCGTCAGTGACGGATCTACAGGCAGGCGAGGGACGACAGGTGCTTCATTGCGTTTGGCAGCTTCACGATTGATTGCGGCCCGTTGTTTTCCGTTCGTCTTCTTCGGCATCTCGCCCGTGGACTGGAAGGAAGGACACGACGTCTGACGTGATGGAGGCCGTTGGTCTTGTTTGACAAGAGCCCCACTTAGGTACACACAAAAAAAATCGCGGAGCCCCGGAAAAGTGAAACACCGTGGGAAAAAATGAGATCTTTGTGCGAAACGCATTCTTTTGGCCAGTTTCCTGGCTAGAAAAAATCACAAATAATTCACAAAAATTTCCTCGGCCCGATGAGCACGTGCTGGAGAAGTGGTGACGGGCACTGTAAGAGCGTGACAGAATGGCTTATGTAAGGGTACTGGGTTCCCACGCTCTCCACCTTAGACTCGCGACCAGTCAGTCACATGTAAGCAACTTTGATCACGGGGTCAAGGGATCAAGGCTTCATGTAACGACTGGAACATCTGGTCGTGATTTTGGCTGATGCAGCCAAAAGTGGTTTTGGACTTTAGGAGTTTTTTGAACGTCCGAACCTGAGAAAAAAGTGTGAAAAGTCGTATAGAGAAAGTTGTATATTTTTGAATTCTAAGCCGAAATAATGAGGGCAACCTTCGTCTTCCCACCGAGAGCAGCTACAGCCTCAAAAATTAGGCTTTTTCCGTAGCCCGTTCCAGTGTTCGCCCTTGAGGCCTTAAGTGCGGGCTTGAGAATCCTTAAGGCCTTAATTAAGGTTAAGGCCTTAATTCTAAGGGCAGTTTAAGGGCTTAATTTTTTTTTTCTCACGCACGCCCCAGTACAATGTAACAACAGTAAGCTATGGTGCGCTTCACTTAGTGGCCACTACTTTGTTACAACTGTTACAAGTCACGCAAAAAATTAGATATTTCTTATCCCTCTAGTAAAAGTGCTCCTTTCAATGAGAGGAAACTTTTGACTAGAGGGATTTTTATTACACTCAAAATTGAGGGGGTTATTCTTTTGGGGTCGGTCAAATTGGGACTGTACACTGGATTTCTTTGTTGAGTCGTGTTGTCCGAGTTCTACAAAAACACATCACATTATGATTGCCGGCGTCATGCCGGAGTCACCCCTTGTCGCAGCACCTCCAAACTCCATATTCAGGTTTTCCTGTCCCCAGTTGCCCTGTGGCATGCAGACCTAGTCCAGGAAATTCCTAGAAGGGCCATCACGGCACAATTTATTTTCCCAATTAAAATGGTCAATTTTGGCAGGGAAAGCCTGCCTTCGGCGGATTCGAAGGGGCATTATTCCAGTATTCCAGTTTCCGTAAAGAGAGGTGCGAGCATGGAATGGGAATAAACATTTAAGATCTGGCGGAGAAAGTCGATTTGAACCATGCGCAATTGTACGTCCTCACTGTCTATTATTAAATTGAAGTGTTCATAAAAATGAAGGGACGCAGCTGAACCTTTGAGGAAATTTGGGGGTTAATTATGGCAACCTGAAGTGAATCGGATGCAGGGGAAGTGGTGTACAAAGTTCTATGGCAGTGTGTTCAGAAACGAGCTCAAGAGGATGGGATCAAGGCCGAATCGGCATGGTACCTAGTACTCGGACAATATACCACAACAAAAAGAAAGCCACCGTTTGCCGAATACTTGACGGGTTTCGATGAAGTAAAATTTGGGAATATTGTGAAATATATTTTATCACTTTCCACCGTATTTTCGGCATGTTGGTGAATAGGTTCGGGCTTTTGGCTTTACTGAGATTGTTTGGAAGATTTCCTGCGGTTGATACCCTCAGGAATTATTTGTCCCGGCGAACGGCCATGTCGAATATCTTGTCATTTTCGGCTCTATGTTTGGTTCTTTTATGGGGCGCTCATTGTGGCAACAGTTGATGAATGAGCATAGCTTTTTTGCTTCAAGGAAACTGTTTGAAAGGTTTTCTGATGGTTGACGCCCTCATATTTTTGTTTGACCCCCGGCGAACGGCTGTGTTAAATATTTTGTGATTTCGGCCGTATTTTCGGGTCCTTTATACGGTGACCGATGACACCCTCAGGGTTTATTCTGACCTCAGGTGAGCCGCTCTGTTCAACATTTTGTGGTACATTTCGGTCCAAGTTATTAATTCCATTCCAATGCATATGTATATGTACTATCATGCGTTCCTCAAAGGTAAAGAACCCGTTGAAACCCATCTATAAGGGTCTCGCCATCTGGTCCTGCCTTGACTTGAGGAGGAGACTTGACCGTGCGAATCAGGAATTTACAAGTATTCTTCATGCACTGGTTCTTGCTGATGGTTTCTGGATTGTAGTTCGAACGCCACAATTCTGCGAATGGTATTTTCTTCTGCTGCCAAAAATCCCGCTGTATGGAAAGTGGGAGAGCTTCTCTGGCACGACACTGCTGGAAATTAACATCTTGCCCATCACAATCGTAAATGAGGAGTCTTTTCCCCTTGGCTGGCGCTTCCGGGCTGATGATGATCACCGCCCATACATGCCATTCAGCCAGCTCTTTCTTTCCCACCCAGCTTTCAATCGATGTCACAAACATTCCCATCCACATGCGCCCAGGTGCCTTCTCGCGAAAGCAGTCCGCAAAATACGAATATTCCGCAAGGTATGGAAAATCTTTGACCCAGCTGAGACGCTGTGTTCCGTTTGTGAATTCAATGGGATGTGGCCAAATCGCTATATGTCCGAGGTACTGTTCGTCCCCATTGATATTGTTGGAGTACCGCCGCAGATCTGCGATAAACCCGCATATTTGGTGATTGGTTGAGAAAAGGGCTGTCAAGGGCCGTGGAGGTCTGATATGCTGCATCTACAAAAGGTCAGTGGCAAGCACTAATAAAATCGGAACTCCTAACCGTATTTTTTTCGTCGCAGATGTTGGCAGGGCTTTCTGGTCTTTGTTTTTTTGAGTGCGCGTGCCATGGAAAGGAGGAAGTAGAATCGAAATTAGTTTCACAATTCAGGGGTAATGAGCAGATACCCATTGCGGACGAGGCCTATTATATATGTTAGCCGTTCGGACTCCGGCGCTCCGAGTCTCGGACCCGTACCGGCATTTGTGAAGAATTTGTGGATTTCTTGCAGATGGGGAAGCTGGGACGTAAGAAGGGATTTGTGGCTAACATTTGTGTATTTGTACACCGTCCCCAGTGTTGATCAGCGCTGTATCGAAACGAGCTGGAATTTCATCGCCATTTGGTAGAGTCCGGGTGGGTTGAACATGAATAGCATCAACAATTTTATCGGCTGGCCCATCATTGGTGTATGGATCCGTGGCGCTGAACTTGATGCGTTGCAAAACGGGGAGTGAATTGAAGAGGAGGTTGACATGTTTGAGATGCCACATTCCTTGTGTCGTCGGTGGGGGTCCGTACAGGCACACCTTTGGAAAACTTTGTAACCTCAGAAATAAAATCTCCGTGTATTGTCCCAGCCCAAATTTTAATTTTGTCCCTCAAAAATATTTTCGGTGTTTCCTGCAATTTGTATGAGTGCTTGCAGGGCAAAAATGGAAAATGTGGCTGGGACAATACATGGAGAGGGACTTGGAATGAGCTCTCCATTTTAATTTGCAATGGAAAAGTGAATGTGGAACCCCCTACCGACGACCTAAGAATTGCCTCAAAGCGCTCTGATCGCTGATCGGCAACCCGCGGAAATCAGTGATGGAGAGTGTGGTATTACCGCATTCGGAAGGTACACCCCTATCTCGCCTCGTTTTTGTTTCCAGAGGACCTTAGAAGAGTTCAATTGAGCCAAAAAGTTGCTGGAAAGCATCTTAGATACCTTTAGACTGGTCTAGATGGGTTTTGAAGTCTGTTAACATCACCATTCTTGAGATTTTGAATTTGGCCAAATCACCGTCCATTAAACTTTTGTGCGCCATGAGCTTACGAGAGACATGATTCAACTGCCCAATACTATGTATTTTGATCTTTCAAACATGTTCTATTGGCCGGATTTTCCTTGTTCTCTTCCAACAGGCTATTTTATCCTCAGAAATAGGTGTTTCTCTACAGTCAGTCAAGTTATTGGAAAAGTGCCCAATAGAAGCTGAAGGTATAGCGATGCAATCCATTTTCTCCCATATAAACCACTCTTCATTGTGCATGGATGGCCCGCAATATGCGCTGACCATCACCGGAGCCAATGTCGGAGTTTGAAATTGGCAGTGTCCTTTTCGTGCGATATTTTCATCGACATTCTCTCTCATTGACCCAAGACCACAGAAAATATTAAAAGGACCCGGATTCTCCCAGGCCACAGGCCATACTCCAGTGTGTCTGGCTCTGTATAGATGGCTAAACAGATCTTGAAAGATCTAGGCGACCCAGACTGACCTCTACAGACCTGGACAGATCCAAACAGACTCTCGCCGACCTCAACAGATTGAGTCTAGTCGGCCAAACAGAGATATCTGTTTAGCTATGTTTAGCTATGTCTAGTGGACCTAAACACAGTCTATGTTTAGGGGGGGTCGGAACGTAGTGAATTAGAGAGAACATCAGGATAATACCAGACGGACAAACCTGCCGTATGTTGGGGCATGGATCGGAAATAATGTTCCATACATTACACCATGGCCTTCAGTCCTCGAAAAATCACCAAAGACCTGTCGCTTCAAATTTATTTTGACGGCCCTGGTGCTTTTGAAAAGGAGCTCAGGGCTCTGCATGTCAATCCAAACAAATGCAGGCTGTCACCAAACAATGTGCTGAGATTTTGCACCAAAAAAGTGTTTTGACCACTGTGCAATCATTTTAAGCTGGATTTTGACGGGGTCTTGCTGGGAGGATAACCAGCGAAATTTGTGTTCAAAATTTCGCTTCAGATTTATTTTGACGGCCCTGATGCTTTTTAAAAGGAGCTCAGGGCTCTCCATGCCAATCCAAACAAATGCAGGCCATCACCAAACAATGTGCCGAGATTTTGCACCAAAAAAGTGTTTTGACCACTGTGCAATCATTTCAAGCCGGATTTTGATGGAGTCTTGCTGGGAGGGTCAAATACAGTTCTGTAGGGCCCGACTTTTAATGGCTGGCGCGGGAGAACAGCGGGTTATGCTCAAAGCCTTGATGTTGCACCAAGAAGGAAAGATCGATTTGTGTAGAGCACAGTAACCATATGACGATTGCTTAAGCAGTGGGCGGAGTTTAAAATGACTTGGCAAAATTTCGCCAACGTCTTCAGCCAAAGTTCCTTATGTCTTGTTTTTCCGGACCGCAGATGTGTACACCTCACGTTGCGGAATAGTTCGAGTATCAGGAGCTGGAGTCAAGATCCTAGGGAGAATCTGTGGTGCAGAAATCACCGAAACCAGGTTGGCGATTGACTCAGCGTGCAGGGACATTGCCGAGAATCGAATGATGTGGTTGGTATGAGCTTTCAAGGAAACTGTCGGTGTGTCACGGACATCCATTGATGGGTTTGATACCATCTAGTTGGCCAACTTTAGTCACTTCGAGATAAATAAGCAGTGGTGCGCACCTTGCTCGGATTAAAGAAATGTGGAAAGGGAGGCCAGGAATTTTGACCCATGCGTTAAAATAATGTCTACACACCACCCCAAGGTTGGCACCCATGCAACAGTCACACAGGTATCGGCCATCCGAGAATAGGGCAAGAATATGGGTTGCCCCCGTTTCTGTGTGAACGATCTTGAGGAGGTGGGAAGGGACAAGACCCTGTTCTCGAACGAGAAGAAGGAGGAACTTCGTTTCAATGTAGGCGTTGTCATTGATGAATTGATTTCTGGGTTGCTGAAATTGTGCGGTCAATATATAATCGGTGCCATGGGGCAGAGCAGGTAAGCTGTCCTTTAACTTATAAGTTGAACTATGCTTACTGAGATGCTTCTAGGAATGACCGAGGCGCAGCGGGCGGAGGAGGACATAATCCGGGATGTCGCCGACCCGTACGAGCAATTCGACGACTACGAGGACCAGGTCCTCCGGGGCAACATCGCAGCGGACATAAGTCATGCAGGCGAAGACCTTACCGAGGAGGAGATCCATCTCGCCGACCGGAATCTCCTGGAGGAGCTGCGAGACCATCACAAGTACGTCTCTGTCCTTTTCTTCTCATCTTATTCACAAGTCCTCTGCAGCAAACTCTATCCGCGAGCTCGAGACTATCGCACGCGGACTGACCGCACGCAACGTATCATCAACGGGTTCCATGGTCAAATGGCCGCAATGACGGACGCGTACCTTGCCTGGAAACTGACAACACAAGAGGAGGGTCTCGGGGCCACGTATGTCCTGCCAGAGGATGTGGAGGTGGAAGGTACGCGGAGAGTGCTGGTTGTAGACGTGTTTTGTGAGTTTTTATTTCTTATGACATTATGATTCTGACATTTATTCAAGTGGCGTACTACGCGGATGTCCCTATAATCGTGGGGGACATCTATGTCTCCTCTGCGTTTGTGCGTGCAGGACTTATGCCCGTGGCACCATTCTCCCCCACCGTCGCAATCACGATACGTGCGCTCGAAGTTTACCGCGTGGCCAATCTTCGATGCCCGCGGCTCGGGATCCAGCCTTGGGTTCGCGCGCTTTGCGACTTAAACGGTGTGCCCGCGCGGCCGTACCTGGCAACGCAGTTCTCCGTCGCGCTCGACCTGTACCTCGCGGTCCGTGCTAATGTGGATGCGCGCGTGTTATCGGCGCTCGGACGGGACACGCCCAATTGGCGGCTGAGGAACGCGTGCCCAGCTTGCCTCTACAAGCTGGAGGGTGAGGAGGAGCTTGCGATTCCCGTTCTCGGGATGATCGATGGGAATAACTCGCTCAAGAGGTTTTGGAACCGCGAGAGGGCCGCTGTTAACGAGGACGGCGTTGTGACTGCGGGGGCATCGAAGGAGCGCTGGATAATCGGAGGGCCGCGGGGGACTACTACCTGCCTCGGGAGGAGGTGGATCGGTGGGCGAAGGAAGGTCTAGATGACATGATGAAGGGGTTCGTCGTGAGTGACGAGTCGGTGGAGGAGGAGGATGTGTGCGCGGACCGGTGGCAGAACATGAAGGAGGATGTGACGAAGCATGCACTCGGCATGTATGACGAGACGGGTTTCTTCCCCGCCCTATGCCTCCACGGGTTCGCGCTGATTGTCGTGGACATGGTGCAGAGTGGTGAACTGTAAGTTCACCCGTCTTCCGGATTTTTTTTACTGACATTCTTAATTTTTGTGCAGCGCGAAATATGGCTTTGCCATCGTGAATCACCTCCTACGCGTCTTGGGGAAGCTTGGGCTCGGGTACGACATCGGGTGCAAATTTGGAAAAATGGTCCGCATGCACCCGGGGCTGAGCCAGCTCGCCTTTGACACGGGTTTCAAATCGCTTGTCGGCGCCTTCCACGGATGTGCACATGGGCGAAGCTGTCAAGTCCGTAACTTGGCCACATACGTCTCCGGCGTCGGGCAGGAGGCGCTCGAAGGCTGCGAGTCGTTTTTTTCCAAGTCGAACGCGCTCGCGTCGAGCACACGTTATGCGAGTGTTTTCCATCGGCAACAGTCAATTACGACGTACCTCAAGCACACGGACACGTTTGACACGTACCAAAGTCTCGGTGAGTGGAATTTATCCATTATTATCCGTGGCTTACCGGTGCTGTAGCTCTCCTGCTTTGCACCAAGTATCGGCGCGCGCTCAAGGTCAAGAGTACGCTGCCGTCGCTGCGTACTGCAATGCGACAGCTAGGCGTCGAGACGCGGGATGTCTTCGAGACATGGCTGGAGAAGGGGAAAGAGTTTCTGGCGTCATTGACAAAAGAGCCGCTGCACGAGACGCAAGAGATGGAGTACTACCAGAAGTTGGTAAATCTCCAGGAGTATGAGTAAATTTTATTACTTTGTCGCAGCTCTATCTGACGTGTAAACGAATTATAGAAAGCATCTCAACGCCGTGCTGGAGATCCCACAACCCCACATGCCGGCGCCAGACGATGCTGCTGCGTACCAACGCGCAGCAAAGGAGACGCGGGCCCTCGAGACACAGCGACGCCATGCCATTGAGGTTGTGGCCAAGACGCTGGCGGCGGTACAGGACCTCGAAGTCCGGCTTGAGGTGGGAGTGCGCTGGGTGCCGGGAAACCACAAGTGGGAGGCAATGGCAACGATGGTTGGGAGGCGCCGCTACCAGCGCGCCCTCGATGACCTCCAGGGCCTCATCGTGGCGCGGATTTTCGAGCTGGCGAAGGTTAACATGGCGGGGACCAGTAAGTGATCCCACCTGGTGCGATGTCTATTTGTTGAACTGGGGATTTGCCAGGCTACAAAGTACGCAAGCACATCGCAAAGGCGCTGCAGGCGCGCTCAAAGGCAGTGCGCTCTGCCATTGAGCGCTACAACACCGCGGCCAACTCAATGATCCCGGCGAAGCCCAACCTGTCCTGGGAGGATGTCATTGAGTATGCCTTCCTCTCGGATTTTGACTTGCTTCGTGAGGGTCGAAAAGACATCCGGGAGGAGCCGTGGGCGCTTCCGGTGGGGCGCGTCGCAATGGACCAGCATTACAAGTTACTGCGAGCCGACGAGGAAATCCAGCGGCTGAACATTGAGATTCAGCGGCTGGTGACCCACATGCGGGACGAGGAGGCCTTCCTCACGCATCACGAGGAGTGCCTGCGTGCCGAGGAGGAGGGTCAAGTCCACCAAAGGCTATCACGTTGTTCTCCAAGGCATTGAAGTTTGAACTCGATCATATCCCACTCAAAGCAGGAGATGCAGAGCGGCATGATGCCACCGCCAAGACTTCAAATATTGATGAGATGGAACAGAATGTCAAGGCATGTTTGGACGATGTTCCGCAGCTTTCAATCATTCAGTGTGTCTCTCCATTTAATTTTACTGATTCTGGGGTTTATTAGGACTTTCAGATATGCAAATCGCGTGGCACGATTTATTTCCGCGTACGCACAAGGTTTGAGCGGCGCCGACCTGATCTGGATCAAGAAACCGTATCGTAGTCATCGTATTTTACCGCCCTCTATGATAGCAGAGATCAAGGCCTCTATTGTTGCTTAATACTACGACTTTACAATGGCATCGGAGCAGAAACAGCAGCCAGGATAACTTTTTTTCTTCGTCGAAGGGGAGATTGGCCGTGGGAAAGTGATGGGATCACTCTGCCTTATAGCCGTTTTCAGATAGCTGAGTTTGCTCCTGGAATGGATTTGGATAGCCTTTTGAGCATTTCCCATCCTTCATGCATGGTGCATTTGGATTCTGGGCACCACACGGATTATGAACCATGAGTTTTGATACCAATTCAAAGAGCTTTGGGTGTGTTTCAGGGTTTCAATGATGCTTCCGAGTTTTCATATGATTTCTCTTGATTCCCAGTGCTCGTCCGAGTTGAAACTCCCGTGTAGTTCCCAAAAATGATGTAGTACTTCGCTATTGAGGCCGTCCGGGTGCCTTGTACCACTCGAACAATGCTAAAATATATGTCTTTTATTGCATCCTTGTTGTCTTCATTTAAGTCTTTGAGCAGTATTTGAATCTTTAGACAGGGTCTTTCAAAAGACGTGGTACGTCTTTGCAGTCTTTGAAAAGACGGATGTCTTGTGAAAGACGAAGGGACCTACTTAGCCAAAGACGCCACGTCTTTGGAAAAAATGCGTCTTTTGCGTCTTTTGCGTCTTGCCAAAGACGTAAAAGACGCGAAAGACAAACCTGTTGTTTTACTGATGTTTGTTGAGATATAGAAGAGAATATAACTATTTATTGGAGGGATTTGGTCCTCCTTATATACTACAAGGAACTACTAGAATGTTCTTGAGCAATCTACTCAAATACCTAATGAAGTAAGACTAAAATTAAACTGAGCGAGAGTCGGATCGGATCTCGGTAAGTCACGGTCATGTGATCGTGTTTCCCAACACTCCCCTTCAAGCGCGAATCATCCCAAGGAGGGAAGTAATATATTCGTGCTTGCCTCGTGTAAGTCCCTTCGTAAAAATATTGGCAGCATTTTCATCGGTGGGGATATAGGAAACTGAAACCTTGTTAGAGGCAATATTCTCCCGAATGAAGTGGTAACGGATGTCGATATGTTTGGATCGTGCGTGGTAACCAGAGTTCTCGGCGAAGAGAATTGTGCCCTGGTTGTCGACATTGATGTGGGTGGAAATGGAGATGTCGAGTCCAAGTTCTGAGAACATGGTGTGGAGCCAAAGGGCCTCACGCGTAGCACTTGACAGGGCCATATATTCGGCTTCCATGCTGGAAAGAGCTACCGTGGGCTGTTTCCTTGAATTCCAAGTGATGGCTCCCCCTGCATAAAGCGGGTAGGGCCGACAAGCGGCATGGCCCGCTACCAGTGGTGGTTGTGAAAACATTAAAATATGATTTGTATGTTATGATAAAAGAATGGCAAGGTAAGGAATGACTCGCGAGTGCGTAAAGCAAACTTATAGTGGTGATCGGCAACGCTCTGCCAAATTCAAACTCCGATGTTTGCCCATCAAGTGGTAGAGCCTCGTCCTGGCTCCTCTGTCCACTTTGAGGTCTACTTTGTATGGAGAAATATAATGGCATGGGCATCCTCTTTAAAACCGTCGTTGCACAATTTTAATTTACAGCTTCGATATGCCCAAACCGATCAATTTTGGGTATAGAATTCACTCTGCGCGGCCACATTGGCAAAGAATATAAAATCGACAACGATAGATCTAATCTAACTACTGAATAGCACCTGCTACACCACAAGTTTGAATAAAACACGATCAACAGAGAGCTGTAATTCTAGTAGAGACTGAAAGAAGAATATACACTAACCCATTAATTGGCTGGATTTATATCAGAGAAATAGTACCAAAATACATCTTAAATCATTAAAAAAACACTCCAGATTTTTTCAAGAGCCTTTGACTCCGTTAAGAGGGCATTTGAGCAAGGTATCGTTGGAAAATAGGGGGAGTTACCTAATCTGGTAATACCATATTTTAGATCACCGATTTCTGACAGGGTTGCCGATCACCACTTATAGGACTACCACCACCAAATCACGTGGAGGCCCTGGTCTTCTTTTTCGGAGAGATGCCCTTGAAGCTATCGAAGGCGTCGGCCTCGGGCTCTTCTCTAGTGCGCTTCCTCGGAGTGGAAGGAGCGGACGCAGCGAGGAGCGAAGGGACTGGTGGACTCCAGACGTTCCCCGAGCCCTTGTCGAGGACCTGAAGGCGCTTCACATAGATGTGATAGACCTGTATCATTATATCAATATGTCTGGGCATTGGAAATGAATGTAGAGCTCACCTTGGACGCGCGGTCGCCTTTGAAGATGAAGGTTTCGAAGCGGATTCGCGCACAGAACAGTGTACCTTCGGTCAACTGGCTGTATAGTTCGTGCGGTGCAATGAGCTTCTCATCTTCGTCGCGATGGTCGCGCTGGACAAGCTTTGAGATATGCTGAAATTATCACGGTGGACCGGATCGTGCGGAATGTGATGCTTATACCCCAGAAATGGGGCCAGGACAAGTCTTTCCTACTCAATTCTCACTCCGATGGACACGCTTTTTGCCTCTTTAAGCTAGGATACGATGACTGCTTACCAAAATAATATCTAACCTATTTTCATTGTGATTTTACTGGGGAGCAGCCAATGGCCCGGAGCTCTAGCGTATCAATCTCTGTTAGAGTCTGACCGATGTTCTACCTGAAAACACAAGCCAAATGTGAAGAAGTGGAAGCCCTCATCTTTTGTGAATTTAATTCACGACGTCGTCGGTCTGCTTTGGTGGCTGTGCGGTGCGACTTCGAGAGTTTCCGGCTTTCACAATAGCTCAATAAAACATTTATTGTAATACTAGAGTATGTAACAGTATGTAGCAGTACTTCCACCTACATAGATTCTCCTTGTCTTTCCCCCCCAGCTGTGAAAGCAGACAACCGCTTGTGTTTATGTTGGAGGCGCGCGAGGGCCGTAGCATGTGTACGAATCTTCTTCAAAATGCGCCGGGCCGCATCGCGAGCCAGTTGACGCTTCTTCGCCATTTCCGTCATGCGCATGAGCTGTGGGTGGATAGATAATGATAAGTGCGAATGTACGGGACAACGGAAGAAAACTCACTTCTCTACTTGGTCCTGGAGCTACACGTCGGACCAGATTGAGGCAGCGGGGAGCAGCGCCGAGTGCAGGGCTTGCCTGTGTCTTCAGTTTCTGGCTGCACATCAGCATATGAGCGATGACAAAATCGTCACAAATCGGAAAACATGGGAAGTCTTAGAATTTCGAGCACTACAAAACTGTCTCTTATGACTTTTGAAATGGGGAACTTCGTCCTCGGCCTTTCGCCAAAATTTCTCCAGTTATTTAAAAATCTCGGCAACTCCCGACTGTACTAAAACCCGTGATTATCTTCCAGTCGCCGTCCCGTTGATCGACTGTCATCAACGTCGACGGTTTTCCGATAGCGACTGGTTCGAGTCTTGGGGTCGTTATTGGGCGCGGGCATCACCACGGAGAGCACAGAGATGCGGCGGGATTGCGGCGGAAAACGACGAGGACAGCGCGTGAGGGCGCGAGCGAAAGCGTGGGAGGCATAGTCACGCATCACATGGGTATCACATCTTGATCACATCACGGAAATCTATTTCTTATTTCTTATTTTCTATTTTGATCGCGACTCCGGAGTAACTCTAAAAAAAATAAAGAAAAAAAAAGTCTACCTAAGAGGTTCGAACGCAAAATGCAACACTTGATGCCCATAACTGGTTCAGCGAACACGAAAGGGTGAGATGTAGTCAGGTTTGCCATTATTTACGAGCTCGTGCATGTTTCTCAGGTGTTTGTTACACTTACAGTCAACGAGTTACGCGTCTGATCACGTGGGTGTTTCGTAGCGTGGCCACCCAGTTTTCGACGCGTTACAAACCATGTCTCTGAAGCTCAGACTACAATCCACTTTCCATCTCAATCCAGTAGAACGTTGTGGCTCGAAGAAAACACGTCAAAAACGCGTCAAAAAAACTTAAAATACCCAGATCATCGTCAGACCCACCCGAGTGTTATCATCGCACGATACTGGAGTTACACGCAATTCCGCGCGTACATATTGCCAAAAATGAACTCTTCCCTTTTGTCTGATCAACAAAGGGTTGAACCTCAGAGAAAAAAAATTGTTGAGCAAAAGGATTGAAAATCCTGCACTACCAGTGCTACTTACATACGTTTTCAAGACCATGTAAATACAGCTTGGAACTCATAGGACAACACTACATGCTGGACACGAGCTTGGGGCGGACAGATCTCGGGAGTCACTTGAAGTGTGGCACATAAAGGAGCACTACACGGATAAATGGGTCCGACTGGGAAATCTCGTGTCCATCGCAGGGGAATACAAGCGAGGTGATCCCCGGGACTGTCTTTGATCTTCGTTTGGACCGTTATTTTTTGGCCCCGCGACAGTTGCGGCGAAATTCTCGCGGGCCATCAAACACATCAGCGTACGCGATTTTGCATCAAACCACTGTCCAGAGCCACCCACAGGACAGTCCTCCTCCGTGATATCACGGAACTGGCAATCTCGGCCATCTGTGCCATCACCCAGCGTCACTGCACCTCGGCTACCAGTCACACAACCCGTTGAAGGCTGAGATGCAATCTTACTTAGATATAGGCGCCACCTATAAATCGGGCAGCAACTTACGGCCGACTTTACTTTGACTTCGATATTCCCCATCAGAGCTCAAGCCCACTTTTCTCCCCAGCTAGCTCTAGCTCAATATGCCCGCCTTGTCAAGTGGTACCCTTGCAATTGCACTTATCTTTGTGACATGTGCTGTATGGTGGTGAGTGTTCTATCTGTCATCCCTTTTTTTTCTTTTGTTCCTTTCCTTTCCTTTCATCTTCCTTTCGTTTCAAAAGCTCCACCTACTTTTCAATCTACTGTACATTGACTTTCTGTTGTTTCCTCTTGTCTTTTGGGCCCGCTTTCTGTGGTCCTCCCGCGCGGCTGATCGGGCTTGCTTGGCTTCGATCGCTGAGGCCGTTTCGGCTCGCTTCACTCACTTGCCGCATTCGGGCTCGTCGCCGCGTGCCGTGTTACTGATGTGACCGGACTGTTTATTTAGTATCTCACAGCTTTACTTCCCTTTGTAAAAAGGATATCGCCTTCTGCTTCTCTGACCTCGCGCGCGAGGCTTTCAACAAACTCAAGTCTGCCTTAATCTCCCAACCCGTACTCCGACTCTTCAACCCCTCGATATTCCGTCTCGCCCTTGGCTTTCGATTTCCATGGACTTTATCGTCAAACTTCCGACTTCCCACGGTTACGATTCCATTTGGGTTGTGTGTGATCGCCTAACCCGTGCCGCACACTTCATTCCCTGCAACGAATCGATCAAAGCTCCCGGACTCGCCTGGCTATTCCTCGATCGGATATTGAAATTCAGTCTGCAGAAGCATTCCAAAGGTCATCCGCTGGGTCTACCAGATAAATCCAGTTAATGCCGGGGAAGTTGTCCAGGGAGGAAATCCCATTACGCACAGTACCATAGTGTGGGACTCCAGCCATAAAAAGTTTATCCTATCCCAGTTCTTGGATCATTCAATGTCAATGGCTGTATACCCACTAAAACCCCCACTGTGTAAGTCCAATCGTCCGGCAGAGCGTCTTCGTTCATTAGTAGACCACTCCATGTTCTTAGGACAAGATCTTTATTCAGCGCAAGAGTACCAAATTTCATTTTATTGGTGAGGATTCGATCTCATCCTAGTGCGGAATTCACAGATTTCAGCCATCTGTTGTGAATCTCAACATCTGTAATGTTATGGTGTGGGTTCTTCAGAACCTTATCATTCCGGATGTTCCAGATTGTGTGCCAGGCCGTGGATACCAAAATGGCAAATAATCGTCCCATAGCAGGGATAATTTTCCCGTTTGAGTGTTTAAATCTCACAAGGTTACAACCCAAGATGAGTCCCCAGCTGAGGGGGGGCCAGTTGGAATATTTCATGGCCCAGAGTTCCTCGGTCAGTTGCCAAATTAATTTTGCCCCTGAGGCATCACATTCAAGCGCGATGTGTTCCAGGTTCTCAGGGACTATAAGAGCGTGACAGAATGGCTTATGTAAGGGTTATTTGAAGATGTTGATGCACAGAAGGGGGTCGTAATGGGAATAGAAGCCGGTGGCGGTAATGGAATGGGTCGATGCTGGGAAATCACACAGGTCCTCGCACTCATTTCCCGGAAATGAGTGCGAGGACCTGTGTACCGTCTTCTGTGACTCGGTACCAATCGGTTTCCTTGAGTAAATCCGCTGTCGTTTGTATTTTGTGGAAGTGGGCACAATCAGCAATCCGATCAAGTACCTCGTCGGACATGATCGCGCCGCCGCCATGTTTTCTGAAGCTGAAAGGGCCGAGGACTTCGTCGGTACGCTCCTTACGTATAAGCCCCGATGCGAGAGCGCGATGGTTGTTGCTTCGGCTTTGCGATGTCAACGCGCGCAAAGTCTGCAAACTCAGCAGGGGTGCACAACTCGCAGCAGACCGTCGACTTGGTCGTCTTGCATCGTGTACATCCTCCGGGGATATCCGGACGACA
Source organism: Mycena sp. CBHHK59/15 (assembly GCA_029204085.1). NCBI lineage: Eukaryota > Fungi > Basidiomycota > Agaricomycetes > Agaricales > Mycenaceae > Mycena > Mycena sp. CBHHK59/15. The sequence continues at coordinate 196,984 of JARGXW010000074.1, forward strand.
CTCGACGTGAGTTGAGACTTGATTTATAGGTAAGTAAATGTCTAATCCAAGGAAACATTGAAAACCACTTTCCGGTCTTGGCGTTCCCGAAAAAAATCATCACTGGCTCGCGGTAGCAAGGATCCCCCGGCTGCCGCGTAGCTGCATTAATTAAATCGTCGAGAGCCGGCTCGACACGATCTGCCCCCTTTTTTTTAGTCTGCTTTTTCCACACAGGTTCGTGCGCCACAATGGCATCGTAAACGGCGCACCTATCTGCTCTCGCTTTCTCCCGAGGCCGTCGAGGTCCGTCGGATCGTGTTTTATGATGGTCCAGCTTCCATTCCATATTAATATGGAATGGAAGCGAAGTTCCTCCCACGTCCGAGGGAATGACAGGTATGGAATGGAAGCTCCTACGAGCCTTATTTGCAGACCTCCAAAACAGGATAATTCTATTTGGCAAACCCCGTGCCAAGAGTACGACTACGGGGGTTGCCATATACACGGCCGCACAGTCTCTTTATCCCCTTTGAACTCGCTTTCCAGCTCGACTGCCAATCTTTCATGCCGTGTAATTGTCACCTTGATCTTCGCCCACATTGGATTGGTTGCACGACCTCTTTGTGGTCCATACAACTTCCGGATGGTTGCCACTGCCCTGCTCTTGTGCTGAGCAATAACATCGCAAAGATTTCTGCTCTGTTCAGTGCCTCAACAGAAATGCTTCCGCTAGCTAGAACAATTGAGCAGAGTGAAGATGTGGTCGATGGAGAATGTGATGTCACAGAGGAAGAGGATGCATTGAGATTTGGTGTCAAAATGTCCACAAGGCTAGCAGATGATGACCAGTTTGTTGTGAGAACACATCAGGAGCAACTGGAAGGTCATCCTATTTATTATGCAGAAGTTAGCAAACTATCAGTTCCAAGAAAATTACCATACCGTGATAGATGCTTGAAGCTCGAACAAGGTAGCAATGGAAGCTATATCTCCCTCTTTTGCTGATTCGATCACTACTTGGATCGTCTCAACATCCATATTAGGGATCTTCAAACCTCAGATTTCGACCTCATTTCGACTTCATTTCGATTTCTCATTTCGAGCCAGTGTGACACGGCAACTTCCGAAATTCTCATTTCACAATCACGATCAGAGTTGAAATTTCATTTCGGAAGGCTTTTTTCCCCCACTCATCATATGTTGGGTGCCGCCCGCTGCATCCCACCCATCGTTCGCCACATTGAGCTCGTGCATTCTGCCTCCTAGACCAATCAGTGTGGAGCACTTTGAGCCATCCACTATGTCCATTACTCAGTAGACATGCCCTGTGGTTAGTTTGGTTGTAACCATTTTACCCGTGCCAAATTTTGAAGGGCAGGAATGGCGGCGGGAAGAGGCGCGCAGCGAGCACATGGCATCGGACGTTTGGTCGAACAGAGCTGCCAAAATCAAAACATCAGTTTCAGAATAGTCACATCAGGTCACAGTAGACAAGGCCGAAATGAAAATCGAAATGAAGTCGAAATGAGGTCGAAATCTGAGGTTTGAAGATCCCTACTACTACCACAGTTTCCTCCAGGATGCTCTGACGATGACGATGATCCAGTTGATCCTTGGAATATGATACCTGCCACACTAGCAAGTGTCTCGTTAATTGCAGATAAGGCATCTGTCAAGATGTGAGTATTTGAATAATATTATGTAACATGCAGACATACAGTGACGTGCACTAGCTGAAGGTCACACAGCTGTATCATCTTCAACAAGTTGGAATGGAATACCAGTCGAAGTTTTTGCTGCATCGTTGTTCAAGTCTTTGCAGAAAATGTTGGTCTTGAGAGAAATAATTTTTATGTACTCAACTTTGATGAGTGAATATAAAACACCTTTCTTTTCTGCAGTCCCAGGTACTCTGGATTAGTCTCGGACCATACTCTCATGACATCCCAATTTGGGAACCCTGTCATGAGAGTCTGGATCACAACCAACGACATAACTGTACCATTAGGGCCTCTGTGATTCCCTTCGGAGGCCAGGTCCGGGTTCGGACAAAATTTCGTCAATTTGGGCCTCAAACCTAGGTCCAGTTCGGACAAAAATGAGGGGTTCGACGACGACATGCTAGGTCCTGGTTCGGACAAAATCGTCACCGCGAGAAGCTTGGAGCCACCGAGCAGGGTTTGGTCGACGAGAACCGTGAATCGGAGATTGAGAGTGGCAGCAGCATCGAGAACATATGGGGTGCGTTCTTTTGTTTATCGTGCTCCTGCATCCCACAATGTGTACAGATTTAATCAAGCAAAAATTCCCGTGGTACAAACGGATGCAGGCGCTCATGGGGAGCATGCCAGGCACACTAGCCAACACACTATGGAAGTGCAGAAGGCCCAAGGCTGAACACTTGCTTTGAGGATGAGTGAGGAATAGAGGAGGAGAATGAGCACTGTATTGCTAGTGGAGATATGACCAGCTCAAGACTGGGGAACTACACTACTACAGGCAGGTATAATATATACTACTAGTCTCTACAGCTTTAGGCAGTGCTACAGCAATGCATCACAGCAATGCACAGTCCTACAGCATTGCACAGCTCTGCACAGTATACAGCTTTGTACAGCTCTGCACAGTATACAGCTTTGTACAGCTCTGCAATCAATTTGCAGTGGCCAAGGGAAAGTATTTGCTCATCGACCAGCAGTTGGCGCCAATGCATTGGCTCACCTGAACTTCGCTGAACTTGAAGCTGATTCTGATTGAATCTTATTGTCGTCATAATCTATCGCCAATAATCTAGTAGTCTACTGTACTTCTTTCCTTCTGTCGTCGCATACAGTCTGAATATGAAGTATTTTTAATGCTTTTATTGCCTGAATCTGGTCTGAATTCCGACTGATTCCAGTCTAACTTGTCGTAAATTTGCATCGAATTGTGCCCTAATTTTGGCAAATTTAGAAAGCACGCATGTTATATGTCATATTTGCTAAATCCGTGATTAGGAATAGTTAGGCAGAATTCGGACAAGATTTGTGGGATTTGGGTAAAATTAGGTCGAATACAGCATAATTCATACACATTCAGGTGGAAGTGTTTTCCTTATGGATACAACACCGATGGAAAGGAAGCTGGTGTGTCACATATCTATTCTCATTTAAAGTTCTCAAGTACATCCTAGCTTCGCGGGCGCATCCCCCACGTACGTTCTGACATCATGAAGGAGGCCGATCGGCTTGTGCACGGATCATATGGCTTCGTCGACATCCTGTCCTTGGAAGACTGCACGCCCGAGAACATTCAGAAAATGGAGGAGGCTAACTGTCAGCTCGTAGCTGACCTCCATGGCAAATTCATGTACAAGGTATGTGATTGTAGTAGCAGCGTCTCCAGTCTGACACCCTTCAGGATCCGCACGACACCTCTGACATCGCCACTATGTGCCGCCACCCCATCTTTCAGAAGCTCCTTGTCGCCTGCTTTTTCGCTCCGAAGGGAATTAACCGCCGTGGATTTTTCTTCAATGGAAAGGAAATTCTACCGCTCGAGACAATGGGTCTCTTTATGGACGCGGTAAAGATTTTTTCAGTCCGTTTCATGCTCGACACTTACTTGCATCCCAGATCATATGCGGAATCGATAGGTGGAAAACTGGTCGGCACACACGCATCGACTTCGACGCTGAGATCTATCTATGGAGGACGTGGGCATGAAGATTGCCCACACTACACACTGGCCTGTGAGCCTCTCCATCGCTATTTCTGACGGAATGCCCGAGCTTCAAGTCATTGCCTGCTTTGTCAACGAGTATGTATGAAGCCTTCAGCGACGAGCATCTCAAGCAGAAGGGAACAGTTCCATGTGGTGTGTGTTATTGCTGGTGCCGTAGTCAATTTATGGTGCTGAAATTCCAAACATTAGGCCAGCTTGTGATATTCCCTCGAGTCTTCGCGGAAGGAGCCAAGACCAAGCCTTACAGCTCCATCACTGTCGACACCACCAATCTCCCTGCCCACCTTGTGCCCACCTTTCCCAGCGGGATCCCTCGTATCACGCTCATCCCAGAGACTTGGCCCGGGTTCCGGCTAAGGCGGACTGGGGGTGTCGTTCCAGGAAAGCTGGTCCTCAAGTTCGGTCCAAATGAGTGTCTGCTCTGGCCAGTGTCTGGTCCCATCACGGTGGGGGTAGAGGGAGCTTAGCTGAGCCCGGAGAATTGGACGATGAAGGCAACAAGCAAGAGGGGTGATCGGCCATCGGCAATCACCGTTAGCGAACGCAATATTGCTCTCACGACTCGACCTCCACCATCATGCTACCGACGTCGGTCGTGAAGAAGACGGTTCAACGCTGACGGCCTTGCCTTGTTCTCTTTGCTTGTCTTTTCCACAGTAACGAGGATAGACAAGCCCTCTTGGAGGTGTCTTGCATGTAACTGCTTCAATCCCATACCAATAACGGCGGCGACTCTAACGACGAATATACCACCAAGGCGTGCGCGGTGTCCGGCAAGCCCATGCCGACGACGGAGGAGGTGGATTCCGCCCCCGGGTACGCCCCGGCATATCAGCTTGTGGGCATTTAATCTCTTTGGGAGCGCACATGGGCGGGCGTAGAGTCTTGCACTCGACAGCGTCAGTCTCGACGGCTGCCCCTGGCCCCGGCACTGCGGATGCACCACCGAAACGCACGGGCAAGAAGCGGCGTGGGAGCTGCGGTGGTACTGGGCCCGGCGCCGGCGCGGGTGCGATCACGGACGACCTTCTGGTGCGGCGCTCGAGCCCGCGCCTACCCAGCTCAAGGACGTCAGCGCCGCGGATGTCGATCTGCGTGCACGCTCGGGCTCTACCACCTCACAACTCGAAGGTGAGGAGACCGAGCAAGGGCGCCATGCGCGCAGGAAGGCGCGGAAGGAGATGCTCCGCCTCGCGGCTGCGTTCGCTGAGTCGGGGGAGCCCAATTCGCCCGAGTTCGAGGGGTTCCCTGGGTCCTGGTCTGGAGAGCCGCCGCCGCAGCTCACCTTCCGCGCGCTGCACCGCCGCCCGGGTACAATGGCATCCCCTCGCCATTCATGCGCACACCTTCACCAGCGCAGGACCAGGAAGCGGATGCACTCGCGCATCTCGCCGCGCAGGACAATGAGGATGCAGCCGACCTCGATGGGCTGGCGTATGCGCGGTCGGCGCTGAGGGGAATGGGGGGATCGCAGTCGCAGCCGAGGTCGAGCGGGAGGTCGTCCAACCCAGAAACAGTATATCGGCATCTAGATTTGTTACCACACGGGTTTCTCATGGGTTTTGATTTGTAAGGGCTCTAAATGCGCCGGATACAGAATATCGAGCCATATGGACAAACTCAAAACATCGAGTGAATTTACTTTATTTGTGATGTGCATCAGACCGAGCGACAGACTCAGAAACAGTATATCGGCATCTAGATTCGTTACCACACGGGTTTCTCATGGGTTTTGATTTTTTAGGGCTCTAAACACGCTGGATACGGGATATCAAGCCATATGGACAACCGCAAAGCATCCTGTGAAATTATTGTTTTGGGGGGATTTCTACCGGGCCACCTCGGGTTCGAACAACTTTGAATACAGCCACGACGAGCGATCAATTGGGATAGGAAAACAAGTCAGAAGGGTATACAGTGTAACAAATCGCCTCGAAAACTTGTCATTTCCTCAGAGGCACCTTCCTGAAATTCTTGATCCCAATAACTTTACCGCCTGACCTCTCGATCTCGACACCATTACAGATCATCTCCATGATCCAGTAAAGCACGAGTTCCACACAGTCCCCGTTGTCGTTGCGCTCGGGGCGCGGCTTATTGATCCAGATCCATTTTCTGGAGGTCTTCTGTCGACTGAAGGCAGCCCTGAGAAGGGCGTTCATACGACCCTCAAGGATATCGCCAGAGTCGGCGGGATGAAGATGGCTGTACAACTTGATGACGTTGGGCTCCCCTACCGCTATGGCTTTGCCAGGAGCACCACTCTTCTGCGGGTGTATGATGAGGATGAGGTTGGCGTGGAGACTGGCGTATCTTCTCCCAGTCTCTTTACCCACCGGAGTTTCCCGCTCCTTGTCATCTACCCTGACCGGGAAAAGAGCCACACCAATGCTGAACATCGCATTATCGGTGTTGCCGTTGCTGCGTTTATCGAAGAAGTCTATGATCGGGGCGAAACTGTTGAGGGCGGTGTCCGCATATTTCTTCTTGTCCTCCTTGCCGGTGAACCATAGCGCACGATCCCTCACCTAAGGATAATAAATAACTTACAATGGCAGAATGACTGTTCCACTTACGATCCACACTCCAGGTGTTTTCTTGTCCACAAAAACCCCAATTGTAGCTAGGACAGTCGCCAGCGCTTTGACGTCGTTTTGGACAAGCGGGATCATGGCCATGATTTCCACAACCAGTACCGCGGATGCATCGTCCTCTGATGACGGCGCGCCAGCAAAAAAGAAGCGCAAGGTTTTCAAGAATGTCGAGAGAAATATGAAGCAGTCTGAACTGAAGGTTTTTCGAGGGATCGACATCCCGTTCAGCGACGCGCAGGCTGAGATGATACGTACCCAATTCCTCCGGGCAACGATCTCCGCCAATTTACCGTTCCGCTGGACCCTTGACCCGGAAACTATCAAGCTGTTTTTAATGTTCCGTTCCACCGCTACAGACGTGATGCCGAGTGACAAGGTCGTCTCTGGCCGGTTGCTGGATGAGGAAACAGCAAAGGTGGATAAACAGGTGGTGAAGGCCTTGAATGGGAAATATGTGACCGTCTCGTGAACACGCCATCTTCTCTAACTCTGCAATGTATTGATATAAATATTCCAACAGGTCGGACGGCTGGAAGGACAAGTATTCTGTGACCGGGGTAGACGCCTCCGTCGATGGAAAGGTATGATCCCCGCCTCCTACAGCGATCGCGTATGGTTGCAGCCAAGACTTCATGACAAGCCGTAATTTTGACCCAGGACCTTCTAGATTCAGGATTAGGCACGAAAGTAGGTATAGTTTGTAGGTAGAATTTTCGTTTCAGAAAAATTGGAGCGTGGGAAAAAAAACGCAAAATCTGGAGCGAAAATTTCGAAATTCAGTGTACCTATTTAGTCTTCTGCTTGCCCTTGCCCTTGATCAGCACCACCCCTCGTAGCATTGCCTCTGCCTTGGCCTTCCACTCTGCCGTTGCATCAACCAATTCATTTGCACGCACTCCGCGGTGCGACCGGTATTTCTTGATGGCAAACTCGGTGATCGGTCCTGTGGCACCCAGGCGATAGACACTGGCATAGCGATGTGCATGTCGATAGAACCGGCGGATGGTTGGGAGGGAGCAGAGTCGAAGTCCTTCATTAACAAGGTCCTTGTCTTTTTGCCAAGTTCCGTTAGAACGCTCCCGGAACCACCGCTTCACCCAAGCCCAGAAATATTGGATAGGATTCATCTCAGGGTGGAACTTCTCTCTTCCTGCTCGTCATACGTCTGCGGCTTTGGCTGTGCATCCCAGGCCTCAAAATAGTCGGTGTCTTCCTCCGTGTCAGAATCTGTATCACTCTCCCACAGATTGTCCCCGCTGTCGTCTGGTTCTGTTTCGGCACTCCCAGGAGTAGGTTGAGACGGGGAAAACATCCCCCCGGTGCCCCTGTGCTGGTGGGAGGCGGTTTGGGCAACCCGTGGCATGGTGTGGAACGAGAGGGAGACGTCGGGCGTGATTGATGGCGGAGCACAGCCACCGGTTATGACCGGCCCGAACCGAAAACGCAAAATCTCGGTGGGGAAAAATATTTTTTCACTTTTTTCACTTTCGCTCCGGGGGATCTGTAGAGGGCCTTCATCTAGTGCTCTCTACACAATAACTTGATGAATGATTTAAAACTAGAGGCACAGTAGCCATTCCCAAATTGGGACAAAAGTTTGTCACGAAGTCTTGGCTGCAACCATACTCAGCCAAATGGTAGTCATATTTAATCGATGTCATTCACACTCGCGGGAAGAAGAAAGACGGCGAGTCGATGTGCGAGTCATTTTGCCAGCAAATTGACAAGGCCGAACGAGACTACGGGTGCATTGTAGTCTGTTACGTATCTGACAACGACGGCGGGAGTCAGAACGGTCGTAAGCGACTTATAGCTGCCCGGCCGTGGCTCATCGGACCGCCTTGTTGCGCTCACCAGGCGAGTTTTTAAAAAAGTCTCTTGCGGCCGACTAAGGCATGTCTTCCAGGGCCAGCTCATTCTCGCTGATTATTTCAAAGAGAATAAAAAAGCGGCTGCGACGGCAGAGGACACAACTGCTGTGATTGGTTGGGTCAACGGCCACGAGCGCGTCCGCGATATCTTTGATATTGCGCAGGAGCAGAAGAACGGTACCGCTGTTGCGTACCTGGTAGCAAATCTCACTCGCTGGACGACTCACTCCCTCGCTTTTTTCCGGCTCCTGCGGCTCACGGGCCCCATGCGCCAGGCTTCAATCCTTCAACGCGACGAGATTATTGCGGCCCAAGTTGGCGCCGAAAAAAACAAGAAGAAGGTCAAGAAATTGGCGGACGAGGCCAAAAAGTTCTGTGACTTACTCGATGACCCTACATTCTGGAAGGACCTCCAGACCGTTGCGGAGGATATCGAGCCGATCTGTTATATTACTAACATCAACCAGGGTGAAAAAACGCGGGCCGATCAGGTTTTGCTGGGATTTGCCGGTGTTTATCTTCATTTCAAAAGGCATTCGGATCCTTCTGTCGCCGCTGGCATGGCTCGGCGCCTCGAGAAGCGATGGGCTGCGATGGATCAAGACTTATTTATTATGTGTATGGTCTTGAACCCGTACGAGCGCCTTTCCCGCTTCGGGGATCAGGCTGGAGTATCCATCTTCACGTTGAGAACTGTTCTCATGCAGGTGAACTTGTTCCTGATCTCTCTTCCAATGAACGAGTTCAGATTTACATTTCAGCTTTACTGTCGTGTTAAATCACGTCCAGTCGCGGGTCCGCTCACGCCGGAACAGCAGGCTGACCTTGAAACTGAAAAACGGGCAAGGGAATCCGCTGTGTCCCAAGCCTTCCTCAAATATATGAGTGTCGTCGGTATCTTTTCAGAGTTTGAAGAAAACCGCGAGGAGTTCCGGAACTTGCATGTACGGCCTGTTCTCACCCGACTTCCTGTTGCTGATCGTTTATTTGGCAGGGCGGCGATCCAATTTTGGTCTGGGAACAATTAAGAACAGACTCTCAAGTCCACGACCTTGCTGACTTCGCGATCTTGATCCTCGGCATCCTCGTGAATACAGGAGGCAATGAGCGTGAATTTTCGGACTTCAAGATCAAGAGGACTCGTCTTCGCAATCGTCTGACCTTCAAGAAAACCGGCCAGATGTCCAAGGTCACCTCTGTTCACCGTGTGGTTTCGAGTCCTGTCTTAAACTTCTATCCAGGTTGGTGCTGCGATTCGCAGGGAGCATGTCGCCGCCGGCTTTGTTGATCCCCGTGAAAAGCGGAAAAATCATGACGATGGCCACATCGCCAACCTTATTGCCGTTGTGGTTGGTGCAGCAGCTTCTTCCTTGCTTTGTAGTTATTAGGCTCGGATGTCCTTAGCTTAGTCATCATTGGGTTTTCCTCCGCTTCTCCCATCCCCGCTGCGAGCCCCGTTGGCTCATCTCCGGCCCAGAGACCCTGAGAGGTCTCCATCTTGGTGACAAGAGTGTGCTTCGCTCTTCCCACGCCCATTCCGCGACGAGAAGGGCTCCTCCAGCTCTCCAGCATTCTCCCTGAGCAGCGACTCAGATTCCCTCGCACCTGCTGCTAGCATATTTCCTGGACCCTTTTTTTTTCGACATCCCTCTCACCTTCATTACTCTTGACAACTACTGGCACCGGCACACTCGCATCGGACGCGTTTCGGCGCACATTCCTGGACCCGTTTTCGTTCACGTGACACTTGACACGTATGCCAAAAGCAGACACGACGGAAAAAAAAGAGGAGGAGGGAAAAGAGGAAGGAAGAGGAGACACAAAGGCTGAGAGAGGAGGTTGAAAGAACACAATGTGTAAGCACCGGCCAGTTCCTGTCCGTGTCGTCGCCACATCTTTTTGATGTGTCGACTATCACCTAGATAACGCTATTGACCCAACGGTGTAGCGCAACCACGTGACCGGCTGATCCCGGTCCGAAGCCGTGCCCAGGCCCCAGGCTCGCGTTTCACCAAGTCCGAAGGACACAATTTCCACAGTCCCTACCTAATTTAATAGATACTCTAAGAGGATGTCTAAGAAGTGTTTGTTTCCATGCTACTGTATGCCTGTAAGCTCGATTGAAGCTTCATTTATTTTTCCGCGTCCTGTCACCTCATGTGAATGTCACTGTCACGGCTTGCCGCGCTTTTTTTGCTTCCTTTCCCACCCACCTCCACGCTATCCTGCTTCTTTGACACAACTTCGGAATGGAAGGCTCTACTCGACGTTGCGGAAAGTGCCGACGCGACAAGGCGGTCACGGCCGAAAATTGGCGAGCAAAATTTAGTGCGAAGGGATATCAGCTTACAGCAAATTGTCGACAATGCCTGGATCTCGCGAAGGAAAGTATTCGCCAGAAGCGCACCAACGCTGATCCTGAGAAAGAGAACGCGTCCGACGGTTCCGAGGACCTCAACGACGCGTCGGATTTCATCGGAATGTCCCCGGTGTCTCTTGACGCGTTTTTGGCTTCTCTGTCAGAAGCCGGGGATATTGAGCTTCTTACAGCTCTCGTCGATATTTCGAGTATTGAAGAAGATGACGCGAAGGATTGCGCCGATAAAATTGCCGAGCTTATTTGGGACAAGATTGACTATCGCTTCCAGTGCGTCTTTTATTTATGTAATTATTCAACGCTTAAGTTGACTTAATCTGTCAGCTACCATTCTTCCCACCCGTTCAGAAATAGTGCTACAACGCGATACGAATATCATTGCGCCCAGTCTTCCAGCCGTCAACACAAACCGAAGAAAAATGCGGGTCCGGAGAAACACCGTGACAAGGCCCAGTTGCGCACTTTTCCGTGTCAAGGCTGGTTAACCATATGGGCTGCCGAAGATGAATCAGAGTGTTTTATTCGGATTCGCCATCAAGAATGTCATGAGAAATATGTATCGATTGACGTATGCGACGAAGTCAAGCAGTTTATTTCGGATAACCCAGTACTACGGCCCAAACAAGTAAGCAAACGTCTTCATGCATATAGATTTTTTTGCTAAGAATACTCGAGCTCTGGAAGGAGATTTTGAAAACCAATCCACGTCCCAATTTCACTCGCAAGTCTGTCTATAACTTATGGCACAGACACCAGCAGACTTTTTGGCGCCGTCACGATAATGAGATGGCCTCCGTGAAGATTTTGCTCGAAGAGTTTGCCCCGAAACTTGCGGGTCAGCCATACGAGGTTGAAACTATTCCATTACCCGAGTCTGCGGGCACCGGATATACCGCCTTTGCGATTGCGCTTCCAACCTTGCTACGCAAGTGGGGTGGAAAAATACGGGAAGTCGCTATTGACGGCACTTGTAAGCTTCGATTCAAAATCATTTCATATTCCTTCTCAATATTTCTCCAGTCAACACCAACAAAGCGGGCTTCGAATGCTATGCGTTGGTCGGAGAGATCTTCGGCTCCGGGCTTCCTCTCGGCTTCCTTTTCTTGAAGTCCGATAACCCTACCCCAGGTGCCAAAGAGCAATATCTTCGCTCTGTGGTTAAACATTTTGCCCAAACTTGGGAGATTAAAGCAATTCAATGTCTCAGCGACAAGGAAATCATTGAGATCAATGCTTTTTTAGCAGAGTTGCCAGACGGCGTCAAGTACCAACTCTGTTTCTGGCATGCAATCAAAATCGTTAAAGGCCGCCTAAGTGTGCTGGGACGTCGCCCGGCGCATTACGACAAAGACGAGGCTTTCAGTGAGTTTGACTGGATCGATCGTACCTTTGTTCCCATAGGCCAACTGGATGAAGCACTTCGGACGGAGGTAATTCATTCTCTTCCCTCAATTCGGACACCGGCGCTGAATATGAGGCTTATAGGAACGTCTTAAAGTTGCACAAAGTGTTATTCCAACACTGAAAGTGCGCTTCGATGGGAAGATTTTGCCTTCTGGTCCAGCACGGCCGAAATTGGTTATAAACTTAAATGGGAAACAGAAAGATACTCATGACGTGGGAACCGACGGCGTGGCTGCATTGGAACGATTTGTGGATTCCCTTGACGATGATGAGGAAGACCTGGAAGAGGATCCTGACGCTGTTGATCGCTGGGATGGCCCGGACTCGTGGTTTGAACCTGGGGAGACTGTTTTTGCCAAGGACAGTTCATATGCCTTCTGTCCAGCAGCTCATCGCAAGCAGATTCTTCGAATCTTCATTCGGCATTTTTGCGAGCACCCATTGCTGCCCGACCGTACAGGAACTCCCCGGACCTCAGCCAAAATTCGATATGACGCTGTGTACGAGATGTACCACTTCTGCTACCAGCGTGGACTGCGCGAGGTTTGGGGATACATGTGGGTTGCATGGTATCGCCCCGCAAAATACAGACTTTGGGCTCGCGCTAGCCAGCCAAATTTTATTGGACGCTGGCGGACAACTATGGCCGTCGAAAATCTGTGGCGCTACCTGAAACACGAAACTCTCCACCACCTTCTCCATCCCCGCCTCGATCAGCTCCTCTACCTCATTGTAACCGATCTCGTCCCTACCTTTGAGGCCAAGATGCAGATTTTCGACGCGGCTCACCTACCTGGAAGACCGAAAGCATTGACTCCCTGGCAGAAAGCATTCAAAGCGGTGTGGAAACGTCTGTCCTTGCGGCCACTCGGCACTCGCAAATACACAGTGGACATTTCCCAGTGGACGTGTTCATGTGGGCAGCAAAAGTATAACGCCTACTCACTCTGCAAGCATCTCGTACAGGCGGTCCATCCGCCTGAGGCTGCCTTTTTTCGGGAGGTCGTTCGCCGCCGTGTAATTCCGTTTTACCGGCATCCGCTTCTCAAACCAAAGGATGGATCAATAATTGCGGAGTCGGCAGATGCCAATGGGTCAATTTCGGATGGAGACAATGTGCCGGACACAGGTGAACAGTCCCCGCAGCCTATCAGGGGTGTCAAGCGCAAGAGAGTGAATGAGGCCACTCCAAGTCGGCCGCAGCCTGAGGCTAGTAATTCCAGCCTCGGCTCAGGTGATGCCGAAAATCCCTTTATTCTTTCCTCCTCCCCCATCCGTGAGGATGAGGAGTACGACGATGTAAGCTCACACTTATCTAGTACTCTGGTTTTGGGCTGACTTGTAATTTATTTCAGGAAGATGAAGTACATGAATTCGTGAAAAAATGTATTTCTGAACTTCGAAAGGCTGCTGATATCATGGAGGGACAGCTTGCAAATGCTCAGGAGTCCAAAATCTGGCTCAAATCGATGAAAAACAAAAACATCGGAGGCGATGTCTCGAAAATGGTTGCTGATGTTCATCATCTGACAGAAACAGGAACAATTCGACGAACGACATGGGCCAAAGCTGGGAATAAAAATTCGGCAAGGTACACTCAGAATACCATGGGATACACTTTTAAAAATGGTGAGGACATGGACATATAGATAGGTTGTTCTGTAGCTTGTCAACACTTTACTTTGCATTTTCCTTTTTGGGCTCAAGTCAGAAACAGGCCCGGATCGTAACTCACCTTAAACATGGGGGCCCCGTTTAAAATTCCGAGGATATTAAAGGAGGGTCTCATCATGTCAGACTACCTGTATATCCCAGTAAATGACAAACTTTGCAAAGGTCATTATTCCCGAATCATTACAAGTTGGCTACACTGTTACTCTTGCTGTTACTGATTATGTGTCTTTTTTGGAGTCTAAATAGTATTTATCCGAGCTCAATACAACCTATTTAACTGCCTTGGGTCACCAAGCCCCATGACAGAGAGCCATGTGCGAACGGGCTTGTTGGACTTGGTGAAACGCGAGGAGCACGGCTTCGGACCGGGATCAGCCGGTCACGTGGTTGCGCTACACCGTTGGGTCAATAGCGTTATCTCTATCACCTTCACCGAGGACGACGTCGACCATCCGGCGTGCGACGGGCTGTCTGTTCATGGAAGCCTGGTGTCCGAGGCACTGCCTGCCAAACCCCCACGCGACTTGTCTGCGCTCCGCAACGATTCAGCTCATCCCTAGTGCTACCCCAACGTAACACACATCGACCTTTTCCCCGGTCCCTTCCCAAAAATACCCCCGGTATACTACTCCCTCTGCCCGCCAACATCCACCTCATCAGCATCGATCCCATTCATCCACCGGAGATTCCTTTTCTGGCCATGCCACCACCCCTCAAGCCCTTTGCCACGACCTTCGGACCTGTCAACTCGTCCCTCGCCCTTGGTTGTGCACGAGAGGTTGATTACGAGCAGGGTCTGGCCCGACTCGGCCGCATCTCCGAGCTTGCTTGGGCTCCGCCACTAGCGGATAGCCAGCAGCACTTCAGAGATCTTCCACCCGACCAACTCGTCTTCATCTCGACACTTCTGGAAATTCTGGTGCTCGCGCCGGTTTTTCAGCCCTTCTTCGAATCAGCTGTCATGAGCTTCGTGCATGATTGGGTGGAATACCGAGAGGGTCAGTTTGGTTAGAGTGAGGCACAGGGTCGCGCCACATACCTCGCTTTGCTTGTACGTTTTTTGGTGGGGGGCAACTGTGGTTGGTGCAGCAGCTTCTTCCTTGCTTTGTAGTTATTAGGCTCGGATGTCCTTAGCTTAGTCATCATTGGGTTTTCCTCCGCTTCTCCCATCCCCGCTGCGAGCCCCGTTGGCTCATCTCCGGCCCAGAGACCCCGAGAGGTCTCCACCGTGCCACAGTATGCTGATATTTTAGAGCACGACGAAGCATCGGATGAAGACGAGGAGGAGCATATCAGTTCCCGGCTCGTCAACTCTCGCAGTGCATGGCGCAAGCTTCACGCTTCCTGGATGGTCATGGCGAGACAGGAGGAAATGGCCGCTGAATCAGCCGGCGGTACCCCCACACCCGACGGCGATGTCCCTGCACCCCCACCCCCGGGGCGCTCATCAAAATGGCTCCCATGTTCTTTGGCTAAGCTGTTTGGTGGGCAAATTCCGCAGCCACCAACACGGGCGCCACGCAGGGCTTTCACGCGCGAGGAGCTGTTGATGGAGCTCTTGGCTGCGGAGCATTCGGACGAAGAACCCGATGACGGGGAACTCGAAGGTTCGGGCGATGATTATGAAGGTGATTAAATATTGCCAGAGCTGTGGCGGCTAAAATGGCGCCCCAAAAAATGCCCTTAAGGCCTTAATATACCCTTAATATGAACCCCTTATTAACCCTTAAGGCCTTAACGAAGAAAAGTGCCCTTATTAACCCCTTAAGGGAGAACACTGCGAGGAAATTTCGTGACAGCCAAGAACCGCCCCCTGTTTATGTTAGCTGCCTTGTGTCGGATACGGCAGCGCAGAATCGGTTCTCCCCGATTTTGCGGATCCACTAATATGTAATTGTTAGTGGGCAGTCCCGAAATACACGAAGATGTTTACCTTCGTGAAAAGCTCGTCAAAATATTCACCGGTCTGGCTGAGGCGGGAAACATCGTCGAGGTCAACACAGAACGATTGGCGGTGAACGGTTGTGATGTGTACAGATACAAACTTCTTCTTCGTGAGCTTACCGCCGTCCGCGCTGATGGTCAAAAACCGGCAGGTTTGTAAGTACTGCGTAACCGCGACTCGGACGGTTGCAGCATATGCGGGAATGAGAGAGTCCTCAAATTTGGTGCGACTGACGAGGTTGTAGTTGGGGTTTAAGGTGTTGACGAGGTTTTTAAACTCCTCGCGGCCGATGATGCGCGGAGAAATCCCACAGCAAACAAATAGTTCAACAAGCGCGTTGTTGACTTTCTGCGCCAGGATTTTCCGCCCTTCTGTCTGATACTGCGCGAGCTGGCCCTGCTGAGTAGAACCGGTGGAATTTACGGCCTTTGCGGGTTGTGGTGCAGACTCCTGAGTGACCGTTGAGGCCGAAACTTTGGCGCGCTTGAGTGGCGGCACGTCAATGGGAGCGGAAGAACCAGGCTCCGGATCGTCGCGAGGTCGTTTGGACGTAAGGCCGAATTTGTCGGTTAGGCGACCGAGAAGGCTAGGATCTTCTTTCGCCAGTTCTTCGATGACGCGCTGAACCAGCAATGGGTTAGCCGCGGCCAGGTGCCCACATGTCATTGCATGCTTGAGTACGCGTTGCCTGCTGCGGGGCCACTTCCACGTCGTGTTACAGCCCGCACTCGCTAGACAGCGCACTTTCCTATCCCCGTCAGATGTCTTCCACGCCTTGGAAACCTCGAGAAGAAGGGGGTCGATTTTTCTCCCTCCTGTGCGGTCGTCCTCGTCCTCGCTCGCGGGATCGCGCGACGGATCGGAGGTGTCCACATTAGATTTTGTGTCGGGCTTTTTTACGCTCGGCTCGTCATCTGCTACTGCATGTATTCAGCATTGACTCAGGCTTAGAAAAAAGTAAGAACGTCGTATATAGTGTGCGGTTCATTCCTTCAAGAGGGAAGGAATGGCCGTATCGACATGCTGCAACCGGTAATAGAGTTTCCAATCAGCCAGAATACAAAGCGCGGGCGGGGGTTGAAATTACATTAGATAGCCCTATCTCTATTACACCCAGGATGGGGGGGGGGCATCCTATTGACTTGGTCCCCCTCGGTCCCCTGGGGGTTTCTCGCCCTTGCGAACATTATTTTGGCTTGCAGCGAAAGACCGTTTCTAGGGATGGGCACGGGTCCGGGTCCGGGTATGAAACAGTCCCGGGGAGTATCTCGTCCTCCGTGGTCATGCCGGCCCCAGTCTCCCCCATGGTTGTAATGTGCTCACGACACCTCTTGACCAATCTGGGTAGGGCCCAATCAGCACGCTGACAATATGACCAGGATACTCCAAGAGTGCTCACGCTTTAACCCTGTTCTTGATTTTGTCTCTCCAGGCCTCCAGCTGCTTCGGGAGGATAGCCTTGGCATACACCTCTTTGTACTTGAGGTGTTTTGCGAAGCAAATCTTCGCAAGGAGCGCATAGAAGAGTCTTGGGCTGTCCACCATTGCGCTTGATGGCGCCGATGCCAGGGAATAGCCCATCTTGTATCTCCTCGTCCTCTTCGATGGTGTTGATCAAGGTCCAGGTGAGGTCAAAGTCCCATCCGTCGTGGCATGTCAGTGTGGAAAAACATCGTGGAGCGCTACCTATGCACTCTATGACGATGTTTTTTGCTTCTTGGATGGATTGCGCCAGGGCGGCTTTGGCGTCCGGCAGCGGCTCCTCTGTGACTGGCTCTGAGACCGGTGTAGGCTTTTTGGGGCGGCCGCGCGGTCTTTTCGGGGGTTTTTCTCCATCCTTAAGCTTCGCTTCGGCGGCGGCGACAGCGGCGGCCTTCAAGGCTTTCTCGGAGGTGGCGGCGGCTCTCTTGGCCATAGTGAGGATGGGACAGAGGTCGGCGGGTGGTGAGCGGAGGCAGCAGCGGCAGAAATCAATAATATTTGTCAGCACAAGCGGGAGTACGGGAGTCACAAAGCTTGTAGTCGACGAGAATCGTATTTTAATCAGAACCAGAATCGCCTCAGAATCGTTGTAAAACCGCCGGCAGCGGTTTTACAAATCCAAGTCGATTCTGATTTTCGACGATTCTCCCACACTTAAATAAATCAGAACCGCCGTCAGAATCGGCTGTCAGAACCGCCTCAGAATCGACGAGAATCGTCTACTCTGACTGCCCCTAATATTCAAGAGGCGGCAGATCTCTGGATCTGGTAATCTCGGCTCCAGATGTTTGGGTGTGCCGCTCGGCGCTCGCTGCGCTCGCGAGGCGGACCACCGGACCGCTCGGAATGATCCGAGGCAGAGGTTTTGATGAAAAAGAGATGCGGAAGTCACGAGTGCACACCCAAACATCTGTCTCGGTAACCCAGACGTTAGGTTCGGTCCAAGCCCCGTTCTGACGATGCCGTGCGATGCCGGAGCAGGACAAAGAAAGCCAATCAGCGAACAAACAGACCAAACACGCCTTCTTGCTGCAGAGTCCGGAAATCGGGGGGTTGGGAGATCGCGTATAGCGACGCAGCGGGCGCTCGGAGCTTTGGGGTCATTTGATGAAACTTTTAGTTCATCAGTGTGGCTACAATATTCCTCTATAAACCTGACCGATAGACACAAAACTCATCGAGCTCTCAGACGCGCGAGGGGCCGAAAACACGCGTTTTTTGAGAGGCCTCAAAAATAT
The DNA here is from genome assembly GCA_029204085.1 of Mycena sp. CBHHK59/15. NCBI lineage: Eukaryota > Fungi > Basidiomycota > Agaricomycetes > Agaricales > Mycenaceae > Mycena > Mycena sp. CBHHK59/15. Next base: position 215,274 of record JARGXW010000074.1, read on the forward strand.
TTATTTTTTATTGGATTCCGGAGAGATTTCAATTGAAGCAATTATCAGTATGTATCTTCCGATGACACGTCAAACTTTTGGAACATTATGGCGTGTTCGAGCACAAGACCGTAGGCAAGCCCGAAACGCGCTCGTGTGATGGGCATGTAACGCAATGTGACAACCGTGTCGCGGCGTGACTAATTAGCAAAAAATTGCGCTATGAGCTCTCCCCCGCGCACCGTCCTCCGTACTCTGCCTGTAGTTCCCAATGGCACTGGTGTATCTATTCGCACGCCGGAAGAATCGACGAATTGTGGGTGCCGATTTCTGCAAAATGACCCTTCCCAAAAAACGCCGATTAACAACGGTCTGGGGACGCCAATGTCAGAACTGAGTTGATAGATTGAAAGGACTCAATCGAATAAGCGCTTTAGCTCTTTATACTGAGCGATTCTGCTCAGAACTGCTGTAGATATTCGACTTCCAACAAATCCCCTTTTTTCACGAGTTTGCGGCAAGCCTCTCTCCGCGGTACATGACCTTGCCGATCTTTGAGAACTGCGGCGCAAGGTACGGGTAAGCGTGCAGATCAGAGGAGAGCATGAGGAACGCACAGTGAGGTAGTCGACATTCATCTCCTTGTAGGCTTCGACGGTGGTGAATAGAATGTCGACGAGAAACATACAGTGCGCGGCATCACTTAGTGCTATGAAGTGATTTCGCTTCTCGATGTATTTAATCTTGGCATCTGCGATGTCCTCTGCCAGTGTAACAGCTGAAAAAAAAGGAATTAGTGACGTCTTCGCATGTACGCGAATCAGGAACTCACCAATTTGCATAGTGTTCTTGTAGTTCCAGTCGCCATGATGATTAATCATGGTGTCCTGGCGATGTCCGTTGTTCATTTGACGAACATGTAGTCCAAGCTGGTTTGCCTCCGGCCAGTACTGTTCGGCAGTTTCACCGTGGAAGTGGCCAACACACTCCATGTATGCCGTTCCAAACAGATAGGTGCAAGAATCCTGGTGACCCTGGACATGCAGCGCAGGTACACCCCAACGCATTCGCTTGATGATCAGCACCTTGTTCTCAGGGAAGTGCTTTTGAAACCGCTCCTCCAGGCGAATGAAGTATTCACATGCGATATCATAGGTGGTGACTTCGTCCACATCATCAACCTCTAGGCACAGCGTATACTGGAAGGACTCGTTTGGCTGGTGCTGTCTCAGCTCCATGGCCAGCGCTTTATCGGAATTTGCAAATCTGGTCAAAACTCGATCAGGACCAAGCAAAACTGCCATGGACGTGTAAAGGCTGCCCCGGTGACATTTAGTGCATGAGACGTCTCGACATACTGGAGACTTACGCGGTTCTGCTCAAGGTCGTCACGGCCAGATATACACCCAGGACTACCCAGCGCCGCAAAGTATTCTTATTCTTGATAATTGTCGCATTCACCATGTCGAGGGTGTCGAAGAAATGTGTGCAAACGCGTGCGTGTGCTTTGTGTCCGTGTCAAAGATTCACTCACTCATTGTCATCCTATAGTGGTGTAAAACTCGTCTTTTTGCCGCCGTATTCGCCGGACCTCAACCCGATTGAGGAGTGCTTCGCATTCGTCAAAGCTTACATCTCTCGCCACGGGCAAACCTTCCGGGACATCGTCGAAACCGGAGATGAGGCAGACCCCTTCCTGTTTCTTTATGGGGTCCTTGAGGGGTCACGGCAGACGCGTCGAACCCGATTACATCTTACGTGCGCGTCGGCAACTTTAACATCACCAAGAAAGTCAAGGTTTCACGCATCGAATATATCTCTGAACTTGCTTCGGTTTACCCCGTGTTTCTTGAACCCACCGCAATCGTTGTTGACCTCAGCCATCCGAAATTCGACCTTGAGCACCAGGTGAACACCGTGATCAATCGGTCGTGTCCCCGAGTACGACGAACCTCGGGTTCCACCATCCACATACCCGTCTCGCTGTCAGGGCCCCTTCCTATTTTCTTGAACCACTCGACCAAGGCACAAGGGTAGTCAACACCATCATGCTGGAATGAGAAGAAAAGTCGAACACGAGCAACACTCATACCACGAAAGCCATCTGCGTTCTGATCCTCAACGAGGAACACGCAATCCCTCCGTGGACCAGTCTTGCGCCAAGACGGTGTTGACCGGATTCGCTCACGGCGCATGCCACGGATACCCGATGGATCACTAGGTGAATAGAACGTCGCGATGGCCGAGTGAAATACAGATAGTGGTGAGTGTAGTTTGATGTCCGCGAAATTAGAGTCCTCCGATGAGTTGGAGGATTCCGATGAAGTCGGGTGAAGCTGGTCCCGAAGGAACGCGCGTACAAGCCCAGGGAATGAAGGTAGACGAATGTGCGCAGCTAAACCATCGAGAGAGGTTGGGTACGAGCGTTCTGATAGTTAAAATATTAGCCCAAGTGATTTAATGAAGCATTAGATTAACATACCTCGCCGGCGAGCAAGGACAACATTACCCTCGACTCTTGCTTCATCAGTCTCACCACCATCATCATCTTCTGCGTCGCGGTGCTTGTCAGAGGCTGGTGGCGGCATGCGACTCGCATCGACCATTCCGCGCTCCACAAAATCGGTGCGGGCGGCGGCCAATTTGTCAAGCCGTTGCAGCGTAAGTAACATCTGACCGAGTGCGTTGTATCGGCTAGAACGTCGCCAAGGCTTTTTTACCGCTGTAATATGCCTAGATTCAGTGATGGAGGAGCAAAGGCCTCCGGGTGCAGTGCCCCAAAGGCCTCAATATTGAATCGGTAGTGGACAAGAGAATGCTGCCGGGGGAGAGAAAACCCGTCGGGGCGTACACCGGTATCCCGAAAGAGGATCCCGAGCCGCCGGCGGTACTTCCGGCTGTACCTGGAATTGAAGAGCACGATGAGCCGTTTGAAGACCGCTTCGCTGGTCGATGGTCGACAGCACATTGGTCCCATTATTCGACAGGCCGTTCTGGTTTGGAGAGAGTTACTTTGACCGCAAGTGCAATTATTCCCTCAACATCCAAGTACGTGCTCTCAAAGTTAGCGGAGTGCTTGCTAACATGTGGGTGATGGTAGTCTTGGATTCCAACAACTCTCATGTCTCCAAATTAGTGGTGAGTTGCCAGTCAGGATGAACCTCATGCAGATGGGTCTCCATGTTGTACTTCCAATGAATGTGTGAGCACAAAGCACACTTCACCGGCACGTTGGTGCAGGGCTTGGTCACGCTAGATTTCGATGCATATCTACTGCTGTGTCAAGCTGTCCATCCATCAGCTTCAAGTCCACTGTTCACGCGCTCCGGGTGCCATACCTCAATTACGAGGACGATGTGCCCTCCACCATCCAAATAAGTGTTTTTAGAGCCATACAACATCCCACACAACCTTCAAATCACGACACAAGAGATGATCTCCGCAAAACATGCAAAATAATATATTATAATTACTACCGGTATGTAATGTTTTATACACGTATAATACACCTCTGTTTAATACACTGTTTAAATACACCCTTTAAAACCTGGCACTAGCTTATTGGATATGGCAGCGGGGCGGACGGACATTAACGTACTCGCGGGAATTCATAGGAACCCCCCCACACACGCGACCCACGTGTTGCCCGCATGCTACCGCCGTGCCAATGATTTGGCGTCCACATGGCCTGTTGCCGGTGTTCGCGGGTTCGAATCCTGCTGCCCCCCTCCCCCAGGTCTTGTTACAAGCTCAATACTTCGTTCCGGCCCCCGTAAAAATGTGCCATGTTTTCAGTACTGGCCACATCGTATTCCGACGCTCCCATATATCACATATGCGGATTGATAGGATTCGTCGCCTCCCAGCTTATCGCAGGCCATCCAACAAACCCATCGGGTTGGGTCGTTTGTTCTGGATTACTTGGATATTGGGTATAGTAACTCACATCTACACCGTTCTTTGTCACGTTCCTTCGGCCGCACCCAATCCTCGCAATCGAAACCCCCCTCCATCGTGTGGCCTTATTCTCAATTCACCTGGCGGCTGCATCTCCGATGGTATGTTCATGCCTATCCTATTCCACCGCAGCGAGGGGACGATGCATATGCACATAACCTGCAGACTCGGATTCTGAAAGCAAATTTGGTGACTTCGGACATGATTCATCGTCATCTTTCACATCACCTTCGTGTTTTGCGGTGGCCTGTGGCTCCGAGAGTGAGTGATAATTGCATCTCAATTCCGGCTTTGGTGGCTGAATTGCTGGCAGACCCTCCTTGCGAAAACGATGGTGATGGGTTTCGATGCAACATATCCCAACCCCGTATTTATGGTCCAGCGTTTCGTTTCCGTGGAGGATGTGGTTCCGACGGTGAGCAGTGCGAGTTGATTATTTATGGATATTTAACATACACAACCAGACTCTTCTTCGGAGGTTGAAGATCATTATCCATCAGTATCACATGGCCCTGCTTTTCGTTTCCGTGGCGGCTGCACCTCAGATGGTATGTGAATGTCAATTGTACTTTGAGCTGGTTCGGATGTGATTTTGTCTTGTCTTCTTAGATTCCTCCTCTGAACCTGACGACGATACTTCCAAACGGAAACGTAAAGCCAATGGGAAGGTGAAGCCTCGAAAGCGAGCATCCACGTCGACGAATAAAGGTAAAGGAAAGGCGGCCGACTCTGATTCAGATGCGGAGCAAGGTATTCGTGTAACAGCTAAGAGCGAGAGGCGCCGCACGGGAGGCATGTTCGTTGATGAGGTTATTCCCATCACATTGGTCCCGGAATCCTGGGACGTTCCGGCTGCAACTAATCGTGTCGCATACATTCTGGACCTCAGTGGGACACCGAAGCTTCTTCAGTCTGGCCGAAAGACCTTGACAGTCGATGCATTCATTAAAAAAGAGGTATTTGAATTCAGTCTTTCGATTTTCGGCTCTATCCCTGACAATATTCAGTGTCAAGACTCGTTCACAGGTCCAACTGGCTCAAAATCGGACCGGAGTCTCGCCAAGGTCATGATTCTGAACGATGACTCGGATGAGCCGGTCCTATGCCGCCGCTCCACATTGACCTGCAGCGGCTGCTATAAATGCACTCTAGCCTCTGATGATTTTCTCGAGGATTGCCGTCGATGGGATGACACAGATGCACCGCATTCACTCATCTCAGCGCCCATTATGACGGCAAAGGCTTCCGAAGCCAATAGTGTCGCTGCTATAGCTTCTGCGTGAGTCTCTTGTTCCTCTGACCCTTCAATTCCCTTCATATCATCATACAGATTTTACCGCGGTGTAGTCGAGACCTACTGCAAAGGCCAACATCTAGATTCTGATATCCCCTGTGGCGGTCGTGCCATCCTACGGAAGTTCTCGCAGGTATTAAGTTTTGATTAATCGTCTTGCCCTTATTTTTACACCGCTAAACTGCACATGTTCAGGGAAAGATGAACGGTAAAACATACTTTATTGGGTGTTCCAATTGGGCACACGGCGACTCTGCTCAAATGTCAAAGATCCACCGGTTTGTCCCAATCCCGTCAGCGGTACGGGAATCGATCCTTGTGAAACTGTTCAAAGGCGAGCCGATTGACGATGAGGACAATGATACCGAGGTTCTCGCTGGATCTTGCATGCAAATTATTCACCCATCCCATCTTCCCAAAAATTCTGTATGCCGTGCGTATCACATTCCGGTCAAATTCTGGTTTCTACACTGTCACTGACATGTATATCCTCATTAGCGCGGAATCACTACCATGATGGGGTTCATGTCGTCGCAAAACTTAAGAAACATGAATGCCGTGCACAACTCTCAATTCTTGTCCCTATAAATGACAAGGACTTGCGCGCAGTTATAATTCCTGCAGCTGGTGTCCCACACAATCATCCGTCCTTCACTCGCACCAAGATCCCAGCTGAAGTCAAAATGAAATATCAGCAATGTATCGATGCTGCGGGCCCGGTGGGAATGACCACTCTTCGCATAGATAAATGTAGGCATCCCAACCGCAACCATTGAATTAACACTGATATTTTTCTCAGCATCCAGCACCCATTCAATTCTCGCAGGCAGGCTCCCGCAAGAGCTGCATCCCGGCATGATTAACAGCCGCAAACGTCGGGACATGGTCAAAGACACACGCGAAACTATGTATCCAGATGGTACTGGACTCCCCGGTTCGTTCTTGCCCTCAATACTTTGACAACCCGTCTTGAACCCATCTTGAAGCTATCTATTTTGAATTTGACAAGGATCGGTCTCACGACATTCAGGACAGATATATTCACGCTGTCATGACTCGCCCAGATGGCACACATGTTATTATCACTATCAATCCGGAGCTCGCTTTCCTAACGTTAGACGCAATCTGGATTATGGTTGACACTACATTCGGCGTAGTTCACGGTGAGACCAACGAGTGGAAGCTTGTCATTTGGCTGAACTCTATCGATAAACGTGAGTATTTTCCGTTGTAACTCAATGCATCCTCAAATCTTTACAGGGACTGTCATCGGACGTGTTTGGAGTAATCGAGCATCACGGGAGGCTTTTGTTCTCGTCTGGAATGGGATTTTCGACGCTATCGAGACTATCACGGGGAAAAAGCTGAACTTCAAGCTCTTCTCACCGAAATCAAAGCTCCTCGGCGTCATAGGTGATTCTGAAGGTGCCCAGGCTCAGGGTCTTGGGGACGTAATCATTTTACGACACATGAACCTGCTGAGTGTGGCTGGTGTCGCTACAGTGGACATTGACTCGATATTGATGTTTATATGGAAGACGTGCATCGTCCATTTCAATCGGTGAGATTGCGCTCTCAAAAACCTCTTGATGACATATTTATACAATTATCCAGCGGTGTTTTTGCGCTCAAGGCGTACATCAGCGAGACCGATCTTGCCTATTTGCTCGGATTCCCTTACCTTTGCTCTGAGGAGGAGATTCAGAACTATTACACATTTTGTGCAGAATCCACCAACGCAAAAGTTCAAAGTAAGTTGAAGCGAGTAAGGAGAGCAGAAACACATCACTGATTAATTCTGATAGATTGGTGGACGCACAAGATGAGCTATCCATGGCTGCTGCCTTCTTTGAATCGGGAAGTCTCGCAGATGGATAAACGGCACTGGGATCTAACGCCCCGTGATACGAATCCCATCGAAGGTAGTCATGCACAGGACAACCAGGTGAATAGCACCAGGCGGTCATTGCTTGACGCTATTCTATTGTGAGTGATGCAAATTCAACCTTGCCTTTATATTGACCATACATGAATAGAGCGAAGAAACTCGACAGTGACACGGCACGGGTTATCAAAGCGACAATGACTTCAGGTGTTCTGGAAAACCCGAACAATTCTCTTCAATCACGCTTCAAAAACCAGTCGCAAAGGCAGGCACGAACCAAAGAGAAGCAGCGCGAGCTGGAGAGCCTCACGGGCCGCGAGGCTAAGAAATTGCGAGCAGAGGTAAAGGCCGGGAAGCAGCAGGCAAAGGATGACCAGTTGGAGATCAGAAATCTCCATAGACAAGTTCAAGAACTGTGCTTCCCAGCCCCACACGCCTCGCAGACAATCTCCGGCTGTTGCGGGTCCGTCGAGGCTTACCCGCTACATATGTACAAATTTATTCCTTCGAATTTTCGTTTGGCTGATACAATATTTCTAGCAACTACTCTGATTAACAACTTTGATTCAGATGAAGATATGGACGACTTCGCTCCTTGTTCCCCACCGACTCGGATGCAGGCCCTAGAACTCTTTCCTGGCCTCCGCCCCATGACTCCTGTTGCAGACCCGAGATCTGACTTTGACTACGCAGGCGCACTCAAGTCGGATATATTAGACAAAGCACTGAGGGGAATTGCGGAGGATCACCCGATGTACCCAGTCAACGGTGACGACGAAGTACTTGCGTCTGATCCTTATGTTGTCGGATAGGACAGTTTTTTCTCTCTCTCCCACTCAACTAATTACACTGTCATTTCCTTTTATAATACCTACTATACAGCAGAATGAATTCTAATGTTACAACTTGCTTTTTGCGGAAATTCTAGTGAGCCACGAGCGTAGGATGTGTAATAAGTATAGTTACAATATAGCTGTCTGCTACCGCCACATTTGGATGTTGGCATTGTTGGCTCGTTTCCCACTTTTCCCATTCTTCCTCTGTGGCACACGAAGGGAGTACAGCCAGCGCAATCGACCAAGTACTCATCAGAGTTCCAAAGTTGTTCTTCTTTCGGAAAGAACTGGTACTGACTGAGGAAATTCTGGAGGACTGATTTGTTCAATGTTGTCCATCCAGGCCAGTTGTAAGGTATGTTGAATACTAGATGCACTCTACTTATAAAGCGGGTAGGGCCGACGAGCGGCAAGGCCCGCTACCAAGATCTCCAAGTGGCGTCATTAAAAATCGACTTTATTGTAGTGACTGCTCAAATAAGTATGTACAGTAACGAGTTTATCAAACATGGCCAAATGCAATTTGCGCAATCTGCGCAATCTGCGCAATTTGCGCAATTTGCGCAATTTGCACACGCTGACTAATATTATCGCCCCTTTGGGCAGACCTGGTTCCTTCGGGTTTCCCCGATGATCTAGTATGTGACATACGTGATACTCAAGGGTGACTTTGGCAGTAGGCGGTCGGCATCGCGGCAAAAGACAACAAATATGAACACACATCAAGGTCTTTCGAAAATCGGTTTAGGAGGCGGGGATGGAAGCGTACACGACACTGGTATGGTTGGAGTCGCATAGCCGGAGCTGCTGACTGAATTACGACCTTTTTCTTCGTCTCGGAGTTCCAGGTAGACTGTGTTGAGCTCGGCAACGATCCGACTGATCGGACGGACTTCGAGAAAGACACACAATGAATGACAAATGCCTCATTTTTTGGCGGAGGCTTAAAGCGCTTACGCAAAAAGAGCTGACCAAAATGTGATCCTCTGCCAATCGTGAAAATAGGGCGCTATAAGACCCTTACCTAAAGGTAGCGGGAATTAACTACACATCCTTACTTCAACTCAACGCAAAATCCAGCACAGCCACTAGAGTGCGCTTTGAACTTGTCCCAAGGCTGTGCTCTGGAACAAGTTCAAAGCGCACTCTAGTGGCTGTGCATATGGGCTGTACATCTTTTGGTTCTTTACTCACTCAATTTTTTCCTCCCTTAGGAATCAGAGTCAAATTGGACTACTATCCAACAATTATGCACCCCTGAAAATATTGGGTTGTGGATAAAATCGTTGGCAAGACCGTGCGAGGAATTATATAATCAACTTCTTTGGAACACGGTGACCCCTCCGACGGTGCCGCACACAGTAAGTAGGTTATTGATTAGAAATTTAGAACTATCCCTGCCAGCCGGCCTGCGGAGTGACCGCCTGTGGTAGCCGAGGCGTTACCCAAGGCATCAGCGGCCATCACCCGGCAGTCTATATATATATGTTATCGTTTTCGTTTCTTGTATATACTCTCCTCGGGCGTGGGGGCTGATTGGATCTGATTCCAGCTTCAAGTTCGCGTCTGGAAGAATTTCAAGATGATATATTTCCCCTCTTTTTTTTTTTATGTGCTTAAACGTGTTTTTGAAGTATCCTGACCCTTCGTCCGAAAAGTGAAATAAGTGGTCTTGGGGGACACCCTCCCTGTGAGGCTGTGCCTCGGCATTCTCCGGCGGGTACCCCTTGTTTTGGGAGACTTGTTCTCCTTATTCTTTTTCGAACGGGACTGGGACTGGGCTTTTTGACCGGCCTTGAGGAGCTGGATGCGCGACTTGAGATCGTCCTTGACGGAAGGCATGAGATGAGCGACAAAAAGCCTTGGAAACAGTTGTAATCACTATATGTTCGTGCTCCGTTGATCCCGGAGTACGATGCCGAAATGAAGCTCTTGCCGAATTTCGGTTCGGGGATCCCGGAGGAGATGAAATGAAAACGAAATGAGATTGAAATGAAACCTCAGATTTCGACCTCATTTCGACTCCATTTCGATTTTCATTTCGGCCTTGTCTACTGTGACCTGATGTGACTATTCTGAAACTGATGTTTTGATTTTGGCAGCTCTGTTCGGCCAAACGTCCGATGCCATGCGCTCGCTGCGCACCTCTTCCCGCCGCCATTCCCGCCCTTCAAAATTTGGCACGGGTAAAATGGTTACAACCAAACTAACCACAGGGCATGTCTACTGAGTAATAGACATAGTGGATGGCTCAAAGTGCTCCACACTGATTGGTCTAGGAGGCAGAATGCACGAGCTCAATGTGGCGAACGATGGCGGGATGCAGCGGGCGGCACCCAACATATGATGAGCGGGAGAAAAAAGCATGAAATTTCAACTCTGATCGTGATTGCGAAATGAGAATTTCGGAAGTTGCCGTGTCACACTGGCTCGAAATGAGAAATCGAAATGAAGTCGAAATGAGGTCGAAATCTGAGGTTTGAAGATCCCTAATGCAGTCAAAAACTATGCCACCCGGTGGCCACGGAGGCACACAAAAAAAAATGGCGGCCTTCGGCCGATTTGGGACTAGTCACGTTTTGGTGGTCGCTGGTTTAAATGCTGGTGCCCCCTTGGATTCTCCGAAAGTTTCCGAACGTCTCAGCCCGAACATAAAGCAGAAATGACTAATCACCAAAATTGAACTTAGAGAATCTCTTTGAATAAAACGGACTATATTAGTTATCCATGAAGCACCTGCACCAGTTTATGGTGAAATCTAAATTTTCCAGTCTAAATTCATCGACGCTACCCGTGTCCAATTCCGAGTCAGCCGAAAAGGGTAAGTGTCAGTTTAAATTTCGCTCACTTATGTTGTATCCATTGAAATGGTTACTGGGATCTCTCCACGACTTAGAAACATCTAACACGCAAGGTTTTTCAACTATTTGAACATTCTGGTCGAACAGGAGAAGCGTAGCAGCTTCACGAGAACAACAGTCAAAGAGCATGAATGGCATATATTTAATCAAGTCTGCATGTCCCCACCCGGGTTCAGCGCGGGAGTTCAAACCAGCGACAGAACTCGTTGCAATGATACTGTTCGGGAAACACATTGAACGCTGCAGGCACGTTCCCTTCTCCAAAGATCTCGACACCCTCTCTAATTGAGATGGGAATGACGGCACAGTCATGATTTGCGGATCAGTGAGCAATTTGGTCCTCCTCGTTTCCATCCTGACCCCCCTTTCTGACATACATATGCCGTCGCATCGCTATCCTTGCCTGCTACATGTACTTCATATATCCTTTGCTCAGTGTTCTCTCCAGAATGGGCGAGTCCAGCAGCATCATCGCGAAGCGATTGTCACAGTCGGTGCTTCATTTGCAGTTCAACGGCATGTACAGTAACAGTAGCGGATACGGAAGTTCCTACTCAAAGCGCAAGATCACCAGGGAAATGTCGTCGCGGAACGTCTCGTGGTCAAGCTCGTGATTCCTCTTGTCCGCGTCTGTTCCGAACAGTGCGTTTTTGATGACTCGCTCAGCCACGTTGTCGTCAGACCGGACAGGGATGCATTCATGCCCCAGTCGAGCGTCAACTTCCCCATTAGCAAGGGCAATGAGAATGGGGAACCTTTCTGTGTCGGAGACGGGGAGAACATCACGAAGTCCGTCGGAGGCGAATAGCAGGAGGTCGCCAGGCGCGACAGCGTGGTGACGAATTGCGGGAGTAGATGAGATATACGGGGGCGTATAGGGCTTCCACTTCTTGAAATTGTCTGGCAATATATGCCGAGGGGGAAAGTACTGAAGGACGCTATGCTCTTCATCCGACTTTCTGCTCAAAACTTTGATTACTGCTATTTGCGGAACTTAGGGCGCGGATCAATTTTTTTCAAAAAATGATGATTTCAGTATAACACTCATAACTCCCTCAATTCTTAGTCTTTTCTCTTGATTCCAACACCATTTTACTTGTATACAATGCCCCCATCTGCATGTACCCATGGATGAATACTGATTATATAATCCAAACCAAATATGGAAATCAGGATCATTTTGTGTATATCACTTCCTGTACATGCACTAGGTAATTAAAACATTGGATATCTGGGAATATATATCTTTTTTATGATATACAGGCGCCTGTGAGCCCATTTTGTGTATATATGTTGTTGTTATGGTACACCGTTGACCTACATATACTGGGTCATATCCAGCACCATATGGGGCTCTGATATCTAACTTTTGAATATGCCTGCAGCTAGATATATATATTAGTAGACATGTGCGAAGATATCACAATGCCCAGAGGCTTTTCGACTAGTCGACAAGGGGCCGTTCCGCCGGCTTCTCCAATACTGTCGACCCTCTCTATCTGACAAAGATATTCCGCATCGCACCATGATTAGAGATGAGATTGAAGATCGCGCTCGTCTTGTTATCACCAGAGTCAGGGAGAAACTCGGGGTAAGCCACGGTTAGCTTCGTACACGGGGTGCCGAACTCATTCCGTCAGAACGTTTCCGGACTGATCTCGTTCACGTTCGACACCTGGACATCGGATATTGGTGCACCGTACCTCGGTGTTACCAGTCATTACATCGACGCCCCCAAGGAAAATCCGACAGCCTGGGCGTTGAAGTGCGAGCAGCTGGCGTACACCCCACTCCATGGGAATCATTCGGGTGCCAACATGTCGAAAATTCTGCTCAACACCCTGGATCGATACGAGATTCGGGACAAGGTCAGTGAAGCGTGTGATACCTCTCATACCAATCTGATTTCTTAGCAAGGTTGGATGGTTCACCGCTGACAACGCTACAAACAACGACACTGCTCTTGCTTCTCTTGCCGAGGAGCTGAATGCCAATGCCGACGAGGCTTCGCACTGGGACCCAGTTGAACATCGTGTCAGGTTTGTTATTCCTTCTCCACATTACTATTAACGACTCATGAATATCATTCAGATGCATGGAGCACGCCGTACATCTCGGGGCTGGCCATTTTATCTCGGATGTCTCGCCGATGTCTGCAAAGGCTGTGTTGGCAAAGGTGAAAAGAATGAAGGCTAAACTAGCTGCAGATAACCCAAACCTCGATCTCGACGAGTTGGATGCCCTGCTGCAGGACGATGGCTCGAGTGACGAAGAGGGAGATGGAGAGGAGATCAATGGAGAGGAGGAGGATGAAGAGGCGGAAAAAATCGCGGCTGGGGACGCTGTGGGTAAGGGATTGGCCCTTATAAATCAGGTATCACCTTCTCCTTCAACATTGTGTCGAGTTTCACACAGAATTCCACAGATTCGGAAATCTCCGCAAGCCCAGGGCTACTTTGCAAAGACATGTAAGGGGCTCGATATCCCGGTTAGGATGTCACGAGAATGTCACTGTTCGCGTTCGCGCCCTCGAGAAGTTGCTACCAGTGCGTAGGATGTTAGGGCACGCCCTCCAAATTTCGTAGGGTACTTAGATTTACTTTGACTTTGGTCCCTCAAAACTGCAGGCTAGTAATAACTAAGCTTATTTGAGAATTAATGTATAGTGGTGTATCTGGGAGCTGTGAGCTTTGGATTTTTTCTCCACGAAACATTCAAGAAGGTCCTTGAGCCATGACTTCTGTCAATACTGGCCTATTTAGGATCCCCCGTGTTTTTTATCCTGACCAGGTCACCGGTGCAACTACATTGGAAGTAAATTTGGTACGAGGCTCCAATTGACCTAGCTCTGATGCAGTTCATGGCCCAAATGATAGTGATCAGTAACTGGAGCTGCTACATGTGTACTGTAAATGTTGGTGTTAAACAACTACCAGTGCAGTGACAAACTACCAATAATGAAGCCCTGTAGTTTTTCAAGGTTATGAGGCACCAAAGTGAAAAGTCAACTCACCCTCAGATAAATCTCGGAGGCCGCGCCCCAATGAATGCCCATCAATTTTGGAGAGGGATCCAAGGTGCTTTTGACACTGGCAGAGACATGCATCGCGTCAAGGTTGCATCAAGTACATGGAACACGCGAACATTAAGCAGAAATGACTAACTAACGGATAGTAGCCCGATCATAAAGCAGGAATGACTGATGACCAAAATTGAACTGGGAGAATTTCTGGGCCTTCTGTGAATGAAACGGGAAGGTACACCAGGATTCAAGCCGGTAAGAAGTTGGAAAACATACCCTTGCATTTTGATTTACTCCCAGGTCTTGTCCCATTTTCTTACGATTTTATTTTTGCCATGACCAATGTTGCATGACTAAATCTTTGTTTGTACATGTAGTGAAAGCTCCCGAAATCCAAGTTCCCCTGGGTAGCCAAACCTAAAGTTTCAGCAATAACTTCCCAGCGGAGGTTTTCTTCGTCGTCCGTTCACTGGCATGGGCAAGCGCAAGAAACAGAAGAGAGACGGCGAGTTTTAGGGATGGGCACGGGTCCGGGTCCGGGTATGAAATAGTCAACCCGGACCCAAACCTGGAAAACCCGGACCCAAACCCGCGGGTCTACGGGTTGTCCACGGGTCGTCGGAATTGATCGGATCATGCCTGCCAAAGCTTGCCGGCACAGTTTAACACCTTCAAAACTGAAATATGCTCACTAATTGAGGTTTTTAAATGCATCGGGTGCTTAACAAAACTTTGGAGTACCTCTCATAGCTGTGAACCATGTCAAACTGCCTTGAAATGACCTAATTTGCACAATAAATTCAATGTTCGCAGACCCGTGGTGTACCCGAAGGGTTTCGGGTCTACTAAAATTGGAACCCGTACCCGTACCTGGGCCGACCCGACCCGGAAACCCGGCGGGTTGACCCGTACCCGTGCTCAACACTAGCGAGTTTGTATGGCCCGAAGACGTTGAAGCTGCCCTTGTGCAAGGTTAGTCATCGTGACTATACCTTAATTTCCGCCACTCACAGACATTAGGGCTCAGCCTGTATCCAAGAAAACACAAGAAAGTTGTGCGCTATGTTTTGAAGCGGACCAATATATATCGGTCTACTACACAAATCTCCAGCTGGGTGCAGACGGAGCGTGGGCGCCCGGATTCCCGCCTTCCTGGTAGGTCTCTCTAGATCTGGCGGACGGTTGCACGTTGCACGTTGCATTACATACATACTTACTTTCTCCCAGATTCCTCACTCATTTGGCTCAGACTCAATGATCTCGCAGACGATGGTTACATGCAGAAAGTATCTATTCCTAGCGACACCACGTCCGCCGAGATCGTCGCCTCTGTCGAACGCGAGTTCAACGAGCATCACATTACACACGTCGTTGATCACGGATTTCGCCTCCTCCGTGTACGCCCCATCCTCAAGAAGAGCGGTGTGGTCAAGAAAGGAAAGGCCCCACTATTGCGCCCTCTTAAAGGTGTGAGTGAGGTAAACCTCGTCAATTGGGAACGGTCCGTCTATTCATCTCGCCGACCTTCATTTATTCATTCACTCCAGCTGCCTCGCCAACACAAACATTCGTAATGCCGGGAAGGGCTTCAAAAACCTGGTCTGAAGGTGATGTTTGGTCGCGCTTGGCTATTGAAATGCCCTCGTGAGGTCGAGGTGGCCGAGGTGATACTGGCCGGCAGAATGAGGGAGAGAAGCGTTTCATGTTCACCGATGTCGGAGGAAGTGGTTCCTCCAGTCGAAGCTCCTCTTTTCGACGACCAGGCGGTTATGGCGAAAGTGGGCCATCCACGCCTTCTCCTGCTTCCAACGCTCCCATCGCCAATCGACACTTCGATTCCCTTCGTTTGCCTTCGCAGGTCGGGTCTCCTCTAACACAGTCGCATACCCCCATACCTTCCGTGATGACTCCCCAATATCCAAGACAAGGTCATTATCTCCTTCGTCTTTGAATCGATTGCAGGCAAAGGTGTTGCGAGCTAAACTGATGGGTGCTCCGGATGCTGATGCCCTCGAGCGCGAATACGAGGCGGAGTCCCGCAAGGCTAACGGTGGGGATTCCGAAGCTGGCGTCCGTCACAGAGTCGAGGTTTTACCAACACTTGACAGCCAGGGCCGTCTGTACGACGTCGGACATGGTGCCGAGCAAGAACCCACTCTCCCAGGAAATCGGAAGAAGAAGGAAAAGGCACGTTTCGGTTCTTTAGTCTGCACTGTTGTCTGATTTTTGCTCTTTTGATAACTTTCCAGTTCGAGACGCATGATTCGAAGACGGGCGAACTCCTCCGGTATAACGCCAATGATGATAGCACTACGCTCGGAGAAATGCTGCGCCAGGAACGATTTGGTGGTGGTATGGCCGATCAGAAAAACCTGGACGCGGAATTCGCACGATCCATCATGAGCGACGGAAAATTCCAGGTTAGTTTTGTGTTTGTCAGGTTCAAAGTTACAAGCTTCTTGACACTTACATCCAGAACAATCTGGATTATATTGACGAAAATGCGGATAAGCTTGGACGACAGAAGATGCGGTCAGACGCCATGAAGCGCCAATTTGCCGTTCATGGTAGGTTCATCGCTCGATTCGTTGGCATACGCCTGAACATGACATTCTATAGATTATAAGCGGACTCAGAAAGTCATGGCTGAATGTCACTTTTGTTTCGCCGAAGACGACTCGCCCCTAAAGTGTGCTGTTGTTGCAATGGGCACTCGCGCTTACCTATCTTGCACCGTCAATGAGGAGTTGGTCGATGGTCACTGTCTGATTGTCCCAATGCAGCATCACCTCAATATGCTCGAGGCAGACGATGAAGTTTGGGACGAAGTCCGGGTACGTTGATTGTCGAAATCGTAGACAACTTTCTTCTCATCGTCTTCCCACTCAGAACTTCATGAAATGCCTCATGCGCATGTTCGCAGAAGAAGACAAGGGTGTGATCTTCTACGAGACTGTCATTTCACTGAAATGGCAAAAACACACTTGCATTGAATGTGTGCCGCTTCCTTGGGCACAATACGAGGATATTTCCCAATATTTCAAAGTCCGTATACAGACGATGCGGCCCAAATCTAGGCATCTGTTCCAAACATAGATTTCATTTGTATGTTGGGCGAATGAGAGTCCATCGACTCGAAGCGTATAGTTGGCATGGAATTCCACTCTGCATCCCCTCAATTCGAACGGTTGGGTGGGAGCTGCGAGTCGGAGTAGAGTACATTGCTCTCTTGTTTCATCGTCAACCGGTTGTTGAAGAGCACCAGGAGGGTGTTGCTGTACAGTGTGCACAAGATCACCCCGGACACTTGGCGCACGCCGTTGTGGGCTTTTAAAAAGAATATGAGGTCCACGATGGCCGCGATGGCCGTCGCAGTCCCCGTTTCGATGGTCAGGCGTATTAATTTTAGAGTTTCACAAGTTGACAAATTATTCGCATGGAGATAAAGGTACTTACATCGCGTCACCATGCTATTCATGTGCCCAAAATGCTTGTCCCTTGCTCCGAAGCAACTGGGTGGAGTTCCGTTGAATACAGATATAGAAACTCCGCGAACCGAGACACTCACGATGTAAGTCATGGCCACTGCAATCACAGCGTCAATGACCGCACTTCCACCTAGTCGAACACCCACGGCACGAACAAGACCTGCGACATGGGTGACTTCCGAGGCATCGGTGAACAACTAGTCATCGTTGGAAATATCAGCTGACCAAGGTCACCGGCGCACTCACATAAAATCCAACAGCCCCTCCGCCACCGAGTTGTAGCAGCGCAAGAAGAACCACGAGCGCAAAGGTAATTCGGGACTGAGATATCATCCAGATAAGCCAGGCGAAAAACATCTGGGTTGCCTGTTCAAGTTCAAAGGAATGCAGTGTGCCAACAAAGATTCACCTGAACTATGGCTCCAATGGTGCTCGAAAGGATTGGGATGTTGAAAAAGGTGCTATATATCCCATAGAGCACAGGGATATCTCCCCAACCATACACAAACCACTGAAAGGCGTCATATGTCGCTGAGCAGGTCTGAGCCAAATAGAGGAAATAAACAACATAGACTTGATTAGTTGGGATGTTGTAAGGCAAAATAAATCTGACGTTCACATAAAAACATACCAAGAGACTTCAGGATGGGTTTGTCCTTGTGAAATTGATGTGGTATATATAGACTTGAGTGGTGAGGATGCCCAATAGTCCCCAATTGAAAAGGAGCCCACAAGCCGCGGACCAGCTCTGACTATACGTGAATTCCGGACTCTTAGCCAATTCGACTGAATTACTCACAACCATATTATGTCTTCGCGAGAAAGATCGGCCGGAGGTGGAGTAATAACATGGACCATTCTGGATATGAAGGAGAGCTAACGGGGGTTACGGATAACGACCCCCCCCCCCCCCCCCCCCCCCCCGCAAGCCACCTATATGTGCAAAATTCATGATTAGCGCTGGCGCTGGCCATATTAATATTGGTGATCAGGTGTTGGCAGAATGGCCGAAATGGGCAATCAAGTTGAAAAAAGGAGGGAAAAAGAGAGAAATGAGAGGGAATATCTAAGACCTACAGAGGCTACGTATACGAGAAATCAGCGCTCAAACCTTGAATTTTAAGTCCCATCGGATAAAACCCTACAAAGTTTGTTTAAACAATTTGCGTCTCAACGTAAAACCCTGTTTAAGCAATGATTTATTTAATGGTGTTCATCACCGAGGAGAACATTAGGATGAGGGGTTTAAACCTTGGGATTGAAAAACGTGTCCAAGCCTTCTCGGTCGCCTTTCCTAATCAATACAGGCCCACAATCTTCAATGCGGAGATGGTACCGCGAGAAACTTCGAGACCCTGCCATTCCGGGATGGCAAGGAGCCCTCTGCCCAGGTAAGAGGTAGCGCTCTTTTCCCGACATACATCTGCTCAATAATGAATTCCACAGGATCTGCCCGCGCTTGACACTTTGAATGATATCCTACAGCTATCTCCGGAGCAGTCCAAGCTGTATTATAAGGGTTATAAGGCGGGCGTCGTTCCCGCTCACGCTGCCCGTATCGCGACCATCCGGAAGATCATCGGCTGTAGCGTAGTTTAATCGACTTGTTTCAGTCCACCTTGTCGTTTGCCATGATGTCGCGTAGCGCTTGACAATCTGTTTCCAGATTAATCGGCTGGCCCCAGACTATGTTAGAGAATTTGTCAAGGGAGTATTTCACTCTCGCAGGTGCGGCCGGTGGTGCTCTTCAGCCGGCGATGTGCGCTTTGACGCGAATGCGATGGGGTGCACCGCCTTACCGCCTGGTAACACCGTCCGCATCCTTTGCGATAGGAGACCCGCAAACACGTCCTTGCTACCATCTGTTGTAACGATGAACGGGCGCTTCTTCACCTCGACGTACCGGGGTGCGCGCAGAACCGGCTCCAAGAGCCTGAGGTTCACGAAGCACTTGGTGTGCTCGTCCGTCCATACTGGCTCCATCTTGAACCAAGAGGCAAGCAGCAATCAAATTTCTGACACTAACCTACTTTTGAAGCAAAATCGTTTTCACTGCTTGCGTCTCTGAACCTACCACAGAACGAATAGTGCGTGGTTCAAGCCAAGAATTATAGGTGCCTGACGCCGCCTCCAATGCCGCGTCAAGATGGGTTTAGGCTCGGTGCTCGCGCAGCCCACTCCTCCCTTTCCTTTCGAGGGAAAAGAGGGGCATGGTCTGGATTGGCCATGATATCGGCCTTGTTGGCCGCCATATAGGCCTTGCGGCGAGTGCAAGTCGTCGACAGTGCCCGAATTATCGAAGTGGAAGGTGTCCGCAGCAGCGATGAGCTGCGGCTTGATGAGGCCAGACACAGTCTCAGGGCATAGGCATAGTTGGCGAACGAGAAAAGAAGTCGGTGAGGTCGAGTTAGAGTGGATTGCTAGCGACATCTGGAATACACCCCATGTCTACGTCGAGCTACAGAGGAGCCGGTAGAGCAGGAGGCTCATAGACATGTCCCTACTAATCAGAGAGAGTGCCTGTCTATCAGTCTCAGAGGCAGATAGATTGATAAGGCCATAGGCCCACAGGGCGCTATAGAGCTCTGTAGGTACCGTTGCGCATCCATAGCAACCACAACCGATGCATCGTCTATATAAAACTAAAAAAAATTGAGGCTCCCTAAAACCCGACACAGCGACACGGCGGCAGATCTTCATCAATTCCGACACAGCTCAATAAATCCGACACGTTCACTTAAATTTCATCAATTCTGACACATGCCAAGCTTGCTACCCCAAAGTCGTTCCCTCGTACGTTCTTCAAGTTGAACTGATGGGATAGTTGATCGCTGATGCGATCATCTCCGAGTTGGCCGAGCGTGGCTCGAAACTTAGCCCACGGTGCGTGTACCGCGCAAAGTGAGCTCGAGCTGTTGCCTCGAATGAGGTGCTCTGATCTTGAACTTGAACTAGCAGTTGCTCTTCGAGGACCAATGGATTCATGGCACTTGAAACTCAGATATATATATATATTAATCAGCCACGCTGTTCTCTATGTAGGCCATACATCAACATAAACAGAGTACCTGAGTCCGAAGGCTGCGACCTCGGTTTGGTGTGCCGCCCAATCGGACGTGCTTCCCCTGTTGAGCAGTCGCGCCGCAGTGTATCCGACGTTGTGCTATCGAGGTACGAACCGTACGATGGTTCCGCTGGCACGCACACAGAACTCTCCTGGGCCCGTGCCGCAGTACCTCGATGGCGCGGAGTCCGGCGGACACCGCATATCAGCCACGTGCCTAATTCTACGCACCCAATTGAGTTGACGATGAATTGCAGTAATCTGCGAGATGTTGGATATGGGGAGGGATGTTTTACTTGAGCCCAATGAATGGATTTGGGCAGACTCTGCATATCCGTTGGAGAAATGGTGTCAATCTCCTTACATCAAGTGTGTTGTCGTCTTCAATCCAAGTATTATACCGCCTCTGACTAAGTTGCCACAGACCTGAAAAGCTCAGCGCAGAGAACACCAAGTACAACTATCACGTATCCGCCGTTCGAATTCGCTCTGAACTGTTTCTAGCGTTAACTAGAGCTTGGTTCGATGATATTCTGCGGTGAGTCTCAGCAGCAGCCGCCTCTCGAGCTTGTGATGCGGGGGAATTTCGCCTCGAATCAAGATCAAGCTGTTCGTTGCCTGTTATGTAACTGTTGGAACTTGAAATATCAACGTCACACGTCTCAAATTATGATCATTACATATTGCCGCTAATTGAGATGTCTCGTAAGCACTCTACAAACAGCTTCGGCACAGTGTCTAGCCCATTCCCTGTCCACGGGTAAAACTCTGCCCAAAACCAACACAATTTCAGATTTTCTTTAACCAATCTCTTTGACTCTTTTGTAGGGGGATTGCCTCGAGTTTCTCCGAATATGAAGTATTCAACAGACGGAGTATTGATTTCGGGATATTTTTCACCCGATCTGAATATCGGCCAAGGAATATGTCGGAACCGGAAGGGGAACAATGGCTGTTTGTTGCGTCTCATGATTTCCCACTTCTTCCTGTACATTAGTTTCTGGTCCGCAAGGGTCCCCGAGTCCCAGCTCTCCCACTCCCGCTGTACTAGATGCTGTCCAGAATTTGAAGGGGGGAGGAAGTTCTGATTGGAGGTCAACAAGAGGCTTTTCATCTGGCAATCTTCAAGAGGGTTGATGTTTTGAGTGTAAAGGCCACGAATTTAAGTACGTACCGGTAAGTTCCGGCCCACAATCAAACCTTACGAACATACCCGGATAGGTGCTTGCACAGTTTGCATCTAAAGCCAAGCTTCCCGATTACTTTGATGCAACTAAGAAATCAAATTTGCAAGCTCACCGGAAGTGTTCGCTGCGTGCGGACTTCCATCCAAACTGTCGCAATATGTGTCTTGGTTGGAGCTGTTCCAAGCAGTCACCCCTGAATGAAATAAATCAGACCAGGTTGTGCAGAAATGAAGGACCAATTCACAAGTTTCGTCAACATCCATGGGGGTGTAAACCCTCGGCTCGTCAGCATTCACAGGGTTGTAAAGTGTGGGATCGTCAACGTCCATCGGAGTGTACACCTTAGATTTGATGTCTTCACTATTGAGAGCATATCCAACTTGCACAACGAGACTCAGCGTCAGTTGGATGTCTTTGGGAGGTTTGCATGGGAGTGAACGAGGTGGCTGGTGACAAACATCAGCGTGGTTCCAGCCCACACGATGTAAGGTCGGCAAGTCGTTCATGATCGCCCGCTGGGAGCAGGTCGCAGACCACGATTTTGTGAACTAAACGCGGCCTTTTATGGTTTGGATCGGCTATGGCGGCCCCGATGCAGTCTCCCTCTTTCAGCGGTTGCTCGGCCCAGGTAATTATTAGGGGTGCTCAATTCTTAGCTCGTCTCCTCGTCTGGTCTTTTATTTGTTCGAAATAAGTAAAGATTTCAGTCTCCGTTTGAAACATACAGCCACTCTCTTTTGCCCGGCTCCACTAGTATAGCATCCATCAGCATCATTTTCCAGTGTCATCGATGCAGCCACCATGGTCTCTGCTTTGCATGATGCATCTGGCACGCGCGGCAGGTTGATGCCGTGATCCAGCGGAGACTGAAATCTTTATTTATTTCGAACAAATAAAAGACCAGACGAGCAACCGTAAAAGTTCTTTCACCGCACAGTCGTCCCCTTGTCACACATTTACAAAGCTCGTGGGTTGACGTTTCCCCCAGCGTAATACAAGACACAGCCCTTCCCCCTTATAAATTCGGAACACGCCGACTGTAGTATCATATTCCTTCGCGCACAGTTCAACGCTGTGCTCTGTGGGTATTTATGTTCCATAAGCCCAAAGCCATCGCAGGACTGACTTTCCAACCTTCACGATGGCAACACGCATCAACATATGCGAGCTTCATTGGATGCAAACCTCGGCAACCTTGGATGCTTGCATGGATATGATTTTTGGGAGGTTGCAAAATTTCCAAATGGTCCGCTTCTGTAAACGAATGAAGAGTTTTTTAATGTACATATGTAGTGGCGCACCGTGATTGTCCAAAATGATTGCACCGTCCCCGGAGGACTCCAGCCGCCGTAACCTGCTATCGCTGAACCTTTGATCCGCTTTGGGGCTTGCATCGATGTTGAGGACTTCAGAAAGTTCGTGTGTGGGTGAGTTGACTCCCTGTGACTCCACTATGCAGTATTCATCAAGCACAGGCTATCAAGTAAAGTACAAAGTCGAAAGTAGGCTCACATACATTGACTTAGAGTCTAAGTAAATACCCACATCACGTCACTTTCCCAGCACGTGTTAGTCAGCACGATACATAGTACAGACTGAGATCCGAGTTCAGTACAAGTTCATTCAACTTCATTGTCTATACAAGTAGTACTACTACTAGTGCTGTGTTGGAAACTCTGATGTTAATAACACTGCTATTAATAGCATGCTATTAACATGTTATTAACTGCTAGAGCTGGGACCACCCAAAATGCTCTGCTATTTATTGCTATAAATTCAAAAAAGCGAATATTAAGTGTCTAGAAGGGTTGTAGACCTTGAATTGAACGTTAGAATCCAATTAAATGCGTCGAATACCAAGATGACAGCCGGATCAGTGGCCCGATTGATGTGACTGTGAGAACGAAAATTTTCGCGGCATCGTCGTATTCTCAATTATGCCGTCTGAGCTTTGTGACGAACAAAAGGTATCTTTCCTTGGGTGGATCAATGCCGCTCGAAGGAGTTCAATGACTCCGGAACACCTCATTGCAACCACGCAGCTGTCACAATGGTACAAATTCGGTCTTACGGAAGGTAATTACACCCATAGCGCCACAGCCAACGTGAAGGTTTCCGCGGTTGGTTCGTCCTCGACAGTCCTTTCCACCCCGTCCCTCTTGGATCTTCTCAACGACAATGATGTCGCGCCTCAAGATGTCGACCGGGAGGCACTCGAGCAGGCCTTATTTAATCAGCCTGACCCCTACGACCTTGCCGAGACAGACCGCGTGGATAACACGATTTCCTCGAGCTTGGAAACCGTACCCAGGGTCATCCGCTCGTTCACACACTGAGTGGTCGAAGATTACATCCGGTTGGACAGTGTTCCTCTCGCAAGAGTCATCTCGGCCGGGAGGAAAAAGGACGCAGGGCCGGCAGAGGGCGTAGTTCAATCGCAGGCGGCAGAGGCAACAGTGGAGCCGGAGAATCAGGACTGGGATGTCGAGGATTGAAATATAGCATAGCTAGCACGCTATTTATTGCAGCTAGAAATTAAATAGCAGTTATTAGCTGAATGCTAAAAAGCATGTTATTAACACCTGCTAGCTATTGACCTCTGGGGCCAGAAATTTATAGCATAGCATAGCGCCTGCTATAAACTTTATAGCACAGCACTAACTACTACTCAGAGTCAGTGTACAAACGAAGATGATCATGTGATTGATTGCCGTCCGCCCCGAACGGTCCGCGAAATGGAAGTCAAGGTCACCAGGACTGTCACCTGGTGAGCCCTTTCCCACAGGCGCTTCGTTAAGTATCGCCTTCTGCTGCGCCTGCTTGATCCCATCCCACCATGGCTACGCAGACAATCCGCCCCCCAAACTTGCCTTTGGCGACCCGTGTCAATGGACTCAACTCTTCCCTAACTTCATTCCTCACGATGGGTCCCCCACCCTCTTTCTGTCACCTTAAATATTGCAACAACTGTGCCAAGATCATCAACGCTCCTCAGTATTTTTCATGCGAAAACTGCAACGTCTTCCGTGTGCGTTGTTCCTTTTGTAACATTGTTCATTAGTTTAACCTGCAGTAGTGTATCGGATGCCACGCTTCAGAACGTCGCCCTGCCAGCGGACCCACGCCTTGTGGCGCCTCCCGTGGGACCCATACCATGAAGCTCTGCTCTGCTTCCCCTTGCGCTGCCCTCGATCCTGTTTCCTCTGGAGCCTCCTCCTGGGGTGCATGGAGTTCTCGCGTCGATGCTGTGAGTTCACAATTATTTACCGCCTGGGAGAACTTCAATAAATCAATACCCATTATTGAAGGGCACCTGTCACTTTGCCTCTTGCAATTTGTGCGAGAAAAATATTTCCGGGACGCGTTACAAGGTATTGTGTCCCAAGCGCAATCATATCGCCGATCTAACAGGGCGATTTGATCAACGCAGTGTCTGCACCCAGACTGCCCTGATTTTGACTTGTGCAATTCATGCGAAACACTCAAATTGCACCCCGAGAACCACGCGATGCTTAAAACTTGTGTGCGCCTTTTCACTCGGCCCGAGGACTCCAAGGCATACCATGCGCGAGCGGCGATCGACCCCACGTTCATACCCGTGCTTTCTTCGCCGGTTTCAGAGAAACAGCGCTCGGCGGAGGGCCACCTACATGTACGCTTGCTGGCGAACCGTCGTGTTTCGGACAAGACCGGCAAGACACTTTCAGAAACCGAGTCTCCCTCTACGCGAGGTATGCTCATCGCGACTCCTACATACTGTTATTAGCAGTGCTGACTTCGCTCGGAGGGTTGGCCTGGGCGCTCTCACTGCTTTACATTATCTCCGGCCTGACGGCGCTTTACACCAACGGCCTCAACAGCATCGGTAAGAAACCGCGTGCCTTACTTATCCACTAAGTTTTCCCTTATGTTTATTTGCTAGGCGGACTGCAAGTCGTATCCTGTATTGTATGCGCCGGCATCACTTTTGGTTGCAGGTATGTACCCTCCCAGAAATATTTGCCATCTCAGCGCTTAACTAACTGGATTCAGGATCCCGTCCGCGACGCGGATGGCGCGCGTCCGTGCGCAATTTATGGGGCGGTGTTTACTGATATGCATTTGGGTGGCACCAGGTAGCTAGCTACATGTGCAGCTGGTCGGCAGGGTACTGATATTGCATACCCAGTTGTGTTAATCGGCTTCACTGTGCTGACGTCGGTCTCTTCCCCGACCGTGTCCAAGTGCCTCGCCCTCGGGTTCCTGAGCTGGATATGCATTCCCATCGGCATGAACGTTCTCCTCCCGGTGGCAATCTTTACTGGTTATCAGTGGACGGTCCGCCAGATCGAGAAGGGTGTGAGGGCAGGCGAGTTGGTGTGAAATAATGCTTCTGTACCGGACGACTGTTGTTACACACGTATGGTAACGCTTACCTACCTTGTACCCTTGCCATGGAAATGCGATATGGTAGCAGACATGACTTCATGTCAACCCGCAGTTTTGACTTGGGGACTTTTAGACTCGAGATTTAGCACGAACATAGGGTAGTTTTATGGTGAAATTTTCGTTCCAGAAAAAACGGAGGTACCCTTCTGGCTATCCATCTGTCCTCCTAGACGCATCTCGGCACTCTGCATCTCAGCCACCCGCCGCTTTTCTGCCGCCTGCTCTCTTCTGACAGCCAGCTTTGATAACCTCTCCTCATAGGTGATTGGCAGTGGTTGCTGCTCCCATTGCTCCGAATCGTCTTCTCCGGCATCGCTCTCTTCATCACTCTCCCATGCCAGAACGTCATCTGAGCGTTCTGCATCCGAGGCCGCTTCTACTGTCTCCGGCAGCGGTTGGTTGGAGGCAAAGCCACCGGCAGGTCTGTGTGCATGCCTGGCCTGTTTCGCTTGTTTAGGCATTCTGGATGTAGTGTAGGTCGACAAAGTCGGAGACGGAGCACTGTTGGCGGCGATTGATGGCTGACCACAGCCACCGGTAACCCGGGCCGAGATCAAAAGCGCGAAATCTCGGTGGCTAAAATCTTATTTTATATTTTCGAAGTTCTGCTCCGGGGAATCTCTAAAGGTCCTTCCTACAGTCCTATTTACACACTCATCCATGTCATATAGTAAAATGCAAGTGACTAGTAAGGATTTCTAAATCGGGTCTCGGACTTGTCACGAAGTGATGTCTGCTACCATACTCCCAAGCTTTCGTTGAGCACCCAATGCATTTAAAAACCTCAATATTTCATGTTTTGAAGGTGTTGAACCTTCTCGGCAGGCTTCGGCCAGCGTGATCCGATCAATTCGGACAACCCGTGGACAACCCGTGGACCCGCGGGTTCGGGTTCGGGTTTTCCGGGTTCGGGTCCGGGTTGACTGATTTATACCCGAACCCGTACCCGTGTCCATCCGTAGCACTGATGCGTCAATCAAAAGTTGTGGTGTGTTTGACCACGGGCCGAAGCGTGAGAATATCATTTCCTTAACTTCGAGGGGACATCAAGCACTTGTTTCTTCCGTTTCTCCACCAACTCTTTGTCGATTCGCGACTTTTTGGGCTCGTTATGCTCCCTAGCCTTGCCCCATCCACCTCAAACTGCCTGGACCGCGACGCCTTCCGTTTTCTCTTGCTGGAGCGCCAACACTACCTCCTTCCGATCTGCAGCTGCCCAAGTTGACCGCCCATATATCGGACGGCCCGTTGGCAGTACAGGTCCGGGACTTGACATGGATGCTCTCCAATCCCGACTTAGCCCCTAGCGCCAGCATCAATCGTTGGATCCTCGCAATTCTCACCTTCTACTTCACTCTTGTCCATGTTCCCCAAGAGGTGCGTGATCTCTGGATCGTGGATATGTTCCCACGACCGACCTACCCCCCAAATAAGGCAGGTCTGACTCAGCGGCACTGTTGCGGCCGTCAGTACATCAACACTGCCAACCATCGCGTCGGACGCACCCTTCGCCATCGCGTCTGACTGCCTCCCCCATCTGTTTTCGCGTTCTCGACGCGTAAATCCTGCAACCAAGATGGAAAGCCACTAAATCTGTCTATACAGGCAAGCGGACGTTGCTGGCGACGATGACCCCCCCACCTGATAGCACGATTTCGGTGGCGGAGATATTGGCGCTTGCCTCGTTTATTTCTAAACACAGCCCCGTCTACGACCTCCTCGAGTCCTCGTGCTTTTACTATGGCCGCGCCATCTTCGACGTCACCCGGACCCTGATGCACTGCACGGGCGCCGACATCGTTACCACCGACGACTTTTCTTTCATGAAGTCCGACGCGCTCCAGTGGCATGCGCACGTGATCAGGTGCCTCTTGGCGGACAAGGGTCCGGCGTACATGGTCAAGGGCCTCATGGCCGACAGGGTCAAGACAGAATTTGGCGCTGATGCCATTATCGAGAAGTACGAGGCCGCCTTTGCAGAGTTCGAGGAGAGTGTCCGGGCCCAGAAGGAGGTATGGTCGTTCACCCCTGCAATGATGTTATGCTCAATATATTCAGAGGAACGAGCGCCCTTTGAGACTCGCCGAGGAGAGGTGCCAGGAGGAGGTCCACGCCCGCCAAGAGGAAGCCCGCGCCCGCCAGGCTGCCGAATTGAAAGTGGTGCGGGCCGAGGACAGGCTCCAGGAGGAGGTCTGCGCCCGCCAAGAGGAAGCCCGCGCCCGCCAGGCTGCCGAATTTGAAGTGGAGCGGCTCAAGGAGCTTGTCAAGTCCCTTCAGAGTGCACGCGGGGAGGGCAAGGAGAATGCGCCCATCCGTTTCTGAACGATCCGTCTTTCTAGTACACGAGTTTTGTGTTTCTATTTCCGGAGTATAATGCGTATCTTCGTCTGTCTCCACATACTGTACTTTACTTTCTCCGCGCTGGCAGAAAAGTGTGGCCTGCCTCGTGGCCCCTCTTTAGCTCGCCGGTCGCCTCTCCGTCTTCAAGCGGTGCGCCTTTCCTAAGTCCATCCAGCAGCGATGCGGCGCTGGACAGCAAATACCACCACTGTCGAGCTGGGACCGACCCATCTGACCCCGCGCTCGAGGCTGTGCAGGACATGAGGCTATAGATTTTTGGGGGGGATCTGCACCTCCACGACGTTGCTCGTCAAAAACCTATGCGCCCCCAACGCAGATACGTCTACGACCGGTCAAGCCGGTTTTGAATCTGTATTGTACAGTGGCGCCATTATGTTCTGCACGCGGTTGTTTGGGCAAATGTTTTCATGAACTCTGGTGATTTCAGGAATTTAGGAACAGTTTAACCCATAGGACACCCCAGAATCACAGAAGAGGATCTTATCAGAGTTTTGAATCCAAATAAACTCGTTTTGAGACGCAGTGAAATGCCGTGAATGAAGCCTGGTACCAGTCGTTTTGATTTCAGATATGTACCACTTAAAAGTATGGTTAAATTGAATATGAAACATTCAGGCGAGGAAAATCCAGGTGGATTGAAGCTCCCTCACCTCGCAGTCAACATGTGCATGTGTGAGTTGAGGCAATATGATCCGCTTCGCATGAGTCGGTTTGACCATTGATTGAACTTTCATTTCTCTGCCCTCCTTATGTTAACCCGCACTGCAAATACCTGTAGACCAGCTGAGGTTCCCAGGTTCGATTCCCTGCCTTGGCTGTTTACTGCCAAATCCGGAGGCGTGATGTGATGCCGCGCACTGTACGTCCTGGGTGAGCCTTCACCATCTTCGAGTACTTGCAGCCAATATCGTAGCCGAGACCGTGCTCGCCCAAGATTCGAAGTAGGTGGTTTGTAATCGCGAAACCGTATTTTGCACTGCAAGGATGCGAGTCAGTGAAGAAATAAGGAGCAAAAGGTAAGCAGGAAAATTACAGCTCGCCGCTCTTGATCATGTCGACCACAATCAGCGCGAAACCGTGACGGCATAGAGCTGGAAAGAAGCCCGTCTCGTCGTACATCCCATATGCGCGGGCAGTGACATCCTCCTTCATGTTCTGCCACCGCTCTGTGCATCCATCATCATCCTCCACCCCCATCTCAGACACGGGTTCGCTGTTGTACAGCCCCCCTGTCCCTCTCACCACTGGATCTCGCGCGATGACACCGTTGGTTGCCAGCACCGGTGTAAACTTCATTGCATACACCCCTCCCGCGGTCCTCACCAATCGCTCGAATACGACGGCTGCAGCACCGAAGCTCACAAAGCGGAAGGCGACCGACGAGGGCAACACGGACACCGCGAAGAAGGCGCGTAAGCCCCGCAATGCGGCAGGGGCTACTGCCACGCTTGTGAAGGCGAAGAAGCCACTCACCCCCAAGGCAGGAGCGGCTGCGACACCAGGCGCCCACACCAAGCGGCCCGCCACCGGCCGCAAGGGACCGCAGGCCCGCAGCGACGAGTCCACAGCACAGGCCTTAGCAAACATGGCAACGGCGCGCGCGAACAGGGGTGTTGCTACCACTGGAGGCATCACGGCACCAGGTGCTGCCCACGGTGGGAGTACCACTGCCTAAGCTTCCCTTTGATGTCCTCTTGTACTCTATGCCCCCCTCTATACTTAGATTTTGTCTCGTGCGCACCGTTCTCAAGTAGATTGTCTGTAGAGTACTATATTCAATATTATACCTTGGTTACAATTCAATTTATCTTGTTGATCCTCAGGATACTTCCTGAGCCCTGTCCCCATGTCTCCTATTATTTTCGCGAATTTATGGGCATTACTTGGCCGTTGTCGAGCTCACTGTGGATGGCGGCGGCGGGATGATGATGGATTGATGGCGCGCCGGCGTTTGATGCGAAGGTTACGGTCGTGACACAGTCACCTCCGCGGTATCTCCCTGCCGATCTGTGGCGGTGAGCAATCCAAATGCGGCCTGGCGGTGGGTTTTAAGGAAAACCACCGCCTAGATAGGAATCACCTATAGTTACACATGTTGCACCCCGTTTGCCACGCCTACAACTACAGGGGAAACGTGGGCTGCACAGGTGGAGTTGGTCTTCCACTCGATGGCCCCATTTAGTGATGTTCAGGGCCCGGCCTCAAGCCCCAGGGAAGAGGGGAAGAAGAGTGTCCGCGGCATGTTCCTATATTTCCCCGCATCTGTTCCTTCGCGCGTAATTTGTCCCTGAAACTAATGAGACCAGCGGTAACGACCTCCTTTTCCTTCAACGTCAACTTGAGTTTGCGAGGGATGGGAATTTTGCGTGGTTTGGAAGTATACAGAGAGATGAGAGGAGGAAGTTCAGCGGTGGTTGGTGGTGCGGTGAAAGCGAATGATCTTTTAGAGCGTGCACAACATAAGAAACAGGGCAAGGGACGTTTTGCCGCTATACAATCGAGGGTAGACGTCTCGAGCGGAGGATTAGAATAGTGCTTGTTTATAAATGCAATATAGCAGTGTTTTTCAACGAGGATTAGGGCCTTTCCGTGGTTCATAGGGGCAGCTGCATTCTTTTTCTTTCGAGTCGACTTTGATTTACGCTGTACGGGTTGATCCGCGGGAGCAGGGGCTGGACCTGTCAAAGTCGGTGAACATTGTGATTTTACTGGAGGCAATGAATATTACCTGCGAGCTGTTTTGCGGCAGCAGCAACTGTAGCAGGAAAACAACACCGCGGGCGAGGCTCCCGGTTTCGCGTCCTGCTCGACCTTTTTCTTGGAGGACAAGGTCGAGAGTCGAAGAGAATCCGAGAGAAAGACTATCAAGGATGGATTTTGCGCTGATACCATTGGAAAAGGCAATAGTTGCGATTATTATTTGACAATTCAGGTCCACATCGATGAGGCGGATCGTTTCTGAGTTGTAGAAATCCGAACAGAGGCTCGTATACATGCGCGTTCGTCGCAGCTTGTCCACACCATCAGCTTGTAGACGCCAGATGTAGACATAAACCCGGAAGACGAGGTCCAGAGTATCACAATGAATGGAGGTCTTGCGACCGCTCATGAGATACGGAAGGAGGTCGGGAAAGTCGTCGCCCGCGAGTCCATGAGTTAAAATTTGCACAATAAACTGAATGTTTGGACGCTCATTTCATATTGGATGTTTGGCGTAACGGTTTGACGCGTCAAACACGGTCGCCTATGTTTTCGGGGATCATAGTGCGGCATTTGGCTGATGAACATTTGGTTGGGGGTGGGGCATCAGTGGCGAAATCCATTGAAGCAGGCGGATGGGTAACGGCAAATGGGGGGAGTGAAAATTGACGCGTGGTTTGACGTTGTTTGGTAAGCCCGTGATTTCGCGTGATTTGCACAGGGAGGCGAGAAACTGAAAAAAAAGAGGTCTATGGGATTCGAACCAAGGAGTTGAGGCAGAGCGCAGAGCAGGTAAGCTGTCCTTTAACTTATAAGTTGAACTATGCTTACTGAGATGCTTCTAGGAATGACCGAGGCGCAGCGGGCGGAGGAGGACATAATCCGGGATGTCGCCGACCCGTACGAGCAATTCGACGACTACGAGGACCAGGTCCTCCGGGGCAACATCGCAGCGGACATAAGTCATGCAGGCGAAGACCTTACCGAGGAGGAGATCCATCTCGCCGACCGGAATCTCCTGGAGGAGCTATCTTGAATATCAACCATGAGTGCCCTGAAGACCTCGTTTCTTTCCTGATCAGTAATGCATCTCCAGTGGCGTGTTTCCAAATTCTCTCGGAAAAGCTCTATCTCATGATCAATACTCCGAATTCCAACCCACCGTGCCTTCCGACTCGACATTTGATTTGTTAAACAACTTCGACTTCAATTTTGACTTCGATTGGCTGATGCGTGATCTCGAGGGCGCGAACAACGGGACCTCTTCTTTCGCGCGGGATCCCGCTACTGCTGAGTTGTTTGCATATGATCCAGCATTTGACCCCAGCTTATTTGCGGACTCTAACATGCTCATGCCTTCGAGTGCGCCCCCCGCGGATCCCCTTCAAGATTTTATGGATTTATGTGGTACCTCTGGCGCTTTCTTTGACACCGGGGCCACCGCCAATTCCGGGTCGTTCACCGCTGGGTCTTCCGATGAGCCGCTACCATTGCTTCCTCTACCCCCACCCGAGTCGCCTCCTGCGCTGTCACCATCTGTCGAGCAGGCATCGGAACCAGGCCCAAGTGCCCCGAGATCACGCCGTGCTCGAAAAGAAGTTGATGAGGCGAATATTCTCCATACCACGCGTCCTCAAGCCCCCAGCGCACGCAAACGGTCTGCAGACGGCGAGGACATCTCAAGCCGGCCGCAAAAAAAAAGCAAGGTATAGTTTTCTACTTCATTTATTCGTTTATACAGTCTGAATTATTCTTGTTTACAGTGACATGCGGCTGAAGGGTTACAGTTGGCCTTAGATTATGAAATCTGTTACTTGAATTGACTTGACTTAACTTGACTCTTTCTCTCTTCATGAAGTTTGAGCAAACCTTGAGGACCCAAGTCGCTCACTCCTGCGACGGCTCGAGAAGCAATGCCGAAGCCGGCCCAGTGATAGCTGGATCGGAATGTGCCGCCTTTGCTGGCAAGCACGGCACCTTGTCCGGCAAATGTGTCGGGCTTGAGTGAATGTGCCGTTCATCCGGTGGAATGTACCGCCAACAGAATGTACCTACGGTAAGAGTTTCGTTGATCCCGGCGCAACAGAGGCGTTACGTAAGGCCATCAGGGGTAATCAGCCGGCATCTATATTTATATTGTTTTCGTTTTCATTTCTTGTATATACTCGTGTGCGAAGCAAGCCGCTGATGACACGGGCACGATGGGCCCTGTGATCACATACATTAACCACCAAGGTGGTTTCGGCGGGGTCCGATTGCGCTAAGAACGGCGCCATGGGGGCAAGCTGTTCCTCCAGATGGGAAGGGCCGCAGGGAAAAATTAACACGGTGCTGGAGCCAAGCTGACGCTGGGACGAGGTTTTCGGCCCGCGCATCGGCCCATCATCGATATCACCGGGGATCAAAATCATCTGTCCACAAAATTGCTGTTCAAAATGCCCGCCTATTCACAAATATCTGCTATCCGTCAACAAATGCTGGTCAAGGTCCGCCCACAAATATTGTCCACAAATGCCAACCCCCGTTTGTCGAACGTCCGCTCTCTCGAGCTCTTGATCCCCTTTCTTGAGTTCTTGAATATGCTTGGGGTTGAGTGTCAAAGCAGCGGGTACGGCGCGTGCAGAGGATGTGATCTCTGTCCTTTGTAACCGTACCCGGGAAGAGCGGTGAACTGGAAGGTATGGGAACCCTAGTATCTGCGACGCTTGGTAAGGGATTTCACAGAAGTTCAATTTCCGCTTTTTTTGTCCGTCCCACAGATTTCCGAAGGGAGGGGATTCCAGGGATGTGAGACGGTGGTCCAGCCAGCTGACGCGCTGAGGTCAGTCGATGTAGAGGAAGAGGGGTAGGAGTCATCCTCGCAATTCGATCCCAGGATCTTGGCGGAGTAAACAGCATATCATGACAAGAGGTTCAAACAATCCCCGGGTGGTTCGGAATGCAGCTTTCCATTCATAACCCTCTTTGCTACGGACATTCTGATATATCCCATATCCACAAATATTGCTGCAAGCATCGGCCCCGAGGATTGAATTTGAATTGCGTCGGAAGGAGGTTCGGATATGCAGACCGCAGTGGCCCGGCCTCCGAAGCTTATTCCGAGCTCAGCTATAAAAGAGGCCCCACTTTTCCACAACCTCAGATGAACAGTCCGCCACGCCAAATGGAAGCCTGCTTCGTCGTCTCCAGCATCCTTCTGTCCGTCGCCTATGGCACAGCCCATTCTATCGTCGCCAACATGATTGGTCACGGGATCCTCGCCATCGTCCATCCCGCCACATACGTTCCTACCCTCCCCTCCGCAGCATTCACTCCATTATATGGCACCCCCATCTTTATGGCTGGAGTGTTAGTGTGTACAGCGACCCTCATTGCATTGTGCACGGGCAGCGCCATAACAACGGCCGGGATAATTCTTTTCATGGAAATCTTGCTACCCATTCCGGCAGGGGTTATCGCAAATGTCCTCGGTGTATTGATTCTCCACCGTCATGGAATCCATGGATTTCACGGACAGCTTCCAAGTTTGGCTCAGGCAGCCAGTGTCGGGGCGGTTGGGCAGGCGATACTACTCGGAATACATGGCTGGAGGTTCAAGGGGTGAGATTTGCAGCGGGAATAAGCGAATTTATGTTTAGTTTCTCTACCGTGTCTTCTTCTATGTTGTCTAAATCTCTAAATTCCATAATATGTCTCTTGATAATCTTATTAACGTACTTCATATCTCACGATATTTACTGGATCCCGGCGATTCGGTCACCAAATCGGTCGCACGATGCATTAACCAAAGGCCAAACATCAAGGTGACAAAGAATTTTGAACTCCTCCACCACGGGTGACGACGTGGCCAGAGCTCACCCAGATGATGCAGGATGTCCCTTCTTCGGACATCGCATTCGTGAACGGCCTCATTGTTCACTACAGCACGAGAGTGAAAAAAGTAACTTGTGGGAGCTAACTTTAACTTTTGATGGCCCCCTCGGCTTGGCGGGGCCGAACTTTACTTAACTTTACTTTACTTTTTCCACGCGCTGTAGTGGTAGGTTAGAGTCGAGGGCCAGAGGCACTCGGTGTGTCCGCATATTTACTTGTAGCACGATCGCAAGCTCTTTGAGAACTAAGACAGATGGTCAAAGATAGTTCAAAAATCGAGAGTAAAAGTTGGTTACTTGCGTAAATGAAAGCAGAGTCATCATCATCTCAGAATTTGCGCTTCTTGTTCTTCTTCTTGTTCTTGGAGGCCTTGGTGGAAGGTCCCTATGAAATAGGACAATTGGGAAGGGTTATTGGATGGAAATGAAGTCTTACTAAAAATGAAGTCTTACTGGTGTAGAAGGGCAGGTCGCCTCAGGGTGGTCCTCATGGGCACAGTCATGGTCCACCTTGACTCTCTTGAAGCTGAGACCTTCGGAACAGTAACCCTCAGACTGGTTACGAGTCTAGTTGACATTTAACATTTATCCGCTCTTATCAGGTCCATCCGGGTGCTGGACCACGAACACCGGATGTGTTTCCCATAACGGCTAGGAATGAAGACAACTACGATGGCCTCAACATAAGCCTTGACTGGCTTTAGTATCGTCGCTTGCTTGTGCCTTGGCTGATGTGTGCATCATTAGGAATCTCTGATTAAGAGAACATGGGAGGCAGCCAATATGCTTCATTCTGTCGCACAGCCTGTCCATCCGAACGACGTGCGTCATAGAGACGAAAAATTCATGTCATATACTCCTTCTGGTAGCACCGTTGAGAAAGAGGAACGGGCCGGTGTCACTCATCTCGTTCACTGCTGGACAATGCAGGGTTATTCCGTAGGATTTTATTCGTCCCGACTCCAGGACTGGACGGATGTGGAGCGTGTCCGACTTTACGAGGCGTTGAAAGGGTATGCTCGCTGGGAGGTGAATTACGGCAAGAAGACCATCTGTTCGACGCGATGCGAACATCTCACCTCCAACGATGACGGTGTTTGTGATGCGTGTACGAAGCTAGCAAGCGATGCATCTTTCACTCATGCGGTCAATCGAGTCAGTCCAGTCTTGATTGCTGCTCCACTATTGACATGTACCGCAGAAGAAAAAGGAA
Source organism: Mycena sp. CBHHK59/15 (assembly GCA_029204085.1). Classification (NCBI taxonomy): domain Eukaryota; kingdom Fungi; phylum Basidiomycota; class Agaricomycetes; order Agaricales; family Mycenaceae; genus Mycena; species Mycena sp. CBHHK59/15. The sequence continues at coordinate 251,421 of JARGXW010000074.1, forward strand.
TCGGAACTGCTGCTGAATGACCAGCACACTGTGTTGATGGCCTGAGATAAATACTCAGGCCGGCGTTTCCACGATGACTAAGCCAGAAATCTCGGGGATCAACTCAAAGATCCCCTCGTGTTCAGAGCATTCAAACTCCTGCAGAAAGGTGAGAGCACAGAGTGTTTCGTGTACCTTTACGAAGCTTGCTTGAACGGCAAGCTTAAAAACTACGAGACTTTTAAGCAGCTCTGCAGCGTTCTGACGGACGTTCTCCAGCGGGAAGGGACGGACAAGAAATACGGCATCCGATTTCCTGCGGATTATCTCAACTTCATGATCCTCCTCCGTTCGTATGGGGGTCAGTCATTGCGACAATATGGGATCCTAGCCGGTCAATTGCCATGCCCGTCCTCGAGGCAGCTCAGGTATACTTCCAACCCTTCTCTCCATCCGCTCGCTCTCTAATTGACGTGTTTCACAGGGCCCTCGTATCGAAATCAGAGGATGCTCTACCAGTGTTCGCCTTAAGGCCTTAAAAATCGGCTTGCTGGCAAGCTAAGGCTTAACTTAAGGTTCAGGCCTTAAGATAAGGCCTCACCGAAGGCCTTAGTTCCCAAAAAGGAAATACATTCTCAGAAACTTAGAACACCAAAAACTGTCGCAATTACTCTCTGTACACCTCCAAATCATCGATCTCAACCTCGCCATCGTCGGGGGTGTTGTCCACCGCGTCCAACTAGGCCATAACCTGCATATACATCTGCTCCTCTTCTTACGCGTGCTGCACCATTCGCTCACCACGCTTAGCACAGAGGGACTCCTTGGCTGTCTTTGCAAACAGGCGCTCGAGAGAAATGGGCTGCCACTTGCGAGGGGCGCGAAGCTGGTTGAGATGTGGTGGGTTGGGAACAACAGGGAGTACCTTACTATAACTAGAAGGAAAAGGATAAAATCTATATGAAGAGACCATTCACCGTAAACTTGAGTTGGGCCGTCTACTGCAGGTACATACACCGCTGTGTGACGAGACAAGGTCCCCACGCAGGGGTGGATACCAATCTACCTGTCTGCCAACATATCACAGTATGTACGTGACCCGACCGGAAAGAAGAAAATTTTCCAAGTCACGTAATTGTACACGTAAGCATATCTAAGGCCTTCGGTGAAAATCGGTCTGCAACTTAAGGCTTAACCTAAGCCCTTAATTAAGCCCTTAGGCCTTAATATCGTCTTAAGGCGTTAGCCCTTAGGGCGAACACTGTGCTCTACAGAATCCATACCTCATTTACGAGAACATGGCACGAGTGAGGTGTCTCGTTGATTCCTTGAAGTACACCAGTCCGGTTGCAGTTGCGGGAGATTGTACCAAAGTCCGGAAGCGCTTGACATATTCACCAGAATTCGGTGGACACATCCTCGGCGGTGTTCTTCCCTTTGAAGAATGCGTACCCTTGTGTACGACCATTCCACCCGTTCACTCGATGACACGTCCCCGGTCATCATTCCCCTCGGTGCCGATGCCGCCCCGCTTGTTATTCGACGCGACGACGTCATCTACGGCCCGGTGTCTCGCAGCCCCAGCCCACCGCTGCGCTGGTCCGACGACGTGCCTGACACCGTCCACACTGTCTTGGCCCCGCATGCTACACCTGCAGCCCGCGATTTTTCCGACCTTCGCACCACGCACCCATGGCGCACAATTCGGCGGCGCAATCACCGCCTATTGCCCCAACGTCGCGAGCCACGTCCATTCCCCCAATCACTCCCAAAACGGACGACCACCATCTCAGCCCCACGCGCCGAAATTCTAACGCTACACGATCACACCTCTGTCCCCGTCCCTGTCCCTGCCGTCATTGTCCCCGTCCCCACCAGTCCCATTCCCATTCCTGCCCCTGGCGAACCACGCGATCCGTTCTACCTGCAGCGAGACCCACCGCCTTGCGTGCTCCCAGCTGAAACCGCCTATGGGACTGCTCAGTCTGCCCTTGCTGTCGCATGTGCCCGAGAATTTCCTTGGGTGTACCTTGCTCTCGATAGGATCTCCGAGATCGCATGGGGGCCACATCCAGATGAACGCCAGAGTTACCTCCTTCATCTTCCCTGCGACCAGCTCATTTTCCTCGCTGCACTCACAGAGATGATGTCTCTGCAACCCGACCTTGCAATCTTCTTCGAGAAGCCGATGGCTAATTTGGCAAACACTTGGGTGGATCATTGTGATTTTGGGTGATTCAATGGCGCGGGGTCGCGCCACGTCCCTCGCTTTGCTTGGACGTTTTTTGGAGGGGGGTGACTGTAGTTGGGCTGACAGCGGCTAGCGTAGTTTAGGTATATTAGGTTCAGATGTCTGTCTTCGGCAATCACATTGGGTTTCTGCCTCCGCTTCCACCCTCCCGCTGCGAGCCCCGTTGGCTCTTCTCCCTCAAGAGGTCCTGCGCGCCCTCCAGCGGTCGGTTGCGTCCAACTTGACCGGCAAAATCATCGTATATCTGGTCGGGGTCATCGGTTGGGAGGGCCGGGCCATGCACAGCTGATCTACTGCCAAAAAGGTCTTCCATAGGTTCGCGAAATGGAGAGGGAGGAGTTCCAGATGGGGAAGAAGCAGTCGAGGAATGATCTTCTGCTTCTGAAAAAGCGCGCAGTGGACTGGAAATTGGAGCCGGAACCCGGTCAAGTTGTCGAACGCGACTAACATGGCCCTTGAAGTCTTCGTGCTTCACCGCTTTCGACAAAATTGCGTAGTCACTATCCGGGCATATGATGCACTTCCACTTGTTTGCTCGGTCTTTAATGAAGACTGGTATGCCTTCAGCAACTGAAATATCTTGGAAAAAAGGCTGAAAACAGACATTGTGGGTTGACCAGCTGAGGCGGCATCTGAGAAATATTCAATAGGATTCATCTCGGGGTGGAACTTGGGCAAGAAATGGCACACCATCCCTGGTTCAGCCTCGATAATCTAGGTTTCGAATAGATAAGTAAATCCTGAGTCACGGAAGAGGTGAAACGCACCAGCTGGAGCTGCGATTTTTGAGGACGGGGCGACGGGCCAAATTGATGGCGGAGCACAGCCACCGGCTATGGTCGGGCCGGACCGAAAACGCAAAATCTCTCGTGGTAATTTTTTTTTAAAAAACTTTTGGGACTTTTGCTCCGGGGGATCTATAAAGGGGCTTCTTGTGGTGCTATTTACGCAACACCTCAATGTCTCATACAAAACTGAGGCAACAGTAGCAATTCCCAAATCGGGACCAAAGTTTGTCACGATGTTCTGACTGCAATCATACATCGCACCAAATGGCCGGGCAGAGGTTACCGAAAACCCGAAATACCCACGGGTCGGGTCACGGCAAGAGGTGCTCGATCTCTGGATCGTGTAACTGTTCCCACGGGGTACCTACTTGCTCCGACTTACTGTACCTCAATGGGGGTCTCGGCCGCGCATATCAATGTGCGTCCTGTTGTCTAAGTTCTTGCGGATAGGAGAATCATACAAGGGAATCCCCTGCCATACCTCAACCATTTGTGAGTGCTTAATTATGTGAAGCCTTTTCATTAGTGGGTGTCGGCCCGACACCGTGTACTTGAGGACCCTCAAATTCGACCGAAGTCATATCGCCGACAGCGCCAGACAGCTCCCGCTCCTCCAGCGCACCCAATTTTGCCCCAGCGGCGCCAGGAACCACGGGGCCCTACGCGCAACACACCCGCGCACGTCATACTGGGAGGTATAAGGTGCGTGCGGAGGGTGGGGAGGACGGGGTGAAGTCATGCGGGTGGTGGTCGGTGATGTGACGGGTCAGGACCGAAATCTCGCCCAGAAGCCACCGCCCAAATTACCGACCAAGGTGTGGACGAAGTCAACCTCCGGCGCCGCGCCACCGAATTTGAAAGGTGTCCCCAAGAAGGCGACCGTCCCTGCTTCGAAGCCCGTGCAGTTCAAAACAGGCGTAGTCGCCGCCAAGAGCCCACCGTCCCTGCGAGGAAAAAAACTTTCCTACTGCGAAAGCCTCAGCTTCCCCAAAGCGAACGCGCTGACAACCTGTAAAGCGTGTCTGTGGTGCAAGAGTATCAAGAAGAATGGGATCCCAGGGAAGACAAGAAGTTCGTGAGTTTCGGCGAGCTGTGATGCTGTAGTTAATGGAAGCGACGATTTAATATGCAAAGTCATTACTTTATTGGTTTGAATCACTCAGCCAGGCGACGGTGGCCCTGGCGTGTGTAAGAGGAATATTTGTGAATTGTGGTCGCCATTTAAACGAGATCAACGTGGGTGGCAATGACTGACGACATCAGGGAAAATACGCTTTGCTAGTGTTGTAATTATTAATAGGCAGCTCGGCCTTCGGGCATTGATTGATAAGATCATTACTAATGAACAATTCAAGTAGATACACGTAGATTATTCTAGATACAATTCCTGTAGTATATAAGCTCACTGGACAATCCTGCTAGAGCATCTGATTGCTCTAAAGCAGCTTTCCAACCAACAGTGCTATTGCAATCTTACCCTAATTCACCCGCTAATCTCGCCCTCCCCTCGCTTATCACAACAGCTAGGTAGCACTGGCTATCTAATTCGAGAATGTGGTGCCACATTCCAGGATTAGATAGCTAGTGAAACTACTGCCGTCCAAGCTTCTGTCGGCACCTCGTCCGTCCTCATCAATCTTGTGGAGGTGCCTGAATCTGATTAACTGTGGGGCTTGCTATTCATTAGTCTCTCGTAGACAGACGCTTCAACATTTGATCGTCGTACCTCGTTTGTTAGCTATTCATTCCAAACTATCTTATCTCATTCTGTGGGCGCGGTGCCCGCCCCTAATATTTTCAATGCATATATTATTTTTGGCGGAGATCATCACTTTAGGTTGCTCCGTAGTTTACATCCCCTTCGTACGTAGTCTATCATAGTCAACTGTTTAATTCAAAGTCGCCGTGTGGCGCATTTCTCGCATATAATGACCGCTCAAAGCACGGAAAGCCATACTAGGACTAGGTAACACCCTGCGAATGTACAGCGAAGTCGCCAAAATTAGCCGTATTTCGCTCTAAGATTATTCCAACGTCACTAGAAAAGTAATGAAGGTAAGACAAATAATTTGACCGGATTTCCCCAACTTCGGGGCAATTGGACCTCATTACCAAAGGAGGTGTTTCCTGATGTAGTCGCAGGCCTCTTCTTCACAAACGTCTTTGGTCGCCACGCGGGCGCCAGAGTCTTCCCCGCCCTCGTCTCTCTCAGCGCGTTCGGAAATCTCATGGCAGTACTCCGATTAGATGGACGAACTGACCGTGTACGCAGAGTCGGCCCAGATCCATTCGCCCGCGGGAACAGCTGAGTGTGTTCTCGAAACGTTCTGGTGTCCTTGAAAGCCAATGAGTCGTGCGTACTTCCAGTGCGGCCATAGCTGAAATCAACTATTCTAAGATTTGGAAGATTGACAACCTGTTAACGATGTTAGTCAAGTTTGTACATGACAGATTGCACACTGCAACCGTCCCGAGGAGTGAATACAATAACCAACGCGATTATGCGGTGAGAATCACCAAGCGATCAACACGGTCTTTCCAGGCCAAAACAGTGGCTCGGGACATTCGGGCCCGGGCCTAAACTCACCGACGCATACATGCCAAAGGAACAGAATCGAGCGCTTCTAATGCGTTCCGCTCAAGGGCATCCTCCCGTGATGACTCGGGGTTCAGCCGATACAACCGTTTCGCATACCCCCAGCATTGCTCGATAAAGTTTAACTCGGGGTGGAATTTGGGAAGGAAGAGAACCCTAGAAGCGAAGGAAGAGCGGGCTGATGGCCCCCAAGCGGCAGCTGGGTTTTGTGCGAATGAGGGTCCAAGGTCGTCGGATTTGGATTGGGTGGAAAGCAAGGAGGGGGGCGCACGAAGGAGACCCTGCTTGTCCGCATTCAGGAGAAAACCGAAAGTGCAACAAACACATACCGAAACTTCTGACAGCTTGGTATTGCATGGCAGGCCAATGGCCTTATGGCCCTTAAAAGCCGCGGTTTTTAGCTCTTCGGTAGGTCTCCTAAATTGGATGCCCATGCCCGTAGCGCTTCATCATCCCCGATATTTTGATAAAGAGCTCGATTTGGTCGGAAATTGGCCGGAACGAGACTACGACTCGAAACTTTGGTTTGGTGGCGGCGACGGGATGTCCTTCAACAACATGCTACTCGTCCAAAAATACATGCAACACCACACCGAATCTTCGTTTCAGAACTTTGAGCTCATGGTTCCAGTTCTGCAGGTGTGGCATACGATGTGGACCGATATGTGCCGAATCCACGAGGTTCCCCGCTGAATGATAACCCTGCGACACTTGGAAACAGCGCGAAGAAGATTGGCCGTCCAGCTCCTGTAAATTTGAAGAAGGTGGACTACTATCCAGCGGCGGACCTTCTGGCTCTTGTTCATGATATTAGAATGCTTGACTGCTGGCGGTAATTCTTCTCGTTACATTCGTGTTTCCGTCCTCATCGGCCAAAAGGGTCTACTTCAAATGCGATGATATACATGCTTACTTCAAAAGTCTTTCCGACTCAAAGCAACTCCCGTCGTTCGAAGCACTCGAAGAGATCGCTAGGCAATTGTTCGACACCTATACTTCGACTGTTGCTGAAACCGAGGCGGCATATGATGCCCGTGATGGCTCGAGTGCATGGGCAGAGAAGGTTCCGCTGGGAACACCGTGGATCCCCATTCCTACGGATAAAACTAGCGCCGTGCCTTCCAAGCGGAAACAAAAACGGAAAAGCAAGAAATCGAATACACAACGGCCCGAGAGCTCCCACAGTCACTCCACACTCACAGCAACTCTACCCGTGTTTTACGGTGATAATGTCTTATCGGCTTCTGCTTCTTTCATGCGCGATGCGTCCATATCTCGGAAAGCTGCGGCGGCGGTGGCGGAAGGAGCAGTTGGACGGCTATGGGAGACATTGAAGGTTCGGTTTACCATGCTCAGGGTTCAATCTGACACTCAAATTTAGGTCATGCTTGTGACGTTCGCCGGCTCGGGGCATTCTCGATATATGGGATATCTCCTTGAAATGGTATGTCACATTGAGCTCGAATCGAGTCCAGAACTCCCTGGTGCAACTCTCGACTCTCTCGTTTGCAACCCCTCGGGCAAGTCAGGTGGTGTACATTATATTATATTTGAATATAATCATACTCTTATCCAGCCTTACCGAACATACTCAGAAAAAAAATGCAGAAGGTGTGTTGACATCAGAATAAGAGATGTATGTAAAGAAATTAGCCAAAAGTACGTATGAAGTTCTGGGCTCGGTAAAAAAAAAATCGTGCAAGGACGGGAAAATGCAAGGACCGCGGAATGACTGTCACGGTAATGCAAACAATCAAAAATTGACCAAACAGGCGGACAAAGTAGAGGAATAGCAGGTAAAAAGGTCCTAGCCTTTACTGGCAGAGGTGGACGGAAGAGAGACGATGAGTAAGAAGAACCGGGGGAATCGCTGAAAAAAGAGACGATCAGAAAAGCTCTGAAGGGAGCCCAAACGATGAACCTATCGTTTGTCGCGGTGGGGGGAGGCCAGTCCATACTGCTGGAGAAGGCCATCAAGCGCCAGTGCCCGCGCCTTCCAAACTTCCTCCTCCCTTTTCAGGTGTTCCACTGCTTCCTCTAACTGTTGAAGGTGCAGTGATTTGCGCTTACGAGTACGGCGCGCGGCCAGAGTATTCTGACGTCGCCGAAATTGAATTTTCTGCTCGTCAGGGCCATTGGCGACGAACAAGCGCCGAGGAAAATATGTCTGTTTCTCTTCCAAGGCAGGAGTCGGCTCTCGGAATGGAGTGCTGCAATCCCCGAGCCGCCGGTGAGTCATGTAGACGTGACCCAGGTAGGGAGACCGGTTTCGTAAATCCTTGCAGCGGTGGGCAGGTTGAGGGCTCGGCTGTGGCGGTAGGTATCGGGTGTGCGATGAAGAGCTGTCCGAATTCACATGTTCCCCGGGTCCGGAGCTTGGACCTCCGGGGGGAAACGTCGTGACGTTCAGGGACGTAGTACCCCGCTCACTTTCTGATGGTAGGCGGCGCGCGGTCGATGTGAACGACGTCCTCGACCCCAGACCACGAGGTGCAGAAAACGATCTCTCGCCATTCCATATGGAGTCAGACAGCTCTGTGGGGTATGGGTCTAACCCAGAATCACCCCATCTGGTGATATCTCCCGGCTGCGGGCGTTGTTGTGATTTATGCTCCGAGAGGAATATTTCTCGGCGGTGTGATTTGGAACCCGTACCCGTACCCGGGCCGACCCGACCCGGAAACCCGGCGGATTGACCCGTACCCGTGCTCAACACTATTCGTCTACGCGCTTGACGCTGTCGATGTGCTTGATGAGCTGACAATTTTCTCCTCTTTCCTCTCAGTTGGCCCCCCAACGGACCATTCTGATACACCTCATAATTATGGAGCTGGATTCGGCCTTCAAACTGCCGCTCCAGGGACTTCAAATTGCTGCTTCACCGTTGACAGCTATTTTCGAAACGTTAGACAGTTTCGATTTTCGAGCTGAGTTCGGGCCGGCAGACCGCCGCTCCACATTCGCTATTTTTGGAAGTCCTGACGCAATGGCTTCGAGTCGTCCGGCTCTGTACGATACAGTAACTTGACTCTTCACCACATGCCTCGAGGGAATTGCCGCCACATACCTCAAACGTCAGACCATTCGTCATTGTGGAGGCTTGTGCAGTGGAGGCTTGGTGGAGGCCAGTGAGCGGAGTGCGGCGTTGCGATGGCAATCCTCTAAATTTAGTTACTATTGGAGCGACGGAACTCTTGCCGAACTCAGCTCGAAAATCGAAACTGTCTAACGTTTCGAAATAGCTGGAATGGAGTGGTTTTCAGACACCTATGTGGCGGAAGGATCTGTTCCGGCTGTTGTTTGTACAAAAGCTGGGGTCAGAAGTTGTTGAGATAACCTCGTAACAAATTGGAGCACATTGTACCCTGCCGGCCCGCTGCTCCGCCCCTTGAAATCATGCTATAGTCGCCTCCGTCAGTCTCATCTCACGCAGCCATACAGGGGGTGAACGCACGCCCGTGTTTTTGATCACCAGCGGCACACCCGTCGTCCTGGAAAACTCGAACGCCTTGATAACGTCGTCCGCGTCGCGCACGTCGAGCTGCGGCGGCGGCGTTCAGTGAGGGTGGGTGGGTGGATAGATAGACAACGCACGAAATGCGGCGGGATGCTCCCGAGCTCGCAGGTGTTGGGCGCGGCGGTGGCGTCGGGGTCGGCGGGGACCGAGTGGTCGAGGAGACATTGCTCCCCGCGCGGCGGGCACGTCTCCCACTGCGCCCAGGTGTACGCGCCCGCGTGCTGCGTGCGCGCCTCTAGATCCAGATGCGTGTCAGTCATCCGCGGCCCATCCGTGCATCGCAACGAGCGCACGCACTTTCATTCTGATATGCCGTCTGGGACACTCGTCAGCCAAGGGTCGAACGCCAGGAAAGGAGGGACGCTCGCTCACCTGGATAGCGATACACTCCGGCGACGTCGCGTTGGCGAAACACGGCTGTGCGAACGGTGTCGCTTCGAACAGGCGCCCGCCGACCTGCGCGCTGAGGGCCGCCCAGATGTCGGTCGGTGCGGCGGCGAGCGGGACCTGGTCGTCGGCCTGGGCGTGCGCGACGGCGCACAGGGCGAGGAGGAAGAGGGGGATCGTCATGGCGCCGTTTGCTCGTGGCGGGTGCTTCAACTTCCTGGGTTTGGTAGAAACATTCCTCGTGGGATTTGATGAACTGATGGCAACTGCCTTTTCGGGGGATCGTCGGAAGAAGTCCAAGATCCAGAGACCAAGCACCCCTTGGGGAGGCCAAGGGGTGTTTGATCGCGATCAAGATTACTTGATCAGTGAGTATCTGCAAACTCGGCCACTGGTCCCGTCGCGCCGAGGCGGCGCGTAGTGCAGCACAGCCACCGGACCGGTGATCCGCAATCAAAAACGCGAAATCACCCCGAGAAAACATGAAATGTACTTTCTCAAGTTCTACTCCGACAGGATGATAGGGGGTCTATTGCGGCCTAATTCCACGTTTGCGGAATACTGGGTTGAAACCTCAAGGAGTAGTTACATTTACCAAATCGGGACTGAAACTTCGTACGCTGCCGCAGCTCAATCTGAGCTCATGCTCGATGTCATCCCAGATTGTGTACAAGATAGCGCCGGCATTTCAAACCCAGAAGATGATCCCAAATTGCAGGCCAGTGAATTGCGGCGACTGCTGCAGTAGGCAGAAAGAAAGTCACGGCATTTGGCCAGTTTCCGTAACGTAGATGGCAAGCGTCGAGTGGAAATTCAGACCAGACAGTCGATGTAGGAAGGAAGAACGTACTCCCAAAACAGTGCGTGATCCAGTGCCTAGAGCATGTTTCCAACCCGATATGAGGGAGCAGTGAACCTTGGCGGTGTAAAAATGCCGCCCTTCCCTTGTTATTCTTGGCAGGCCTTCTTCTCGCATCTATCAGAATCCAGCGGGGAACAACGGCTGCCACTGGGCAGTGCAAGTTAGAGCCCATGTCTGGGGGACCGTTTATGATGATTATCTTGATGGTTCAACACTGGTTCAATGAAATTTAGGCTTCTGTTCGGAATCTTTGGGCCATTCTTTCCTTCCACCAATCCTATCCGTTTCCCTGGCATGCTGGGCCGCAATAATAGAAGGCCTTGCATCCCGAGCATCTACCGAAGGCAATCTTTGGTTTGATTTTCCCGCACTGGCGCAATGACATAAGTGTCGCACAAATCTTCTCCAAGCAAAGGAACGTACTGCGAGATTATCACATGCTGTCGGCGACACAAATTCCGCCGAGTCAAATTCAGCCAGAAATTCGAGACGTTCGTTCGCCAAGGACATGAAACGCCGCCAGTGACTGGATATGTCGCAGGTCTGGAACTCCTCGGTCGAAACAAGTTCCTGCACGCGAGCGTAAGAACATCTGAATTGGTGCAGGGTGTAGTAAGCAAGTAGGCCGGCCGGAAACACAAGATCCAGAAAGAAATGCAGATGGAGAGTAACCTGTCCAATTTGTGTGAAAGTGGCGGATGACACGATGACTTGGATGAGGCCAGCATACATCGCCTCTTCAATCCACAAGTATCCTGGAGACGCTAGGAGAATACGCTCCAGGAGCATGAAACATTCGTCAAGGACGAAGCCTGTTTCAGGTCCTGGCGTTGAGCTGACAGACAGCATGGCGGCCACAAGTGTCCCTACCAGCCCGTGATGAAGGAGTATGCTGTGCAATGCGCCAAGTGGGGGGAGCGAGCGCTGTTGCTCGGTTTCAAGAGACGGATCCGCATCCCTCAGAGAGAAACAGATCCCGCGGATGTACTCGGAGTTCGATCTGGAGACCAATGACGGAGGGTGTCGTCCAACGACGATCCGAATGTACTGCACTACCAGGCCAGCCAGGTCATCGATGGTCCCCCCTGCGCCTTCCATGAGCTCAGAGAGGTTAGCGGGATTGCTCAAGTTTAAGTTGCCGATGAAATTGTAGATACGATCCAGCACGGCTTCGAGCAGATTTAGTCACGCTTTCGCAAAACTCTTCACTTGTGCCTCACCATATCATATTTTGGCTCCAAATATTTTTCCAATGTCTTCCCTGTTCCATTACCTTCATATTCATACCCAAAAGTTCATCCCTTCTTCCTTTCACATGTTGTTTTATGCACTCTAGTCAGGCAATTGTATTTTATTAGTATACATCGACTGGAAGCCTCTATGTTCGGAAGACTACCTCTATAAATGTTGAATATTTATATGATGCCCGTATCTATGAGTTCCGGCCACCCAACACCTGAAGTTGGCGTGTTTTCTGACAGTGCACAAATGTTGAGTTCCCTCAGTTTTCTTCCCTGAGCGCGTTTCTTCGCGTTTTTTGGGGAGATTAAGGTCTTGAATACTTGTTTGGAGTGTATGATGTACTTGTATGCGTTGTAAGGGACCACTTTGTGGGGGCAGTCTTCAAAACGAGCTCTGAGTTCAAGTGGTGACAAATGTGACAAATGTGACAGATCGCATGGTTTCCAAGTGAGCTGCACCAGATGTTTGGGTGTGGGTTCCCGCGCATCTTTTGCATCATTTTTTTGACTCCGCTTTTGGACTCCGCCACACCCAAACATCTGGAGCCGAGATTAGAGACTAGCGTGACGCGTGATCGTTCCATGGGCAAAACCGATTAGGCTCGTGACCTAAGGCTCCAACCATTTCCGTTTATAAACGTTTTCAAACAGCAAAAACTACCTATATATAACCCTCTAGTTAGAGGGGGAGATGTATTGGGTGCTAAAAATCGTGGCTGTGTGACATTTTTGGCGGGGTCACAAATGTGACTGTGACGACCCCTGTCCGATATTGCGTTTTTGAGGACTTGAAGGTAGACTCGTAACCAGCTCTACGTTGAGCAACAAGACCTAGCAGTAGCTTGCAATAAAAATTAAGTCGAACGGACAAAAACTGAGGGAGAAAGAAAAAAAAGGTGTCGGCACTGTTGCTCGAACGTAGATCGAGTAACCCTGCGCGCGGTTTTTTTCTATCTCCCCCAATTTTGCTCGGATTGACTTAATTTTTATCGCAAACTCCTACAAGGTCTTGTTACTCAACATGGAGACTGGCGACGAGTCTAACTTGGAGGCGAAAAAAAAAATGTGTTTTTGAGGCCGAAATCCCGAAAATTTTCGGACAACCCTTTGGTGGAGCTTCCCGGGGCCTATGGGTGATCCGACAATTTTCGTGCTGCAAGATCGCTACTCGGGCGCATCAATAAGACCAGAAGCCATGCCGCCTCCCGTGGTCGACATCACCGAAGACCCACCATTCAATCCGGAACTCTTTATCGGGCTTCGTAAAAAACTCCCTTCGGGCGACGAATCCAGGACACGCAAGAAAAAGGGGTGGAGGAGGAGGAGGATGCGGACGATACTACAGTCTGTCCACAGACACGGCCTTAACTTACAGCTATTTGCGGAACATAAGGCGCGGACATTTTTTTTTTTTCCTTTTTGGTAAGTTTTTGATCGTTTTCACCATTGCCCCTGTAGCGGCCTCGGATCTCGTCAAATTCCCTTTTGACGGCCGGGTGGACCCGTACCGTTCCCACGACGGCACGTTTCTGCGACGGTGATGGGATGGGTCGGACGGGTTGCAGCCCTACAGGCTGAGGCTACGGTAGTAAGGCTGTAGTAAAATAGGGTGAGCCTAAGGCCATCTGGCGAGTTTGGTGAGTATCCAAGTCATGGGTCAGACACGGGAAACTGACATCAAAGCAGGCAATTCTCTGCCAGGTTTTTTCGAGCCGCCGAAGAAATTCATCAAGGCTGCGAAAAGGTGGCTTCAGCTCCAATTCGCCGAAGCATTCCATTCCGAGTACGATGCACTAGAGCATGGCGTCCAGAAAGATGGATACAGCTGTGGGATCGTTATGTTCAATACCTGCGAGCGAGTCTTGTACCCCGACACACCCCTTTGGATTCCGCGCAGCGCACGGATACAACATTTTCTGAAATACGCGAAGAATCAAATCATAGAATTATCGACGAAAGCACCCCCGGTACGAATTACTCAGTGCCAAGTTCATTCAACTTGCGATCTTGCGGCCGCTGGCTTTGAAACCCGAGAACTTTGCGCATCCAGCGAGAACTTGAAGTCTTGAACCATGCTAGCAGGAGCATCTTGCGTGTTCAATTGATACATTGAATAGGCATTAAGCACAGTATTGAGCGGCAAAGCCCGCTTCAGGGTGGTGAGATGATGGTGGGCGGAAAGACGAAGGAAGATCCGGGAGGCCATCCTTTTGAGCGGGTCTTGAGCGCTCGACCGTGGGTCGTCTGACTGATGTGGATGGAGCGGCGTGGAAAATTCCGAAGTTGCTCAAAGTTAAACGGTGATCGGCCGTGAAAATACAGAATAAATCCAGTAAGGTCGGAGCCAAAGGTCTCGTTCCTTTCATTCCTCCGAGGGGCTAAAAGTCTCCCTATTTTCCTTGTCTCCGATTTTTTAAGATAGTCTCCTTAGTGGCTGTGTCTGACTTCTTTAGTGGCTGTCCCTATACTTCGTTCACTTTTTCCTTACCCCTTTAGTGGCTGTGTGGCCTAGGGCTGTGCTGTTTTTATTTACTTCTGTCTCTTTTCCCTGGTGTAACCCGCTCATTCAGAGGGTTATAATAAGTCTAGTATATACCTCCTTCCAAGTCCCCCAGCAAATTTTGATTATTGCCCTGGACCTGCCGAAGTAAATACACGCTGCTGGCATGATAACAGATCCTACACTCCAATGGAAGAACCCGTAGACGAGAATGTCGAGGCAGCCATTCTTTGGTGGACGGGAAAGGGTAGTTATGGGAACGAGCAACCGTAACGAGTCCATCAGGATCTTGACACCCCCATCCTTCCATAGCCGTGTGATCTCGGAATACTGCATCCCCGCTGAGAGACAATATACCTGACCCGCCTGAACGTCACGGGTTAGAATGCCAAGGAGATATTCAATATCTATGAACTTGCCTGGACGGCCGCATGTTCCTCGCTCTGGGCAAGTCACACCAGATAATTGTCATAAATGTCGATAAGACGAAACTGTTTCTTGGTGGGCAGAGTGATCAGTGCAGACCCCAACACGATGTACCAGTCGTTGACGACATCACAAAAGGCGTCCCAAAGCTCCTGAAATGGACACATGTCAACAGAGAAGACAAGATGTCGGGTACTACTTGCTTTTGCTCGCGCCGCCACAATGGCTTGGACATACGGCTGGTTCCATTTCAAATCGAGACAGATTTCAATTTGTTGATGGGGTGTAAGAAAGTGCGTAGGATCGCCCGGAGAAATGATAACCACTTTGGAGTCGCTGCAATCGCTCTGAGATGATAAGCATTCAAAGGATATGAATTTTCTCGCCTAGATTCACGGTCCGCTCGCAACGACGTGAACTGGCACCCGGAGGAGCGTGCGACGCGAGCCACATTCCATGCATTCAACCTGAAGTCGCTGGGAAGCTCTTGGGCAACACTTTGTATAGTTATCCAGTCAATGGCCAACCCTGGGGTGGGACCGGAGTAGCCTCGCCAAAAGGTGAAAATTTGGATGTCTTCTCGTCGTGGATGGAGCCGCGTCGTCGTAATCTCCCCCTTTTGTGTAGCAAAGAACAGCAGCATCCGGGTCTGCCCTTGAAATTCCACGATGAAACTCTCCGTCGCGCAGTACATTTTGCCGAGCGCTTTGTCCAAATTTGAGATAAATTGCCCGTAAGCTCTCTGGAGCGTATAACGGGTGTATGTGCTGGCTGATTTGTGGCAGGGATCACCCTATTTAGTCCGTGGGAACCTTACATAAGCGGCAAAATTTGGGGAGAATAAAACCCAAACTGTGCTCAATCGATGAAACAACCATTTTTGCACTCAAAAAAAAGGGTTGATAAAATCTTATACTGCTTTATCAATAATCAGTATTTTAAAATTCTGAGACCAAGGATCTCTTCTAAGGTTCCAAATGCACCATTTCCTGGCTTTACTTTGTGACCCAATGTATTGTGGCCGGAGCCTTGTCGATGTCACGATTTGATCACGTGAGCGCTCGTAGAGAGTGACTGGCGCCTACCTTAGCAGGAACCCATGCTTCGCACAGTAGATGTATTCCACTAACCCTAAGCCCAAAGCAAAAAAAGTTCAATGTTGAAACTCATGTCAGAGACAATTTATGGTTTCTTGTAAGTACAATTTCAGCCAACATGAAAAGAGTTCAATGTTGAGATTTGTGTAAGAGACGATTCATTTCTTCTTTTAAGTGTAATTCAACTCAAATCAAAAGGAAAAAAGTTTGCTCTTGAAACTAAAGCTCAACATTGAAAGTTTGACCTTGGGGGTTAGCTGCCTGACTTTCGGTGCTTTTTTCATTGCCAAAACCCAATCCGGATGACTTTCAATCCCAAGTCACGGACATCACGTTGCCTTTCCCTAAATCTGGCTGTCTTTTTGCCAATGTCGGTGACTTTGGATTGAAAGTGGCAGATTGAGGTCCTCAAGGTAGTGATGCCCAGGGCCTGGCTTGGCCTGGAAGCCAGGGCTTGGGCCTGGCTTGAGCGGGCTTGGGCTTGAGATTATTCAGGCCCAAGCCCAAGCCTGCCCCCAGGGCTTGGCCTGGCCTGGCTTGGGCCTGGGCCAGGGCTTAAGCTGGGTACACATTATTCAACATTTGTATCACTTTGAATGATCCATAAGTATGAAAATATATCCTGATGACTTGTATCACACTCATACATTCGATTTTGGGCAGGTTCCAAATGGTTTGGAGCGACCTTGATTCGATTTTGAGTCTGAGTCGCAACATGAACAAGGATCAGAGGCTGTGCATGACCTCAAAAATGGTTGAAAATTACCTCTGAAAAGTGGAGACAATAGGTGAGATGCTGCACGATGAGTTTGGCAGACGATATCTTGTCCTATTTCTTCGACACTGGAGAGTATTTTCAGGCCAGGGCTTGCGGGCTTGGCCTGGGCCTGAAAATCTCAAGCCCAAGCCCTAGGCCCACTCAAGCCCGATGACGGGCTTGGCTTGGCTCGGGCCTGAACGGGCTTGGCCTGGCGGGCTTGAGGGCTTCAAGCCGGGCCCTGGGCATCACTACCTCAAGGTGTGCGAGGCCTCGGGAAAAAGGGAATGTGGGGCCATATTCGTGGATCCTCTATCTGATGGGGCCACATTCCCTTTTTCCCACGGAATCTGGCTGTCTTTGATGGGAATCTGGCTGTGTTTTCCCAATCTGGCTCTCTTTCACACGAATCTGGCTGTCTGGGTGAGCATTTCCTTAAGACGGGTCCCAATTGAGAGTTGCGCTTTGGTTGCACTCCCAATTGCTTCGCTCCTCTCCGGTAGCGCACATTCGCTTACCGATGCTGCACAAACGTATGGCGGCCAATGTGCACTTTTATTAAAACGAGGTACATGTATATAGGTGTGTTTTGAGAACTTTTTCAGCTCGGAACAAAAAAAAAAAAAAAAAAAAAAAAGCTTGCATGTGTTCTGGTTTGGCACACAACTCTTATTGTCGGATTCAAGTTGGAAAAAAAAACTGTCCGAGGCATCGCTCTATGTGGCACGTGATCAATCGCGTTCCTAGCGATCGCACAGCAACAAACAACGAAGCCTTCAGACTCCAGCGAGTGTTCCACCCCGCACCATCAGATAGCATGCTGTATCCCACCGGTGCAGCCTCAACAGTCAACATTCAGACCTTGTAGTTGATCTCGTGACCGAGGCGTGGGAATGAAATTCGGCAGCCAATCGGCAACAGTCACACGAGAAGTCACATGATTTGCGGAAGCGAGTGACGTGTCAACTCCTGCTTTTCCCCAATACCATGTCCACTTCAGCCATCGCCACCGGCCATATACGCCTCATCCTGGCCCATACGTCCGACGACTTCTATCTTGATATCCCAATTTCAGTTGTGAACCACAACTGCGTTCGTCCTATCAAGTACCTTCGTTTCCTCGGTTGGTGCATCATCGGCATACTGGGAACCGTCAGGAGGCATCGAAAGGGTGCAGACATAGGGGACGACGGGAGTTTACTAGAACAACGCGCTTATTTCTACGTGTATGCCGCCGTTGACAAAGACGGTGGATATCATGCCAGTTATTCTCACTTAGCCGCGATCCTGATCCCAACACAGCTTCCCTGAAGTATGCGGTCGATCCAGAAGTTATTAAGCCGCGTAGCAATGTATCCTCCTCCAACAGCTCTACCAGGGCCTCCTCCTTCAAGGCCTCGTTGGTAGACCGAGACGCCTCGTGCATATTCACCGATGCGCCGCCGCTATTTTGCGAAGGCACACACATTATTCCATTTCATAAATCTGATGAGGTCAGTCATCGACTCTCACCTCACAGTTCGCTCAATGAACCCGCTGTTTCCTCAGTGGTTCGATCTAATCGTCAAAAACCGACCAGCCAGCGGCGAAGATGTATCCACGCTGACCAGAGTGAATGACCAGCGCAACGGGATGCTTCTCGGACTTGAACCACACATTGTAGTCGAGTCAAGGCAGGTGGTTGTTGTGAAGGTCCGCTATACGCTCGGAGCTTCCGATATGAATGCCTCATTTCTTTATCAGACCCCAAACCTCGTTCTTGATGTCAACGACATCCCGCCACGTTGCGAACGGAATCTTAGGGAAGGTATCAAGTATCCGGACCATGCACGTTATACCCTGCAATGGCTTCATGGCGACGAGGAGGCGGAAGGTCGCATTCCCAACAACTCTGACGCAACATTCAGGAAGCACACTCGCATTCTGAAGCCTTCGCCTCTGCTTCTACATTATAACTACGGGGCAGCCGCCGTGAAGTGGTGGGGCCACGGAAAGGCTCACCTGGGGATATTGAATCGACCGGCCATCCCGCGACCCAGTGTCGCGGTACCTTCCGCAACAGGGCCCATTCGAACCAAGCGAACTGCGGACCACCTGCAGGCCGCAAGCCAGGGGCGGGAGGCGCGAGCGGCGGGCAGATCGGCAGGTTCTGGAGTTGAACCTGACGACCGCGAGGCGCCAGCAAAGGAAGAGGCGATGGATCCAGATGAAATCGTTATGCTCTTTTGGGCCAACACCCCTGCTGCACACGAGCGACGGAAACGCAAAGCGGAGGACCAGAGAGGCTGGATGGAACAGTGGCGAGGGGGTGTGGTCGTGTAGACTAGTTTGCAAGCGCACAAGGCCGATAACCTACCACTCATCTGAGGAGGCCTATCATCGTCGCCTCAGCCGTCGGATGCGTTAAATAGTGCTTACGATGACGTGTATGTTGGGACATTTCCTTCTCGCAGGAGTTCGAGAACGGGATCAATTGAACGCGAGAACACTGAAGTTTCAAGCAAGTGAGCGAGCCGGAAACAATAGAGGGAATGACAAGTGAACGAGTTACTATTGGAGTCTGAGTTCGATGAGCGGTTGGTTTGCTCTCGAATATCCAGAACACTCGACGTGCACGGGACTGGGAGAATGCGACGGACCACACAGGGAAGGCGAGTGAAGTTGTATGTAAATCCGACTCGACGGTGAGGGTTTGTTCGCTAGCCGTGGAAATGCATGTTATGTGACGACTTTGAGGAGAAAGTTTCAGGAAGTCATGGCGGAACAGATGGCCGGCGGCGCGGGATCAAATGAACCGGAACACAGGTGTTCTTCAAGGCACGAGGACAGAAGCGCCAAAAGATCATCCAGGGTGAAATTTGAAGTGAGTATGACAACGCTGAGCCATTCTGAGCCATTCGTATCCGACTCCTGGTTGGGGCTCGGCTTTGTTTCTGGGCGCCAGAGTGCGCTGGATATGTATATCATCATGCGAGTTCGATGCAGAAAATCGGAGGAAGGCCACGAATCTACTACTACAAAAGGCGGCGGAGGACGAAAGGTAACGGGGAGCGCGAGAGACCAGAAGAAAGATCGCACCGAGGAAGTATCCGTGGGGAAATTGGGCGTTGAATTCTTCATATGCGAGATCGGGGGAACGAGCAAGTACCTGGCGCACGGCGGGGCGCGGAGGGGAGAAGGATTAATATTGCAGGCCGGGTTCTCCCAAGCTGAAGGTTGGAGAATGCCCGCCAGCGAGAATAATGTCTAGGAGACCAGAAAGGTAGCCAGTACGTGTAGAACCCACAACGTGGGTGGCACTGGGTGCAACGCGCCGTGACGGACACATCTTCTTCGCGAGATCCAGAGGCGCGGTTTGGTGAAGTTGGAGGCGTACTGGGCCTCGCGGGGTCGGAGATGAGCCGAAAGGGCTCGCAGCGGGATGGGAGTGGAAGCAGAAAACCCAGATGATGACTAAGCTACAACATCCGAGACTAATACGGCCAAACTAAGGCAGAAACTGCCAACCACACCACAAAGTGTGAGCTCGACTTGGCGTCTTGAATTACTTGATCTGTGTTTGCGGGTGCGTTGCGGTGAGGCGAGTCTCGCGTCACTCAAATGCGAAATCGAGGCGGATTATGCACCGAGGGGAATTATGCAGGGAGGCGCGGATGCCGCGCGCGGGAGCAATAGGGCACACAGTCGCTGCCGCAAGAAAAAAAGAGGCAAGCAGTGTGAAAGAATCAAACGACCTTGGAAGCGAACAGGTGAATCGTGATGGACCCAAGATCTCGGTGGCGGGAGTCGGAAGGGGGAGTCCCAGAACAAAGTTTACCCGGCTGGCCGTCACAAGCGGGGCTGTTCCAGATCCATGCAATGCCGACGCTTGCCGTCGCCCACGGCTCTTTCCCCTTGATCATCACTTCTTGATCTTTGCAACAAGGGAGGAAGCAAGCGGCCCGATGAGTTCGTGATACCGGGAGGGTAGCGGGGATGAGCTGGTGATACTGCGAGTGATTGAGGAGTGCGCAATTCGACTTGGAGGGAGAGTGTTGTGCGATTGAGAGGAGAACAAAACGGACACTAAAATCAGATGCGAGGGTCGTTCGATACGAGGAGTTGAGGCCAGAAGAGCATAGAGCGCGTGAAGGACGCGTTGGGCGGATGGCCGAGCTGCGCGCATCGTAAGAAGTGGTCCGGGATAGGCTGTCAAGGACTAGATTTATCAGACCGCTGCGGCATGAGCGAAAAAGAAGGTGATGATAGGGAAATGTCTTCGGTGGTAGGTAGGTTACCACCGGCACGGATGCCAGAGTCCGCGGCCGGTTCCAGGGATTTTCCCGGTGTACAAAGTAAGCGTAATTAGACCATCGCCAGTTTGTAACTATTCTGAGGTTGACTACCTATCTCAGCCTTATGATAAGGCTTTCAATGTCAATATAATTTTTGAACATTGGTAAGGTGATTGAGAGTGTCACCTGGATGGGATAGTTACAAGGGTGAAATTAAGACAGATATGTATATTCATTAATGGGCCTTGGACAAATGGCATATCTGTGTCCAAAAACACAGAACTTACATCTGAAACTGTGCTACATACATATATTTACCATACCCCTGGCTACCTCTGTACCTCTGGAGGTTGGACAAGGGTTGCCCAAAGGTATCAAGGCGGCAACCTCTACCTCTACCTTCCCCATACCTTACCTTGTACCTTGGGAGGTATACCCTTACCCCTGGTGAACCTTATCCGAGAGCAGTGACAATGAGTTGCTTCTCACAGCAGGCAGTGTTCTTGTGGTTGCACATGAAGGAGATCCAGCAAGTCCTGTGCTTCAGGCAGCCAATGTTGCATCTGTGCACTTGGCTCAGTCTGCTGTTCACTCGGGCAATCCTCGCTCCTATCATGAGGCATTATGGCGAGAGGATGCTCATCTTTGGGATGAGGCTGCAGTCTCTGAGATAAACTCTCTCTTGGAGAACTGCACCTGGGATGTTGTTGATGCACCTCCTGGTGTAAAGCCCATTCGATTGCAGTGGGTCTTCATAATCAAGCACAAGTCTGATGGCTCTATTGAGCACTACAAGGCGAGACTCGTGGTGGGGGTATGTGGTCCGTGCGATGGGAGAGTGCTAATTAGTAATTTGCTCCTTTATAAACAGGTTTATAAACGGCCTGTTTATAAACGAGAATTACAAACCGGTTTATAACTCCCCTGGAATAATATACAAGACCCTAGTTCCAATGGAACCTGGCCAAAAGCCAAGGACCTCGTCGATGAGGGGCTTTGCCTCTGTCCCCTCCCAACCATCCGCCGCTTTTATCGATGTGCAGATCGCTACGCAAGTGTTTATAGACTGGGTGCGACCGGACCGATGGAGATGGCCCGAGCGGCGTGCAAGGCGAAGCAGGAAGCAAGTCGATACGATGGTAAAGGTAAGACAGAATGATCTGATGATGTAAGCTACGCGGTCACGGGTATGGATGCCGCGCTCAGCGGCTCCAGGTTCCCCCCTCCAAATGAAAGGACGTCCTTGTCCGACAAACAAAAACTAATCAAAGAGGGTCAGACGATGTGGGTAAAAAAAATCGGGAGACTCTAGGGCATGAAGCAGAAGAATGGGGATGAGACAAAGATAACTAAAAAAGCGGTAGTAAGTATATAAGATGAGATGGATGTGGAAACTCAATGAAGCTTGATTTAGGTCCTGTAGGGCCACGTTCCCCCGGAGAAAAGAAATTGCGCGCCCTCGCGCGAAAATCAGCCTTTCCCTTTTTTGGCAATACGGCGCTGGGCATTGCGTCGGCGCTGCGCAGATGCGCTGCGATCCTTGAGCTGGCTGATCGCGGACAAAGCTATGTCGGGCGGCTTTGGAACTGGGATGGGGGCGATGTAGGCGGCGACAGAGGTGCATTCGCGGGCTGCGGGCGTAGTCGTTGCACTGGCAGCTATATTTGGAGGCCCCGGCTGCCTTGGGATGAGAACGACGTCGGGAGCGGGGGGGTCCTTGAATGGTGATGAAGCCGTTTCCAAAGCAGTTGGCCGTCGTATATCCGGTGGAACGGGCTGCTTGAGGATAGGAACAGCATCCGGCGCGCGGTCCTCGGACGGCACCGCAATATCCGGCGGGACAGGCTCTTCGGGGATGAGAACGTCAGTGGCCACGGCGGGAACTGTGTCCAGGCTGCAGCGACTCTCGTCAGCGACGGGAGGCGGTGTGGCGCTGGATGCAGGAACCGTCGCGTCGGCGTTCTCCTTGGATAACCGAACAGCAGGGGGCGAGGTCGTGGCGTCCAGGTGAGGTGGAAGATCGCGGCGCGAGGCGCGGGCACGGGTACGGCGTCGCTTCGGTCGTGATTTTGAAAGGGGCGGTGTGACTCGCGGGATAAACGACTGGCGGAGAACGGGTGCCTGCGCGCGAGGGAAGGAGGGCCGCTTGCTAAATTTTGAGTTTTTGGGGCGAGATCCCGGCCTCGGCGAACGATAATGAGCGGCGGAAGACGGGGGTGCGAGAGTTATTGGGGTATGGGGGACTGAGATGGGAGGGGCGAGCTCTGTAAGATGGTGAACATCACAGGGCGCGCACCCGAGCGGATACACGGCGTCACAATCGGCCTCGTCGCTCTCATATTCCACAGATGAGTCCGCTTCGGCCGGATGCACGTAGTTGCCGAGCTCCTCGTTCCACACATACCCAGCCGCGATGAGGCGCTGGTCCTCCAGCTCACACGCCCAGAGCTCTCCGAGGATTCTCGCACACTCCTCGCGATCCGCTTCAGGTATCTCGCCACGATCATAGGCAGCCTGCAGCTCCTCGAGAGTCGGTGGTGCGGTGACATCGAAAGGCTCCTCGGTGCACGCTGCGGGCGGGAGATGGACCGAGTTATCGCCTGAAGCGGGCATGGAGGTGGTGACCGCTTCAGCAACAGCCTCCTCGCTGATGCTCGCCTCTTCCTCGATGCGCTGGCGCCAAGCCTCCATCTCCATGGCCCATTCAAGCTCGTTCGAGCCTAAGAGCGGGCCGCGTGCCCACATAGCCTCCCAAGCAGCGGCCTCGTCGTCCACGGCGTCTGTGCCCACTAGCTCGGGGCACGCGTCTCCACGACACTCCCCAGTCTGCACGAACACCAGCAAACCTTCGTCCTCAGCCTCGGGGTCGAGCACGGGAGTCTCGACGATAAACACCGCGTCGTGTTTACCTCCAGCACTACCCCGCAACACTCCTCTTGTCCTCGCGTGCTCCTTTTTCTTCTTGGCCTTCTCGCGCTTCACCTGCGCACTCTCCTTCTCTTTCTCTGGCGCCTTTTTCTTCATCTTCCCTGCACTCTTGCCCGCAATCTGTTCCGCAAGATCTGTTCCGTACGCGCTTGGCTCAACCAGGAGAATCGCAAGGCCGGTCCGCCCTCGGGCCCGAGCAGCTCTCCCTGCTCGTTGGATAAACAGAGACATTGAAGCGGGCAATTTCCATTGGACCACAACATCGATGTCTGGTATATTGCACCCCTAATAAATAATTGTCAGTTGTTTTGCATATAGACCATGTCCAGGACTAACCATTCCTGCAGCATCTGTACAAACCAGGATCCTTATTGTACCCTCTTTAAACAATGTCATAGCCTTTCTTCGATACTCCTTCGACAACGCCGCATTGTACGGTCGAAACGGCGCGTCGTATCCCTGCACAACATCTCGCATCCCGGGCGGCAGCAGGCCTGTGAGATGGTCAATAATCTCGACACCAGTCGCGATGTTATCGGCGTAGATGAATGTTTTCTTGATGTCCTCTCTGCTTTTGACCCCCGCGATGATGAAGTCGAGGTCCGCGTATGTATTTAACGGATGCTGGATCCCGCGGACGACAATCGAGACGTTGGGTCTGTCATTTCCCACGTCGATGTTCACGTAATCCTGACCGAATTGCAGCTTGCTCAGAACATCGTTCCGGATCCGTGCTGGCAAGGTGGCGGAAAGCGCGACGATCGGAGTGCCTCGCGGCAGAAATGCGCGAATCATCCCCAATGTCCCGTACTTCTTGCGGAACGATGCTCCCCAATGGGAAACAACGTGGGCCTCGTCGACGACAACGGAAAGGATTCTCCGTCCAAATTCAACGCTTCTCAAGACCTCGCGGATGAAGCGACGCGAGAGAGCCATCTCCGGTGAGATTAATACAATCTGATAATCACCCCGTACAATTTCCTGGCCGGACCTCGTCAGCTTGTATCACTCGCCGTTCGGGCTCCACGTACCTGGAGGACCTCAATTTTACAGCCGCCGTTGCTGCTATTGACTGCGGTGGCCTTTAGCTTGAATTCCTCGCGGAATGTCTCGACCTGAATGTATGCGTAAAGATTGGAGTACGACTTTCAATGTAAAAACTTACCTGCTCATTGTGTAGAGCTATTAACGGCGAGATCATCAAGGTGACCTTCCCGACACTTGTCGGATGTGCATGCGGCCCTGCTGCAATCGTTGTCTTGCCCATTCCAGTGCCAGCATGGACGAGGACATCCCGCATCTGAAGCTGAGCTTCGATTCCCTGCATCTGGTATTCGCGCGCGAGGTGCTGGCACTGGAATTTCGCGAGCATATGGTCCTGCAAGCCCACTAGCTCAGCTCTCGTCAATGGCTTGCGCGTATTCGGGGTGTTTTGCAGGCGTGGCGGGGCCGCCGTCTTGTTTTTCCTGCGTGGCGGCATTCAAGTTGTCGTTGTTAGGTAAGACAAAATTTTCGATCACTTTGTCTCCTGTCTCACTGCAAATGCCTCGCCTGGCAGGACACACTATTTTATCCTCAGATGATGTTGACTCTGACGAGACTGGCTCTGCGTTGAGCACTCCGACAGGGCGTGTCTCACCGCGGCCTGCTTTTCAGGCCGGGAATGCACTTCCGTCTCTGCACAGCTACCTTCCCGGAGGAGTAGGCCTGGCCACACCGACCCGACGGCGACCGCAGGAGTCATTACCTGGCTCATCTCCAATTCTTTCCTCTCCGATATCCCACTTCTCATCGCCAGCGAGATTTGTAGCCACTCAAGCGCTTGCACATTCCGTGCCATCCGTTCTGCCTCCGCTCTCAAGCGATGGACTTATTGCCAGCAGTCCTATCGTCGGCACGAGAGCGGAGAGGCTCGCAGCGTCGTATCGGAAGCGCGAACATAAGCGGTCAAATACTGTCACCGCTCGGAAGGTCATCGCGGAGGAGGAGGCCGAGGAGAACAAGACCAGGGTGTTCGATGAAATCCTCACTAAGCTCCGAGAGAACGGGCTTACATTTGGGCAGCTTATGCTCTATGTTTTCGACCCCATCTACAAGCAGGGCTCAACGAGATGGGATGGGTTTTTTCAAGAGCAAGGGATGGCCACCCGTATTCTCAATCTTTGGACCTCGAATAAAAACAGCACCACCGCGCGCGAGGAGGTAGCTGCTTGGGCGGAAGATTATGTTGCGGACATCATTCAAAATGAAGGACAAGATGTTACCGCGTCGAAGGTATTACAAACGGCAGGGACAACGGTCGACAACAGCTATGTGACGGGATTCAGCCTGGTCAAGGCCGGCAAAACGATAGATTCTCTTGCGCGCGTTACCACCAAGATGCTAAATGCCTTCGCAACTTCCACCCGCAACTTGAAGACAAATCTACCTCAGAGGGTCGCAAAACGGTTCACGGTACGTCTCGCCGGTAGTACCGCTGAAATGAGTTCTAACTATTCGTAGGTTGTTACTTCCGCGGCTCTCGCACTCCTCGGGGAATTCAGCCACAAAAACAACTATTCTCGACGCATCATGGGCTTATACCTTTATGCTACGGGTGCCCAACGACAGACAATCACTGTTATGGCGCATCTCGGAATATCCGAGAGCTACCAGAACATCACCCACAAACCACAGACGCGCACCAAGCGGCGCACTCGGCGCGTCGCTTGGGACAGCTTAACACCGGCAACACCACCACCCACGCCCATCAAGACAGAAACCGAACTTCACTTACCTCCTGATCCCGTTCTCCTTGCGAATGCGATGGAAGGCCTGCTAAGCATCAAGCTAAGCACGCTCCGTGAGCTCTCATCGTCCATGCGTAGTTTCGCGCGGGTGGTTGCCTCCACGGGCCTTTTTGCAGCATCTTACGATAATATTAATATGGTCTTCCGAGCGGCGGAGCAAATTCTGGGAAGGACAGGTATGTCCGCTGTTGTACTCCAAGAAAAGAACAAAAGCACTGAAATATTTCTCGCAGACTCGCAGGAGAATGGTACTTGTGCCACAATATTTGCGCTATGGAAAGCCAGCCTCGAAGACATGCAGATCGCGGACGTAAATGCGGCGTTCGACAAGGCACCTCCCCTTTCTCTCAAGGATATCCTTCTCAGCGCGCCCGAGCTTGAGTTGATGGATAAATGCCTGCGCCATTGCATCTTGCGCATCATCGTCGAGCACGGCAGGGACAATTTCGCAAAATTCCGCAAAGCTCTCGACGCAGCCCTGCCTGTAACGCCAGAGAAGATTGACCTTCATCAGACGACCCTACACCCAACGCCTGCATGGAACATCGACCAATCAACCATTATTGCGAACGCAGAGGTGGCCGATGCGATATACAGCGAGCTCGAGGTCAAGGGACTCTCGCATTGGAAATGGGTCGTCAAAATTCTCGCTGGGGATCAGCTTTCCATTGCCCGCCTTCGCTCCCTTCTTAACATTCGCGCGGGCCACGAGGGAGGGTATTCCGGATTCGGCTGGGGTGTATGGATGCCGGGGCTCTTTCACGGCAAGATCGCGGACATGCATGGTTTTTTTGTTACGCATTGGGGAGTTCCGCACCGCGCAACCCGAAACCCGGGCTGCCTTTCCTTCCACAACACACACCTCCACCGCGCTCCTATCGTGCTCTCCTCCCTGCCTCCGTTTCGAGTGTGTCGGGACTTGGTCTTTACCTCCTTTACTCTCGTGTCCTCCACTGCTTACTTCTCGTGTCCGGTAAATCAACGTTAGAAGAGTGTGCAGCTTCGATTGAGTCGTACGCCCAGCTGGAGGTCCTCGCAGCAACCATCCAGGCTAGGTTCGCGAACGCGGAACTCGTCTCAGACCTTAGATGGCAGCGCGAAATGGCGCAGACCGCCGAAGGTGCTGTTCCCCCGGGTGACGAGATATTCGAAAATTCTTGCCTCCTTCTCCGCGACGCCCTTATTTCCCGTGAATTTACCGACTCCATCAAGGCCGGCGACTCGGGACGGATTGTTCTTGTGCTCAAGCTACTCGCACTGAGCTTCCGTGGAAACGGGCGGTCGAAATATGCGTACGAGATGCTCCATCTCATTCATAACCTGACACATGTCTGGCCCAAACCCATACGGTATTTAGCCAGACCTTTATCTTCAAATACCTGGGCTAATCTTCCTTGGTACAGGAACATTATCCTCAATAACTGGCTTGTTAATCCCACTGGAAACCCCTTCTCGTGGGTTGAGGTGGATCTCATGCAGGAGCACATGAATTTCTGGATCAAGGTGCTCATTTATTTTACGGAGATGTCGCAGGCAGCTAAATTGACATTCCATAGACTATATACCAGGCGCACGGCAGCGCTGCGTCGTGGGAATGGCTCGGGATGGTCGCCCCTTGTGTTACCGCACTCAGGCACCTTTCGACGTCTATCACCCAGATTCTCGGCTCTGACCAGGGCACAAAACACGAGCCTGCAAACCTGACAACCGACATACATTTGCTCATGAAGAGTCTCGCGGAGCACAGCGTTTACCAGATCAAAGGCCGAGTCTTTGCAGACGGCGATGGTAGCCCCACACCCGACGTGATTGCTGTCGGCATCCAGCAGCTCGCCGACAGTGCTTCAAATCCCTTGATGGAGTATAACGCGGCATTCAAAAAGCTGCAAGCGCGGCTCCGCCTGCCGCCCCTGGTCGACAGCTGGTCTGATTCAGAGCCTGAAGCGGCGACATCTTCCTCGGTTGCCGTCCCAGCTTCTCACGGCCCTTTGGACACGCTGTCTGCAGCTGTACCGAGCCCGGTGCGCAGCATAGGTGGTGCTGCCATCGACATCGACCTCCCCCCTGTCGATATCGGCCGTCCCGAGGACTTTGAAGTCCGGCGCGATGACAGCGATGGTAGCGGGTCAGATTTTGATGGCGCCTCGGCCGATGGGTTCGAGGATGATGGCCTCACTGCATTTGAGCGTACTATGGACGAAGCGGATGAACCCACCTTGACGAGGGATTCAGCAGCAGATGTGGCCTTAGATATGGACGGGGATGACGATGACTTTTTATTTAGTAGAAGTATATATGTTAATGATTCGGACTCTGACTCGGATGGCTACGTAGATGATTTCCATGACCTAGACTACCTAGATGATTAGTAGAGATGGTCGTACATGTCCCCTCGGCTGTAAATGTCACTAGAAATCCTTATATAACCCCCAAAAAACAAGTTGGTCTCATTCCATTCAGAATTAAAAATTATTCCGACTTCACTCGGGAACTTTTGACACTGTTTTTGGAGGTAAGCGGCACAAATTTTTAAGTCCCGCCATTGATCTGGCGGGGCCCCCCAAAATGGCGACCAAAGTTCCCAGCCGCTTCGCAACCGTGAATAGCGCAGCCACGTGAGTAGAAGCGGTTGGTCACGAGCCTAAGGAATATCATCCTCTTGCCACATTCTCTACCTTCTGAGCTTATTTTAACAGTCTACTGAGTAATAGACATAGTGGATGGCTCAAAGTGCTCCTAGTGTTGAGCACGGGTACGGGTTAACCCGCCGGGTTTCCGGGTCGGGTCGGCCCGGGTACGGGTATGGGTTCCAATTTTAGTAGACCCGAAACCCTTTGGGTACTAGTGTTGTCAAAGTTCGGTTCGGTTCAGGTTCGGGCACTTTTTCTTCGAACGCCAAACCTGAACTTCGGTCCGGTTCGGGCATTTCCCCGAACCTCGAACCTGAACCTGCGTTCGGCGTTCGAACGCGTTCGAACACGAACCGAACCTAGAAAGAAATTCCCGGCTCCAACTCGCAAAATTTTATCATGTGGGACCTGAAAGTGGGTAAATAAGCTCCTGCCTCACACCAAGATCATCTCAAAGTCTTTCAGAGGCACTAGAACTGGAATTCTGCTGGATTTACGCACCGAACTGGATTGATCAACGCTCGGTGATCCCATCAAACTGCGACAAAATGCGAAAGCACCTCTTCGGCGACTGTAATTCTGGCTCTGACGAGTCCAACATGTATAGAAGTTGAAGTGTTGCGCTGAAAGAGTCAGAAAACTCACAGAAAATCAATAGAATGTGCTTATTTCGGGTTCGGGGTTCGAACGCGTTCGGGAAAAATCGAGATTCAGTGACTTGTACTTTGTATCCTATCACAGTTTTTGTAGTGACTGCTTATGAATTGTGTACTCAACTGGTGTGTGTTCGAATCCCACCATGGGTGTTCCTTTTGCTTCATGTTTTCAACCCGGTTTGAACCAGGATTAAGTAAATCATTGCTTGAACAGGGTTTTACGTTGAGACGCCGATTGTTTAAACAAACTTTGTAGGGTAACTGAACATTAATACGTGATATGATCTCGATATATGTAATACGATATGGCGAAAACCGTATTAATATCGTATTATGGACAGCACTAGCTTCAATTTTGGGGTCTGCTCTATCGAGAAACATTTTAGTCTTATTCTCCAGGGAAAGCTAGATAAAGACCTTTTCGCAAATGGTTTTTTGTTTCGTTAACAACGCGGGAATTTAAACTCACGCTTAGACATTTTGACAAGGTTTTTCCCCGCTGAAACGGTGAAATGAAGTCAGAGAAAGAAAAGAAAAAAAGAAATCGCGAGGATCACAGATCAGTGGCTATGCCCTCCCTTTTCAACGTTGACCATGGAATTCTCCGAGTGCGGTGGACATGCCGGGCGAAAGACAGGGGGGTTTGTGGAATGAAAGCGCAAAGGACATCGTCGGGGTCGGGGGGGGGAGAAATCATGGTGCGATTGTGCATAGGACTGTCAGCCACCAGTCAAAGGAGGTCGAGTGCTGCGTGGCTGTCGCTCACTGATGGACAGATTGGGAAGAGACGAGACGATGGACTTCATCTAGACATTTCTTCATATTGTTCTCCATTTCGTCAATGTTGGCGGTCCTCGCTGAGCTGCGATAACGATATTTGGCTGCCCCCCAGTACATTTCAATGAAGTTCAACTCGCAATGATACTTGGGATAAAAGTCACAAATGTGACCTCGGGACTCGATCTGTTTCTTGTAGTTCCTCTGAAATATTATCACAGTCCAGATCAGCAGCTCATTGCCAAGATTGAGTTCCCAGTTATTGTCGTTGTCAGCTGCAGAGTGTAAATGATCATGGTCGTGCGGAATATCATTTCCAGCTCCGAGGTTGAGTGTGCAAGGTCCCCTTCATCCGGCACTTCTTCCACAGTGACTTTGAGGAAGTTTCAGGCCCTCTGGAGGCTGTTCTGTCTTGCCTTCTGTGCTTTGGATTTAGCCATAATGAGGGTGAGAGGCAGAAAATGCGCAGAAACCGCACCAAAACCACGCTGAAGCAACGTGTATGTGGCGGTCCGGGTCCCGGCCCTGTCCCGGACCGGGTCACGTGGTGGCTGTGGTGTGGCCAAATGTTCTTACTACTTTTTCTCAAAGTTGCCGCAATGGCCGTGAAAGCATATTGGAACATGAAAAAAGTGAAAAACTTATTTTGCTTTCCACTCATTCAATTTTTTTTCTTCTTGAATCTGCTCAATAGGAACTCTTCATAATGATACTAAATATGATTCCTATTGACCAGAATACCCTCGGACACGACATGTCCTCAATCATTCTCGGTTATACCGATTCGGATTGGGCTGGCGACCTCAATACCCGCTGTTCCACAGGTGGATACGTCTTCTTGATGTCCGGTGCTGCTGTAAGTTGGAGCAGCAAGCTGCAGCTCTCACCAGCTCTCTCGTCGACCGAGGCGGAGTACATGGCCTTGTCACGCGCCGCGCAAGAAGCCATCTGGCTTCGGAAGCTTCTCGAGGAGCTAGGCTTTGAGCAGCGCAACCCCACCGACCTCCTCGGCGACAATCAGGGCTCAATTGCATTAGCCAAGAATCCCGGAGATCATCCGCGCACCAAGCACATTGCCCTTCGATATCACTTCATCCGATTTGCGATTGCAAACAGCAACATCGACTTGGACTATGTCCCGACCAGCCAGATGGCTGCAGACGGTCTCACCAAGGGATGGCCGAGCGCATCCAGACACTCACGTACGATTTGGTGCGCCCCTCCCTCAGGTCCTCGCGCATCTGGACGACCTCATTGAGCACCGCGTTTAGACTCGCCACCTCCCACTCCACCTTCCCCAGGCTCGCCGGCTTCACCCGGGCGGTCACCACGGACGTGGGGACGCATCCCTCAGTGGTCTCCGACAGAGTGACCTCCTTGTGCATGAACACGACCGCCTACCGCTCCTCTGCATCCTTCACACTGTCCCACAGCATATCCTTCTTCCCCCTGTTTTTTATGGACGTCTGGATACATTTCTTGATGTCGTTCAGCCCGCACTCTGGCGAGCAATATTTTGAAAACACCCCTTGCGAGGGTTTATGGAAGGCTTTGGGCGAATCGGGTTCAGGATGGTCTAATCTGTAGTGGCAGCGTGGTTTGTATGTAGTCTTGAGTGAAGGATTCTGGTTCTCTGCAGGACATTGAAAAACGAATCCCCCCCACTGAAGAACTCAAAGAGGCCCTTGGTCAGATCAAGATCGCTTCCTGGGAAGCTTTCAGCCATGGAAGAGGTAGACAACACATATAGACATATCCCCACCATGTGACCCCGAGGAAAATATTGATTTTGGCCAAAGGCGGGGGTTAAATTCTCTGTAACTTTCGTAGAACACAGACAGCCTCAAGTACCATGCACCAGCGCCAAAACATCGGTACCCATTTCACTTTCACAAGTGAGGGACGAGGATTCCGAGGTTGGTGTTCCCACCCCCATGTGACTCCGAGGAAAATCCTTATTATGGCCAAAGGTGGGGGTTAAATTCTCTACAATTTTCCTGCAACATGAATTCCCTCAATCACCATTCATCTGTGCCAAAACATCGGTACCCATTCCACTTTCACAAGTGAGGGACAATAATTTCGAGGTCGGTGTTCCCAACACCATGTGACTCCGAGGAAAATATTTATTCTGGCCAAAGGCGGGGGTTAAATTCTCTACAACTTTCCTGGAACATAAATTCCCTCAATCACCATTCATCCACGCCAAAACATCGGTACCCATTTCACTTTCACAAGTGAGGGACGAGAATTCCGAGGATGTTGTTTAAGAAAATGTTGATGATTTGACCTGCAATTTTGACAGTTTTGATGGCACCTTGCGCGACTTCTCCTGCCTCACTTAGAGCATTCAAGACAAATCTGAGCAGACAGAATATGTTCATTAGTTCCAAACCAACATCCCAGGCAAAGTTGTAATTTTTTTAAAAATTTAAAAATTTGGCACTGTTTCAGCTGAAAGGTCGGGTAGCCTCAAGGTCAGCGAGCAGGTTCGATGCCGATGTGCACGACTTGCATGTAACGGTGTTTTTGCATGTGATTCTATTGATCCATCGCTGCTGTCTGTGGAACGCTACGAGCTGGATCCTCATGCTCGTGACTTGGTGAATAATGCTCAAATTATGCAGCGCCTTCATCAAGGGTCCATGATACAAGACAAGGCGATCTGGTGAGCCCTGTTTCCTCCTTAATGTCGTAGTGCGCGCTGATTGAACTTAGCTTCGTCGCTACTGTCAAGAAGATGAAGTGCACCGGGAAGGACGCCGCAGGCGCAGCATGCGACGGTTACCAAGTTCTTAAAACAGCGACAAAGGTCAGTGTGTCATTCTAATTGCATTCACCATCCATTAAAGCACCACTATGAAGGAGCTTAATAACGGCCGAAAACACTATTTCACATGCAGCAACCGTTCAAATTCATGGCCAAATCATTCCGGATTCCTCATCCCATACAACGTCGATGAAGATTTATCTATCCACCTTTTCTGAGGGCAGTCGATCGAGCCCGAGAAAGCGAGTCCTGTGGAAGCCTGTAGTCATATAATCGGATGCGGATCGGGCAAGAAGGGAAAACACCAGTGCCGTGAGTCCTTCCCAACCGTTCATCGACATATGCTCAATATTATCAGCATTTCCTCATAAGAAAGACAACAATGTCTATGTCGCTCAGATGGAGAGGCACCATTGCGAGACAGCCATCTCTATTTATGTTCCTCTGGACGAGGAGGTGGTGCCAATTGCTGTTGTCGTTCCAAAACATCAACACCCCCATACTCACCCGCCCCCATACTCACCCGCCTCCACCTCCCACAAAGATTCCTACTCAAGTTCGGCGGCTCTATGAGCAGGCAGTTCGCGCTTACGGGACATCCATGGCAACGGTCAACAAAGTTGAGCAGGGTAAGTCTTTCTGTGGACCGAAGAAGTCTGAGTGCTGATCATGATCAAATATTCTAGCGCCATCTACGATTCAAATTATGGGCAAAGCGCCCGGGCTCGTACATCAATCCCTCCTGAACGTGGCGATGAAGCACCTAAACATCTGGAGCCGAGATTAGGGCTTATGTACTATGTCTGGGGAGAGAACGTGAAATTCAAGTTTTTCAAGTTGCAAAAAAAGCGAAAAATGAGAGAAAAAGGGAGGGAGTATCAGAAAATCAAAGAGCTCACCTGGAATGTATGGTCCCCTGCCGCCACGGTCAATGGCAATGATGCAATAAATCGTTCGATGAAGATGCGATACGCAGAAACATTATCTGTGAAGAGTGCCTTCAGATAAGGGACAGACGGTGGAGACCCTGCATATCCTTGTGGGTCATCAAATGCAGAAAATGACTGAACGTTGGTCCGGCCATAGAAATCTGCGGCAGAAAGGTACATCAGCTCCCCGTCTGCATGATATCGGTGCTGGATCTCGGAAACTAGTTCAGAAAACGGAGCAGGACCGAAGCGTGCGGCAAATGTATTTGACATCCTGGCAATCAACAAAACTTGCCCCCACAGACACCTGGGCGTATCGTTGCAACCCGACTTCTTTCCCGCCTCAACCCGCAGACGGTAATGGCTAGTCCGGGTCCACGGCTCCGCAACCAGAGCGACAACGAATCAGACGATGATGAATATCTTGTAGGAAAGCATATTTCTTATACTGTATCTCGAGTTGAATTTTGTCGTTGAAGCTTAATCCGTACTCGGAGGAGTCACCTGCTCCTCATCGCAATCAACAGCCCCCCTCCATTCAGCCTTCGCCCCAGGCCCGCCAGCCTGTTGCGCCACAGCATGTTGCGACGCAGCGGCGACAGGGTCACTCTGGCAACGATGAACAGGGCACTGGCTATCGGGTTGACAAGGACAATTTTGCGTGGGCCGAGGATGCTGTTTTAACGGCTAATTCCAAATCTGCTGACTGCGAAGCGTTCTTTGGGGTGCACACTGAGCATCGAAGCTTCAAATGCAAGCTTTGTTCGTACGTGTACTTCCTCTTGCCGAGATTGTAGGCTTACCTCTCGGTTTCAGACAAATCTACGCTGCTGCATGCAGTCTCACTACCCGCCGGGGGCACCTTGCAAAATTGCACGAACCCGAGTATCTTGTACTCATTCGGACGCATGGATTGCCGAACAAACTTCCCAAGGCAATGCAGCAGCAACGGGAAGAACGGCGGGCAAGGGAAACGGGACGCGGGCCGTTCTCAGCGAGGACGTTCGAAGATCAACTGGTGCGAGTCATTGTTTCGAACGACCTAGTAATTTCTTCCGCCCGATCCAATGGTATTTGAGCTGATTCATATTCAGTCAATTAATTTGATTGAAAGCCGCGACTTTCGGGACCTGTTGCTCTTGCTTCGAGAAAGCTTGCAAGACAGCGATATTCCACACCGCACGAAGCTCCGTGACCAGATTATGGAAGCGTGGGTGAAATATTACAAAGAATTGAAGGCGGAGGAGCTGCAGGTGAGCGCAAGTATCCACATTTGAACTCCACTCATAGTATTGAAGAACTCCTTGGGCAAAATTTCGTTTACTGTCGATATGTGGAGCAGTAAAGGGATGCAGCCATACCTCTCTATCACTATTCACTGGCTTGGTCCGAAGGAGGACCAAGTTGTATTGCGCCAGGCCCTCTTTGCCTTCCGGCGTGTTCGTGGTGCTCACAGCGGTGAGAGACTCGCCCGGATAATCTTTGACATATGTGAGCGGACAATCGTTGCCGCATCCGCACTTTCCTTACAAGCATGCCCAAAGTTAAAACTTCTTGGATGAAAGTACTCGAAAAATGGACCCTGGCCTGGGGACATGTTATTCGGTATACATACATCCATTGGGCCTATGGCTCACAATTCCCGTAGGCTCGTGTCCAGCCATTATAGTGCGGAAGTATTGACGAGCAAGCAGGTAATACTTACTATAACGGCTGGCGGCACTTACTGTACGGAAGTGTAGGTAGGCGACGGTCACGGTCACGGAGGACCCGTCGCGTCGCGGCGGGTCACGGTCACGACGGCCGCCGTCGTTAAATTTCAGTGTTGGAACTTAAGGGGTTAATAAGGGTAAAAATTCTTGTTAAGGCCTTAGGCCTTAATTTACCCTTAATATTAAGGGTTTATTAAGGGCTTAACTTAAGGGTGGCTGTGTTTTTTGGCAATTTTTTTCCATGCAGAAAAAGCCCAGAATATAGCACCTTCTTGTGCTTTTATAGTCCCAATGACTCCCATATTCTTTTGTGATGTCTCATCACTGTCTTGAACCCCCAATCTTCATTTTTTAGCCCAATGGAAAGGCGGTCATTTACCAAACTCAGAAGACAACATCATCTGAGTTGAAATCACCCTGAGGTTCAAAACAGTCATCTCCCTTTTTTGGTTGTCCTGAACTGAAGTGATAATGTCCAGTAGTCACTTACCTGGTGGAACCTCACCGAGAGTCCTGTAGGACAACCAGGGATATAGTTCGTACAGAGTGTTCGGCACACTTACAGACTAGTTTACCGGCTCACCGGTAACCTATAGTTGAAAACAAGTAAGAAGGATCGTCTGAATCTTTGTCAGATGATGACTGAGCATCGTCAGACATTGTCACGTTTCGATCTTCTTCGATAGCATCTTGTTCGAGCGTGGATAATACTGTCTTTTTCCAGAGACTTGTGAGGTCTAATAAATTCTTAGTGTGTTTGCGACTAACAATCATTTGTCTGTTGAGTATTCCGGTTTTCCGCACATCTGGTATGAGCTGGGGGCCGTCGGGGGTCTGAACCTGGGAGCAGAGCTCACCTATCATCACCTCTAAGTCACCAGTCGCACCAGAGAATTGTGGGTAGTGGATGCTGAAAGCACGTACCTTTTTTGTCTTTTTATCTGGTCTCTGGGATGGTGCAGCTACACACGCGACAATGGGAATCACCAGCAAACAGGTTTGGCAAGCGACCTGCTGCCGTGTGCCTCGCTGGGCGAAGCACAGGCATGCTGGCTACAGTGGCGGCAGTGTGATGAAGCCTGGAGGTACAATGTGTCGGCTGTGCAGGATGATCCCTCATGATTGCTTTGTTGTCATGTGTTGGTGGTGGGAATGTCCACCGGGGCAAGCAGGCTTGGAGTTGCGGTCAAGGCGGAGTTATGATGGGGTGGGGCTCATGGGAGGTGCATGGCCATCCTGTGGGATGTGATGAGCATGCACAGGGTACATCATGCCACAGTATTGCAGCCATGTCTAGTCCATCATTCTCCCCTTCAGTTCCCTTCTCATGCATGTGCCCTGTTGTCCTTACAATGATAATAATATTCATCAATAAATAAATCTGCATTCAAATTTACATGTTGCACCCTAGGAATCATCTCATGTTTCTGTCTGTCCTGATATGGAAATGTGGTAGCAATTGCGAGACTCACAAACTGGGATTCAATGAGATGGGAGGAATGTAAAGGCAAGAGCAAGTAACTTAATCCTGGTTTTGAAGCTGTTTTCCCAGAATTTGGGTGGTGTAACGGCAAATTTAAAAGGTCCCACTGCTGTGCATGACAACCAGTAAATTTTGAAACGAAAGGACCCCCCTGTTACATGTTCTCCCCTACAAATTGCTACAGTAACTGAGACTCTGAGACTCATCTACCATCATGGGCATCTTGCTATCATCAACTTGAAACATATTTAATATTTATTAGAAAAGTTTGTAAGCAACTTGAAACTTCTCCATGAATATTTGGAGGAGATTATGGAGAAATTTGAGTGCCCGGTTAGTGGGCTCTGCCGCAAAGCGCACTACAATTGTTATCTTGAGAATAGATGTTGACGAGACTGAAAGAGGACAAGGCAAAGACGTAATGACTCATATGTGCATACCGACAAACAATCACAAATCGACGCCACTTGCAATGGTCTCTATTACACCTCTCTCCGCACTCTCAGCCGCCGATGTTGCCTTCGACACAGATGGTGTTAGTGCATGGAGCATTCTCCTTGCTGCCGAACAGGTCATGACCCAAGAAACTCAAAACTCGCAGCTCAAGACCCTTTTGGTCGGTGTCCGCGTTGTCGGGCACTTCCTCTCCGAATTCTGGAAAGCTCGGGGAAACTTGCTCATCGGCGGCAGCAGACCGTACCACACTTTGCTCAAGCAAATTAAATCATGTGAAGCACTTACGTCGAGCACCGCGTCCCGAAAGGAGCTCGTAGCGTGCTATGAGAAAATATCAGAGTTAGGGATACATTACCAAAAACACCTCATACGTGTCTGTGGGTGAGCTTAAATTTATTACAACGCAGGCACTAATCCTCTGATAGTCCGCGCACCCGGCGGTTCGTTGCCCAAAACATCGCAACACCCTTCCCGTCCGTCCATGGATGTGCTGATGGCCGACATTGTGCAGCAAATAAAGGAGGCTGACCGGTCTAAACCCAGTGTCAAGCGGCCGTTATGCGTACTCCCATATCTTGTGCTGAAACATCCTCGAACACCTTTCCAGGCTCTGGCACGTGATGGCTTCAAGTGCGTAGTTTCGGGATTAATCGACTTGCCTTCGTACGAGGTGTTCCCTACCGCCTTCCCGGCCGATGTTGTAACGTGCAAAACCCAATGCTGCCACATTTTTTCGGAGTCCACGCAGGACGGCGACGAAAAGGTTAGCTTTGCGGAATATCCATACTACTTCCATTTCTAATCTTCTTTCCAAGACGGACTATGCTGCGGTGGCTATGTCAATACTGAAGATGTTTGATTTCGATTTCCGCTCGCGCCTTGAAAGCGGCGCCAACACCCTCCACAACGTGGTCACAATGGACGCAGAGCTCCACAACACGTGGGATGATTTGGCCTTTTGGTTTGAAGAAGTCGACGACCAGGTGTGTCTTTTTGTCCTGCCTCCTAATCTTCCCTGATGAACATTTTTACAGCACAACACCTACAACGTCGTAGCGGCGAGGCCCAGTTTTTGGACCATGGTCCAACGCCCCCGGCAACGCGTCACCTCCACTGTTGACCCCATTTCGCTGCTGAGTGTGTCGCACAAGGGGTCACCCCGGAGCTTCCCAGCCGCGGATTGCTCGCTATCCACGCTGCAGTTTCTCGCGTCGTCCACATGTCTGGTGCGGCTGAGCAGTACGAAATCATTATGCAAGACCACGAAACAAGTACGGTAATGGCACATGACGGGGGCTCTGCAGAGTTTCTCAAGGCGCTCGTTGAGATTTCGGCCGCTGCGTAGATCTTACGGTTGTGAATATGCATTATGTACAACAAGCATACTCTGGACATGTGTTTGGCGGGATTGTTATCGCGTGGCCCCTGGTCATTGTGGTCCTCAGTTTAATCATAAAAACTATGAGACTTAGCCCCATCTTATTTTTCCAGGATTTGTACGCAAAAATGATCGCATTCCAAGCTGTGACAGCTACAGTAGAATGTCTAACAGTAGGGCGCCTCAAGTACGAGGTAATCAGAGATGCAGAGCCGAGATCGCGCCGGCGTGGAGAAGACGCCGTGAAGAATGTGGGTAAACAGAATACAATCAGCGCCTGGGACCCGAGCGCAAGGCGGAGCGCAAAGACGGCACGACAAAAGACCAAAGTCTCCCAAACTGCATGCAGTAAGATTAAGTGACGATCATTTGTCGTTGATTCCATGGGTAAGATCTCCGCATTCCAAGTCCCGAAAGTGACAGTATAAAGCTCGCGGCCAGACCCAAACATAGCTGCGTTCCACAAAGCACCAGAGAGCCTGCAGAGCCACAAGTATGCAGAATTAACCGCGGTTTGTGGGTGCAATGTCAAACGAGGCAACCAATCGAAACCAAGTCTCCGCCAGCAGCCAAACGGGGCGAAAGTTTATTTTCTCGCCAATCTCGGCAGCGGGTGTAGTGAGGAGATTAGGCACAGCGGCCGGGCGAGGTGTCTTGGTGGATGTTGGTTTTATCTCGTGAACCTGTTAAGATATCACGCTTGGCTGTCAGGCCTTAGGTTACAAGCTCATGAGGAGCTCTACTGTAGGTACTGTATTTATACTAGAATACTATTCTTCCCGTTGTAGAAGATGGGTTTGTCCCCGGGATGGAACAGAGGAGAGCCGGTAGTGCGGGCGCCTGTAGAGTAGCCGTCAGGAGATGAATGTGGGAATATGTATGTAAAATAGACTCAGCGCTGGCAAGGATCTCGTCTCGTAACTCGGGTGCTCTTAGTCCAACTCAGAGGACCCTCGAAACTCAGGATAAGCGACTCAAGAGAGGACCAGATGGTGGGGGGGAAGCAAGGAGGGAACTCCTGTTCTGTCGCTAGGACATTTAATTAAATACATGATCGGGATGGCTGAAACACGTACTCTCGCGTCACCAGAGCCCTGCGCAAGGTAATGAGCCGAAGACGTACAAGCGTTGGGTCTACATAAGTGTCCATTGAGAGAAAAAGAGTAAGGGAATATTCCTAGGCTAACTCCGGCCTCGAGCGCTAATCTGGCCGGGACGCGCGCAAATACATGATAGGGAGATGCAACTGCCCCCGATCAGTGCTGTCGAGAGGTGGACTAAGCCTCCGACGTATCGATCCCAAGCGTGCGCCGAACCAAACGCGCTCTCGGCACAAAGGTCGCTGTCGGGATATGTGGGATTAATGGAGCGGAAAGTCGCGAGAGCGTGAGGAGGTATGATGGAGAATAATGAGGAGAGACAGATAGATTAATAACTCGCCGGCCATCCTTCCAACGCGGGTATTTCGCGAATGCGCGCGCGATTTAGTCTTGAGGACGCGGTCACGTGTGTCAATACTTGTACTTGCAATAGCACAATCTGTGCAATAGCAAAACAAGGGCACGATGCTGACAATACTACACATAGCAAGGGATATTCTTGCCATTCCTGGGGTTAGTGCTGTGGAGCACCTTTTCTCAAACATGAAAGTGATATGAAACACATCTTGAAGAACAATCAAACATCAAGGAGTCCCAAAAACTCCTCTATGTGTATCATCACAAAGGTAGGCAGGTAGGTAGTATGGGAATGGTTGAAGTCAGGGCTCAGTGTGGGTCTGAACTACCTGGAAGTCATAAATATTCATGAATAATCATATCATCACTGGTTGAGCATTTCAAGTTTTTCACCAATATTTTCGCTGAAAAACTTCAATATTTTTCAGACATTTTTCAGACATTTTTCACTGAAAAAGTATGTGAAAAATTTAAAACTTTTTAAGTACTTTTTTGACTCAGAATCGAGGTGAAAAATTTGAAATAAAACTTATGGTTTTTCTTGCAAGAGTAATACCAATAATTCATACACATTTGCAGCTGAAAACGATGGTGAAAAATTTAAAACATTCTTCACCACAATTTTCACCTGGAAAAATGCAATAAAATGTGTGAAAAATCTTCAGTGAAAAATGGTATAAGATTGGACATGGAGAATCCATGTTTTCAGACATTTTTCATGATCTTTGATTTCACTTTTTTCACTGAAAAATATGATGAAAAAGATAAATCATTTATTACCACATTTTCAGTGAAAATACGAGTGAAAAGTCAAAATATTTTCCTGACATTTTCCACTGGGAATGAGAGTGAAAAATGTGAAATAATGTTCAAGAATTTTCTGATGAAAAAGATAAATCATTTATTACCACATTTTCAGTGAAAATACAAGTGAAAAAGTCGAAATGTTTTCCTGACATTTTCCACTGGGAATCAGAGTAAAAATGTGAAATAATGTTAAAATTTTTATTCAGACATTCAAGACAGAAATTACTAAGATTTTTTTTCAAATTTTTCACTGAAAAATGCAAAAGTGTTTTACAACAATTTTCTGTGGAAAAATTGTAACGTACTTCCAAAAGGGTTTGAGGTTGTGATAATGTGAAATTGGAAACAGATTCAGGTGGATGATATAGAATGCGACCCCACCTCTGCCACTCCTCGCAAGCGAACAGATTTGAAATCCGAAAATTGCACAGAAATAACTTTGAAACTGAGGATTCAACCGGAGAGCAGGCGGCCACCGTTTTAAATTGTTAATCAGTTCAAAAAGGGCATCCGCATACTTCGGCATAGACCCGGTCCCCCGAAACATCACCATCCAATGGGCCAGAATATTTACAACCATACCAACATCCCCAGACTTGATCGATGTCGTGAAGAGAAGAAGAAGAAGCATGTCGTGGATGCAGAGAATGGTATTCTCAAGCTGTGGATCGCGCTCGGCTTCCGGGAGAAGTCGCAGTTCCTCAACGGTACTAGCACAGTTTCTCGACGATCAGTTCCGAGACAGATTCGATGTCGGACCAGCAGAGATCAGACTCGGCCCACGAATCCAACGATTCAGCTCCGCAATAAATGCGGAATCCATCGAGAATGTGAGCGGGCAGTGAAAGCGTCAACATTAGCTCGTACGTAGGCCGGAAAGGAGGGAGTTTTTTGGCCTTCCACGCGGCAGGAATAGACTTCCTAGACAGCAAGCTATTTTGCGACCACAGGGAGCCAGGAAACTTCGAGTTGGGCTCACCCCAGTGCTCGTTCACAGTTCCCCGGGTCCCCGATAGCTTGACATGGAAAAGGCCGAGCATTCCTTTAAGGTATTTTCCGTAAGCATCCAAGAGCTCCGTGTCTTCGCGCCGTGCAGCAATTGCCTGCAATAGATGAGGAAGGTAAATGCGTTTGAAAAAAAATAAGACGGCACCTTATCCGTGAGATTTGAGCTGAGGAGGTCGCCACCAGCGAACATGACACCGATGTACCCTTAGACTTTTGATCATCTAGAGCCAAATCAATTAACTTTGGAGAATGAGGTTGATGGTGTGAACCTTGGCTCTCGTTTTCTGAGTCTCATCCCTCCTTCTTTGAGGCCAAATAGACTTCCGTAGAAAGTTCTCTCCAATCCTCCTGACCTCGCGCCGTCAGTACTACTCTATTGGCAATCCGGATTGCCTGTGAGATCCTCTTGTGGCCATCATTCCGAGTCGCACCAGAGAAAGAGCTCGAGAGACAGAACATATTAGATTTTTGGGAGAGAAGCCAGCTAGGAAGCTCGACTCCAGGGTGCGAGCCGATGGGAATGCGGAGGGAGACGCAAAAAAGGCTGCCCAGACGAGGCAAGAGCATCGGCTAACCCGAAAGACGGGCAGGCAAATTTGATGCGTGCAACGGTGGTAAATAACACAGATTCAAACCACCAAACTCATTGTAACCTCTAAGGATCCACACCATGACTCGCAATCGGCTCTTAAACCACAACACACATGCGAAAGGAAAGTAAGAAGTTGAACTATGATATAAATGTAAAAGCAAA
Organism: Mycena sp. CBHHK59/15; assembly: GCA_029204085.1. NCBI lineage: Eukaryota > Fungi > Basidiomycota > Agaricomycetes > Agaricales > Mycenaceae > Mycena > Mycena sp. CBHHK59/15. Next base: position 294,630 of record JARGXW010000074.1, read on the forward strand.
TGTATGTACCAATTCAAACACAACTCCTGGTTCAACACGATTAATCAGATCATGGATCTATTAAAAATGAACCGAATCTATTCAGCGGAACAGAGTTTTCCGGCCCTGCTAGAACATCATCACCCTGAATGAAGTAGATTTGATTGCATGTTACCGGATGGGATCCATCATGGGGAGTGCCCTACAAATGGAGAGCTAGGAAAGCACCATACGATGAGTGAAGACTTTTGATATGAGCTCTTGTTCTTATAAAATTTGCCCTGTTAGCGGCCACGGCTTGAAATTGAAAAGGAAGTCGAGCAGGAGCTTCTTGATGTATGTAATCGCACCTCAAGTTTCCTTGTGGTTGCTTGGCTTAGTGGTTAAGCTCTCCTTCGGACATGAGTGGGTAATCCCCTTGCTGGCCCTGCGCCTGGAGGATCCGCTGGGGGTCCGTTGGTTACCGGAAATGCGGTGCAGTCCAATGTCGGCAGTCTGATCGCTGACCATGCGGAGGCCGCAAAAAACCAGCGAGAGTACAATCTGAAGGAGGATATACAAGACCCGGCCAACACACACATTCAAGAGCAAGGCACATTTAGCCGAGAGGCGGCACATTCAGATCAAAGTGCCGCCTTTGAACCAAAGGCAGCACTTGCCTTTTTAGAAATGTGCTGCCCTTGGCAGGGACAGCCTTGTTGCACGTTGTCACGTCCCGACTTTTTCTCTTGCCACCACCGCCCCCACCCAAACCGCCCCGCCGAGGCGTCGAAGACGGGTTTTTTGCGGTGGGGACTACCGAGTTACGAGCGGGGATTCGTCTCGCATCGTGCGGGCGGGGACTTCAAGCAGATCCAGTACGTCCTGCATACAGGGATTTCATTTCAATCGCTGAGCGGTCTCGGACAGCGTCGAGGGATGGGCGGCGGGCAGGATAGGACGGAGACGGGAGGGTGGAGGCGCGCGGGTGGACAGAGGCAGCAAAACCGAGGTAAGTGAACCGTCTGCCCCCGACCTCGATATCTCGTGCGACTCGATTCCGTGCAGACGAGGATTCAGGGTATTGTGGGGTACTTTTGCACTCCTCCAGGTATGTCCAGCGCTCTGCATCCCGCAGAAGTTGTGCTGGCTCGGGGGGCGCATATCTTGTGCCCATTCGACCTCCCGAAGGTGGGATTTGGACTTGGCAGAGGCCCGGCGCGGCATTGTAGGCCCCTACAATGTAGGGAGAGTGAAGGTTTGCCTTTATTTTAGCAAAATCCATCTGTACAGTCTTCGTAGTGTACAAATATAATATGTGTGGTGTCCATCTACTTACACCTGTTCAAATATTTGGGCTGAGGGAGACACACAGGATGCGTAGGGTGTTTTGCAGGATCTTCATCTGTTTGATGTTTTTCAAACCATCGACAGTTTGAATCCCATGTGTTTTTTCTCTCTCTCATTCTCACCCCAGACTGCTTGACGCTCCTTTTACTCCATCCCGCTAAGAGATAAATAAATCGAAGGTATTCAAAAATACCTTGCACCAGAGCCAGCCAGGACGGCAACCCAGCATCGGAATGTGCCGTCCTTGAGTTGAAGCACGGCACATAAGCTGGTGAATGTGCCGGGCTTCGGCGAATGCGCCACCTCTGATCTGAATGTGCTGCCTCTTGAATGTATGTGTTGGCCGGGTCTCGTCCATCCCGATCTGAAGGCCATAGGTGGCTGTGCCGCGCCATCAATTGCCCTGCCTGCACGTGCCACCTCATTGCATTCAATGCATTGTACCCAGCATGCCCAGAAAGCCTGGACAGACATCCCATGCACAGTGCAACAGCACTGGGAGATTCACAGCCAATATTCCCTCTCAACCGAGCCATGAATCGACATCGGATGACGGTGACTCGAGTGACATTGATGACCCCGCGACATGGGAATCTGCCAACGAGTCGGAGCCCGACCATTCACTGTGGTGCGACCTGAATTTATTTCCAGGATTCGCATGCGACTCCCTCAAGTATTGCCCGTGCGCCCTCCCGCAAATGCTTCCCCAGGCCTCGTCGCCATTCGCCGGGGATCAGTTATCGACCCACCCACGCTCTCCGCCGTTATTAATGCCTCAAGACTACCAGCCAACCTATCCCGACTTTAGTCAGCTCTCAAGCTCCGGCTATTCGAGCTCGCACCCATTGCCTTCGTCCGAGGTCCCGAGCATGGCACAATTCACCAGAATGGTGGAAACATTGAGGCCCGAGCAGCTTGCCCGACTGAATCAGATGCTTGGCATGTCGGGTAGCTTTTGAATTCCTTCATCGCTGTGTATGAAGCTGATGTTCCTTCAGTTCGTGGTTCGGCAGAAAAAAAAAAATGCTGAACGCGTTCGAAGTCCAAACCGTGACCGTTTCTCGGCCGAAATTCGGCCATTAGCAAGATGCCTGGATTGATCTCCGTCATCCCTGCAGGCAAGTAGTTGCCTGCCATTTGCCCACCAACACGCAAGCTGTCTGTCGCCTTTGCTACTTAGGAGTTTACTCTGGCTTCGCTAGCGGTCTTTTCCAATAGTTTCCTGCCATTTGCCCACCAACGCGCAAGCTGTCCGTCGCCTTTGCTACTTAGGAGTCTGCTAGGGCTTCACTAACGGTCTTTTCCAGCGCTTTTGTCGGTACGGGCTCCTTCATTCGCTCAACCCGCCCCTTGAGCCTTGGGACTCAATTGGAGTCGACTTTGTTGGCCCTCTGCCCGAATCAAGGAATCGTGACGGTGTATTCAATGCATTAGTTGTGATTATTGATTTATTAACAGGCGCAGTCCATATCGTGCCTACCAGGATCAATTACACCGCCAAGCAGATGGCCGAGCTCATGTTTGAGCAGGTCTACAAACTGCACGGACTTCCAAAGTCTATCGTGAGTGGCTGAGATTCCCTCTTCACAAGCGTCTTTTGGAAGCGGCTCCACGAGCTCATTGGCGTTCGACTTCGAATGTCGAGCGCATACCATCCCGAGACGGATGGGAGCACTGAGCGGGCCAATCGCACCGTGACGCAGATGCTGCGTCAGTGCATTGGGCCCAAACAGAAGGACTGGGTTAACAAGCTCCCCGCTATCGAGTTTGCTATGAACTCTGCTCATTCCGAGACGACGGGGTATTCTCCATTCTTCTTGAACACGGGGCGCATGCCCCGCCTCCTGTTATGGAACTCTGATCGCACTCGCGAGTACCCCGGCGTTGCCAACTTCGCGTTGCAGCGCCGTTTGGCCATCATGTCTGCCCACGACAGTATGATTGCCGCGCGCGTCAAACAGACGCGCTCTGCCAATCGCAAGCGCCAGGCCGCACCCTTTGAGCAAGGCGACCTGGTGTACCTCTCCTCCAAGAATATCACGTTTGAAAAGGGGCTTGCTCGGAAACTTATTCCGAAATATATCGGCCCCTATTCCATCCTCCGTGATTTCGGAAATGGATCGTTCCTACTCGATCTACCTGCTAATATGAAGCAGCGAGGGATCCACGACGTGTTCCATTCCTCTCTGTTGAGGATGCATGTTCCGAACGACGACCGGCGCTTTCCTGGTCGTCTTGAGTGCCAGCTTGGCATTTCCCTGGATAGTGGCGAGACGAACGAATGGGCTGTGGATCGGATTGTCAGCCATTATGGCCGTCGCTCCACTGCCTTGTTTGAGATCCTCTGGAAATCAGGCGACCACAGCTGGATGCCCTATCATCAAGCCAAGAAATTGCAAGCATTGAACGAGTACCTAGAGGTTGTAGGGGTCTCCGAGATCCGAGAACTCCCCTATGGATCGGGTAAACCTCCCGCCGACTCTGAGGAGTTATTGGTCGGGTCAGCGATGCTCCGATTTTGGGAGTGGAGGGCGGGCGCCGTTAATAAAGGCGCTCTTGAGGAGGTATCTCCTTCTCTTTCTGCCTTCGCCCCCACAATGCCTGGTCCTATCGACAGATTCAGCTCTGCTTTCCTCCTCAGCTCTCTTCACCCTCGGTTCGAGGCGTTCAACAGGGGGCACAAGGCTATCCAGCGCGTCGATACGGAGACTTTCCGCGTCGACGTGCCCAACAGCGACCCCGAGCTCATCACCTCAACCGAACTACGCTTCTGTTGCGACTACAACGTCGCCCTCTGCACTCGCTCGAAACTGCCCGACCTCGTACCGGTCCATTACGCCATGCTCGCGTACGCCCTGAACACTCACGACGGGTCCAAGTATTATTGGGCCTACCTCGAGGAGAACGACATGGGTGTGAAGGAGATTGCTTGGGAGGAGGGCGCCCGCATCGCTGATGCCGCGGCCTTCATGGTTCGCGACCACGAGTTGACGGAGTGTTGGGTCGCGCCGGACGAAGTCGTGGTGTCCCGCATCTACTACGAGAATGCGGAGCGTCTCATCCAGCAGGAGACCGAGCGCAACGTCCGCGGGTTCCACAACCGCACTGGCAAGCGCAAGGGCGAGGTCGACACCCCCGTCAGCGACAAGTGAACCATGGAGGAGTTCGCTAAGCGCCGCCAGCGCCTCAAGGACGAGTCTACGGCCGCCGCCGCCGCCGCTCGTTCTACTGAGTTTGACACCGCTCACGCTGGGACTGGGCCCACCACTGGCGATGCCGCCGCTGGCCCTTCCACCGACAACTCATCTGGTGTGCAGGATAATTCCACTGGTCCCTCGGGGACTGGCGAGGACGGTGACCAAGTCATGCAAGTCATGGGCTAGTCCGTCTTACGTCGGCCTGGAGGGCGGATGTAACGGTACGATTTTATACCACACTCTTTTGTTTTATTTGTCTACTCGTCGCGCGCGCCTCTTGCCGCCGGCTTGGCACCGGCTCACATTCATTTAACCCCTTGTTTTACATTGACCCCTAGATACATTATATATACACTTGTCCGTAGTTACAGTACGGGAGTCAATCTTACTTTATCCCACTTACCCGCGAGCTCGACTAACTCGCATCGAACTTCTGTGTGCCGAAACCGACGACCTAAATCGCCTTTCGTCACACCAATTGTAGCCTTAAAAAAGGATTCCGTGATCACCGCGAGAAGCTTGGAGCCACCGGGCAGGGTTTGGTCGACGAGAACCGTGAATCGGAGATTGAGAGTGGCAGCAGCATCGAGAACATATGGGGTGCGTTCTTTTGTTTATCGTCTCATGCCCGTCGACGTACACTCCTTTCTGGACACGGCAAAGATTGAAGCCCATCTTTTTGAGCCAACGAACAGCTGTCGACTCGCTGATGGTCGCATTGATCTCGAGATGAGGAAGTAAAAAATCGTTGATGTATCGACGCATTTTTGCGGGCCTCATCTGAATATCGAGATGATGATTTCGGATCTGTGTTCCAGACAAACAGGGTACGTACCGGCCCAAGGAACCCACCCTCGTCGACTTCAAGTGTCCCTTTTACCCACTCTTGAAGTGCGTCCCGAATGGCGGGGTTGTCGAGGAGAGACTCATGATGTGCCCCTGCACCTTGGTGTTTCTCCGGCAAGGTCCCATCGGCCAAAAGCTGTGCTGCCATCTCGCGGAGAACCCTGGCATAATACGAACCCTTTCCGCAGCGGTGAGAAATAGCCAGACTCGCCTCTTCAGAAGGGTGAGAAAGTGAAATCTTCTGCTTCAGCTTTGGGTGCAAAAGACGGCTCGTAGTTTTGACACTCGCAACAAGCTTGATCTTTTTGAGGGACAGCTCAAGAAGTTTGTCGTTGTATTGACTGAGAGCTTCGAGATCAAGAATGGAGCTGGCGGCTTTCTTGTTGCTGATCAGAACTTCCTTCTTCGAAAGTGCCTTTCTGTGCTGCTTGATGAGAAAGCGAATTTTTACGTGATTTCCCTTGACCGTAGTTTCCTTGAGTGCTCCGCGGGCAGTGGGTCCCAGGTTGTCGAGGACGGGGGTTGGTTCTGCTGAAGCCATGGCCGAGGCCGTGGCTGGAACACTGTCAACTCCAATAGGGGGTGGGGCAGTCTCGGCGGCAACATCTGGCATCTTCAAACCGTTTCAATTAATTCGGGGCTAAAAACCGAAAAAGAAAATTGAAACATACTAAACTATCTGTGTTACTTTCAACGCGGTCTAGGTTGATGAAAGTTGCCTTTCTAAAAGGTTCAGAGTGGTTGCCTTTGATAATTTTTGTAAACATCTGTTGTGAGCCTTGTGAGATTAGAATTCCAGGACAGCTGAACATTAAATCGATTTGGGTATCAACCTCGAGTGGAGGGCATAGATCAGTGTCCAAATTTAAGGTGACAGGAAAAGTGTCTGTTGTTTGCTTGAACTGTGTTCGTGCAACCCGCTCGTTCAGCGCTGCAAAACCCGCTTTAAAGAGGGGGAAATTAGGGTCTAACATGTTGTTTTCAGATTTTGTTCGCTCCTTAATCAGTGTTTTGAGCAAAAAGTCAGATGGGGAACATAGTAGTAATGGGGCATTATTTGGAATTTTCTGGAACAAGGAGAGTGCAGATCCCAATATTCCGGATTTAAAGTTCATTTTTATTGTTGGGTTGTCAAACGTGAGATGTACAGTTGTGTCTTCTTCGAAGTCATCTGAAACAATTTTGAATCTTGCCATAATTTGAGGGTCATACTGACCATGGCGCGCGAGTGAAAAGAGGAAGCAGAGGAACGGGATGACGATGAGCCGCTGGAGAGTGAGGGTGTGCTGCTAGTATTATGTTGGTCTACGATAGGAGGGAGTCGTAACTTGCCATTTCCTGCCCCCAAATCTGCGTGTTTTGTAGATATTCGCAGGACCGGAATCCCCTTGTAAAAACGGTCCGCAAGATACCCAACCCCGATTTCTTTGGTGGGGTTCTCCGCCGTAGCTGTTGGTGTGGTTCATTTGGGTACCCAAAGGAACTAGCCATATGTGTAGGTGTCAAATGAAAAAAAAGAAATCGGTCAAGGGGACTGAAATTGACAACTCTATAAAGGGCGAGGCCGTCTTGGCCCGATTGGCCCAGTCCTGGGTTCCATTCCAGTGAGAAAACTCAATAACCCGGGCGTTATAAAAGGGTAGATAGATCTTACATTGACGTTCGAGAACTCAGCGACCGAGTTAACTATTGGTTCCGAATCACTGTATAAATATTCGGTCACACGACCGGAGCAACCGTCCCCTACAGCCCATGAGTCAGAGAACTCTCCAATGGGGGAACGTGCGGCGCGAGTCGTTATGGAGGGCGAAGCCAGACGGTCGCGGACGGGGAATCCTTCTTTGTATGAGCACACTGCAAAAGGAGGTGAAAATCGGAGAGACTACTTGTCGAGCCGCGATAATCATTGCCCGCTTATCCCCGGCGTAAGGCGCAGCAGAAAAACCCAACCCAATGAGCGACGACGCACCGCGCGCACGACGGGGCGTCAGCGCTGGACAACGACGCCGCTGAGAGCGGCGGAAGTGGAGGTGGGGACGAGCGCGAGAAGGCAAGGGCTGAGGATGACTACAACGAAGAGGGAAGCTCGTTAGTAGGGATATCGACGCGAGCGGTATTTAATTACGCGCCTAGCAGCACAAAAGCCTATGCCTGGGATGCAATCCGACACGAAATCGCGCACGCTGCACATGTGCCATACGAGTTCGCAGGGGCGCGGAATGACGCCGGCTACGCGGAATCTTGTTGGTCTTTCAACCCGGGTTAAATAGGAAAGAAAAATGGGGTGAATTCTGCATACGCGGCACATGAGGCGTCGCAGTCTGTATGTAAACAACAGGCGGTGGGTCGTCAAGTGTCTGCTTCATGCGGTAGGCAAGAAGGCGTTGAGCAGGTTTGGAACCGGGCGACGCCGGTGACACCATTTTGTGGAGAGAAAGTGATGTTTTATATACTGTACGCGGAGGAGGAATGAAAATTTAATCTCTCGTCGTCTACCAATGGACACCATGGACACACACCAAACTTTCAAAAAATCCGACTGGATTGCCCAAGACAAGGCATGGGCGACAGTCCCGTCAGGGGTGAAGAAAATCGCAGTGGAATTCTTTTTGATTCCGCAGGAGCATGAGCACCTTCTTCCATTGCCCTTTCTCCCCATCGCGAAAATGCTGGAGTTCCCGTTGCCTCTTAAAAATGCGACACCCGCGCAGTACTTCAGCACAGTTTCTCCGGATATCGACGACGCAGCCTTGATGCTTCGTGTCCGGCATCTTGCCATTCCGGACTTGAAGACTGTCAACAAACTCATTGCATGCAATCACCAAATTTGTTGTGGATGCCAACAGTGGGATTGCTCGGTCGGGAGATGCTGAAGCATCGGCTGGAGAATCGGAGTCTGAGGCTGTACCTCTCGGGCGAGGCCAGCGCAAGAAGACCGTTGCACGTCGTTACCAAGGCCCCACTTGGGAGGAGCACTAGTCATTTTTCGTCAATTTTTTGCCTGTTTTTTTTTGTGTCAAATTAGTATAGCTCAAAAATCATTTTCCTGCCCTCTGCTGCCCTCAAAAAATAAGGTCTTCACTCACCGGAAGTCACTGTCACCAGTGCCAAATTTCTTCACTTCATGACCGTCCGTCACCCGTCACGTGAAGGAACAGACGAAATACTACAGTATCCTTCCTGTCCCAATCATAAGTGCACTTTCAAGTGGAACCTTGTTGTTTTGAATCCCATGGCAAGCGAAGTGGATTATAGACGAGGCACCAAGGTGTGGTAACACTGTTTCTGGTGTCGCTACGGTTCCAAAACTTGTGACCCACTGAGCCGGAATCTTTGCTCGGATTCTCTGCAGTTCTACTGTTGTTTGGGGTAGAGGAGAGTATCCTGGAGTCGTTGGCTGAATAACCACCGTAGCCCGAAGAGGATTAGCTTCAGTGAATGGTTCAAATCGAGGTTGAAGCAATGTTGCAACTGTAGGAGTGTAGGAGGAAATAACGTAGTCACTGGCAGATTCACCCATGGCCTTTTCGTCATATATACCCGCGGCATGGATGGGGAGAAATGAGAAAGATCCTGTTGGACACCACCAGAGAGGTGGTGGGTCATCCAATTTCTGCAAAGAATTACAATCAAATTAATAATACAACTTGCAATGAGGAACTCACTTCAATCCTTAGAAATGTTAGAATCGGATTCACAACATTCACCCATAAAATTTCCAACACGACCCGGAACCATTTCTCTGGGTCAACATCCTCTTCACCCTCCCTTTTGGCCAATAATCTTCTATCACAGATATTGAAGTGGGATCTTTCCTCACTCGATGCGGCGAAAAAGGAATTCAAAGATGCTCCGGAGGATAATAGGGCCTGAAGGCTTCGGGCCAGCCACTGTATATATTCTTGAGTGATATCCGGGCACAAAGGTACACATTTAGCATTGCTGGAGTGGCCAAAAATCAGTGCGTGAGAAGACTGGTATCCAGCATTGAGAATGTCCACAGGCCCAAGGTGGGCAGCAGGCTGGAGTTTTGACAAAGTCTTGGGATGCAGGAAATCTTCAAACCCTCTCACTGTTGCCTGAACAACTTGAACAGTTTTGTCCCATTCGCGATTGAGTAGTTGGGAATTGGCGCTTTCCACCTCAATTGAGATGTCGTCATTGACGACAGCTTGTCTACCCTGGATATTCAGACTCAGTGCAGCAATCTTGGGCATAAGGTCAATGGCTGTTTTGTAAGCTTCCAGTGCAGATTCATGATGGTGTTCATTGCGGTGGAGGACCATGCTCTTGCTGCGAACAGACGTTCCACAGGAGGCCCTGATTTGTATCCTGCTCCTTCTCTGAGAACACAGATAGCAGTGGCGAGGTCAGTGGTGGCACCTCTCTGTTTATACATTGTTATAAGCGAAATTCCCAGATTTAATAGACCTCAAAGGCACTTATATCAGTGCTGTGGGCTCTCTGATGTACTTGGCTATCCAAACTCGTCCAGATATCTCCTATGCAGTGGGTGTTCTTGCACGCTTCAACAGCAATCCTGGCGAAGCCCATTACAGCGCTCTGAAGCATTTGTTCCGCTACATCAAAGGCACTCTTGATTACCGCATCACATACTCTAAATCTCCTTCTCCTTACAAGTTTACCACCTACGTCGACCCTGACGAGTCGTTCTTCACATACACTGATGCTGATCATGGTGGTGATAAAGACACCATGAAAAGCACCAGTGGTTTCATTGTGATGATGGCTGGTGGACCAGTGAGCTGGAGGAGCAAACTGCAGACGACTGTGTCTCTTTCCACTACAGAGGCAGAGTACGTTGCAGGAGTTGATGCTGGCAAGGAGATTGTATGGATGCGACATTTGCTTCAAGAGCTAGAGTATGGTTTGACCGGTGCATCATCTCTTCTCATGGACAATCAGTGTCAGCCGTCCTTCGAGCCCATCTGTGGCCCGCCATACTGCCTCACACCACATTGACCCAAGCTGCTATATGGGTGGGGTGGAACCTATGAAACAATGAAATAGAGCACAGGGTGAAGTTTGGTTTATTCCGAGTCTGAATCCATATTTAAATCCCTGTCAGCATATTTGTTAGGCAAGCGACGAGATCTTGCGGATCTCCGGAGATTCCCCTCATCAACCTGTTCATCGTCGCTCTCATCAGCACCTCCTCCACCATAATCCGGGTCTGAATCGGGGTCTGAATCGTCACCGGGGGCCTTCCTTCGCGGTCTTTTGTTGGGTCGCTTGCCATCGGAGTCTGAATCCTCGGACTCAGAGTCAGACTTCTCTGGCTCATCATCGTCTTCATCGGCCGTCTGTTCAGGAGCCGCCTTTCTCTTTCTCCCGGTTTTCTGTGATGCGGGGTTAGTGGCTTGATTGGCCTTCTTTTTGGCCTCTCGTTTCTCCTTCGCTTGCTGGCGTTTTCCCTGCTTCGTTTGTCAAAGGGTAACAGCAACCTGCAGACAACGAAGACGACGAGGACTTTGACGAGGACGAGGGTGAAGACGGCCGTTCGGCCACGTCGGCGGCGCGGGACAGGAAGGATGATGATTATGGCGGTGATTCACAGTCAAACTCATCGTCACCAGATGATGAGGATGAGGACGAGGTTTTGCCGGTGAGTACAGTGCTCAATCGGGTTGGGACTGTCCTGACAATGATTACAGGATGCGGTACCTCCACCTCTGCCTCCCACAGCTCCCCCCGAGCCTCTTGCAGCGAAGCGCAGACAGGCCCCCAAGGCCAAGGCCAAGACACCTGCTGTCAGTGGGCGGGATCACGGGATCGCCAAGGCTAACGCTGTCAGAGCATCTTCGGCACCAAAGAAGAAGCCACAGAACGCCGTCGACCGCCTGAATGATCTTCGCGAGAGCGAATCCCTGCGCCTTTCGGAGAAGAGAAAGCTGCAGCATGAGGAGGAGATGGAACGAATCAGTGTCAAGCGGCTGAAGTACGAGCTGAAGAAGCTGGAGGCTGAGAACGAGCGCAGGCGCCTGAATCGACGTGCCACATCACGATCACCACGTCGTCGTACAAGTACCCGCAGCTTTGTCACCGGGTCTCCCTCCCCCACCAAGTCATCCCACCGACGATCCAGACCTCACACCCCTTCCAAATCATCGACACGTTACACTGCGGTGTCCCCCTATCATCCCGACCCCATCCCATATCCACCATCATTCCCAAGCCTGGGCCTGTCGCCGTCCTCCAAAACGAAGGGGATCATGGATGACGGGATGATCAACTCTATGGCATTCGACGTGGGTACCGGCATTCCAGATTGGTACAATCTCCAGCTCCCGCTGTCGTCTTCGAGCCCAACTACCCTGTTTGAGTGGCCGCCGGTAGCAGGGCCATCCAGGAGTATGGTTGCAGACGGAACTTCGTGACAAACTTTTGTCCCGATTTGGGAATTGCTACTGTTCCTCTAGTTTTAACTCAGGCATCAAGTTATTGTGTAAATAGCACTATAAGAAGGCCCTCTACAGATCCCCCGGAGCGAAAGTTTAAAAAGTGTAAATATATTTTTTCCCACCGAGATTTTGCGTTTTCGGTTCGGGCCGGTCATAACCGGTGGCTGTGCTCCGCCATCAATCACGCCCGACGTCTTCCTCTCGCTCCACACCATGCCGCGGGTCGCCCAGACCGCCTCTCACCAGCACAGGGGCACCGGGGGGATGTTTGCCCCGTCTCAGACTATTCCCGGGAACGCCGAAACTGAACCAGACGACAACGGGGACAATATGGTTCCGGGAGCGTTCTAACGGAACTTGGCAAAAGGCCAAGGACCTTGTTGATGAGGGACTTCGGTTCTGCCCCCTCCCAACCATCCGCCGGTTCTATCAACGTGCTCATCGCTATGCCAGTGTCTATCGCCTGGGTGCCACAGGACCGATCACCGAGTTTGCCGTCAAGACATACCGGTCGCACCGCGGAGTGCGTGCAACTGAATTGGCTGATGCAACAGCGAAGTGGAAGGCAAAGGCAAAGGCAATGTCACGAGGGGTGGTGCCGGTTAAGGGCAAGGGCAAGCAGAAGGCTAAATAGGTACACCAAATTTCGAAAATTCTCGCTCCAGATTTTGCGTTTTTTTTTCCCACGCTATGAGACGCCCCAATTTTTTTGAAACAAAAATTTTACACACAAACTATACCTACTTTCATGCCTAATCCTGAATCTAGAAGGCCCTGGGTCAAAATTGCGGCTTGTCATGAAGTTTTGGCTGCAACCATACTTCTGAGGATCGGTAGTTAAAACGGCACATCATATCGCATTCGGATAGAATACATATATTACTGGGGTACTTGTAGGGATTCAGTACATCCGGCCTCATAATACGAGCGACTGCATTTATTCTCTATCCTCAGCTACCCCACTGGCAAATAACTTAGCCTTCAAGTCCCCCCGCCTCCTCTGCCCACGGGATTTCCTCCTCGCTGATGATGCCTCTGTCTCGACCGCTATCACGGCCGGAGCGCGATTCTCAAGTCCCTGCCGCACCAGCTCATCAATAAAATCGTGATCCTCCCGCCCTTCCTCTATGATTCCGACAAGCGTGTGAATGACAATGCAGGCCTTCACCCATGCCAGTGCACGCTCGTGGTCCACGCTGTCGTCGATTTGCTGGCGCAGTCCACGGAGGGATGAGAATCGGCCCTTGATGTATCCCATGGCATGTTCTGACTTGACACGGACCTATCGGAGGTTAGGAAGACTCGTTGACACGAAAGGAAGGACCATACCCGCGATAAATGGTAATTGAAGGTCTTGTTATTTGGCTGCAGCGACGCTGGCTTCTTGTACGGTGTGACGCACCACCAATCGAGGCCGTACGCTGAGTCCGCCCAAATCCACTCGCAGTTCTTCTTGAATAACATGTCGTGTTCCTTGTAGGTGCGCGAGTCGCAAAATGCCGTGGAGTCATGTGCGCTTCCGCAGTGACCAATAACGTAGTCAATGACGCGAAGATTAGGAAGGGTTATAAGCTGTCGAGAAGTCAGGTAGGGCGGAGGTGCCGTTCGGACAAAATCGCGCTCATCCGCCCGAAATCGGTTCGGACAAAAATGGGCTGATCGGCCAAAATTGGGATCTGGCCTCCCAAGGTATACGCAGAGGTCCTCGTGTTCGGGATCTTCAGGCAGAACTCTACGGGCTTGTGAAGATTCTGATTCTGACATTAAGCGATATCTAATTGGCTGAACCTTTAGGTTTAGCTACTTACATGTGGGAGCACATCGATTGCGGTCACTTTTTGACCATAAGTACAAACACAATTTAGTCATGACAAATTAGTCATTGCACAAAAACATATTAAAAGAAAGCAAAGAAAACAGAATTGAAATTGACAATGTCGGAATACGTTTTTACACCTCCCTGTTAGTCGAAAATTCTACCTGTCTACAATTCCATTTCCTCTCTGGTGAGCAAAGAGGTTCGGGTTGGATTTTATGGTTAGTCATATCTGCTTTATGTTCGGGTCCGTATCCGTTCGGACTCGGAATCCGTCGGTCGAAAGTCACTCTGAAGCCGCACTCATAACGAGTACATACAACTTTAGTGGGATAGGTATTCAACGGACGCCTATCGCGCAGTTGAATGCCTATCACGCAATTAAATGCCTATCCTGCATTCAAATGCCTATCGCGCACGCTTAAACACCTATCGCGCGCTTGACTGCCTAACAAGTCGTCACATCAGTAACATGAAAAGTGACGCATATTTTCAGTGACCACGCTCACAACGACCGTGCCCTTCACCCCACCCAGCTAATGCCATGCTGAGACAAGAACGAGGTGGAGGTAAGACTGTGATGGTTTGTTTGGTCACGTGATTCCGATCGCCGGATGTTGCCGAGGCGTGCGATACGGACGTAGAGTGCAGGCGTGCGCGTCAAAGGAAATCCAAGGTGTGGGGTGCCCTTGAAATAGAATGTCAAGTAGGTTTACAAGGCAAGATTCTTCCCCAAGCCCTTGAAGTCGGTGTGGCGGACGTAGCCGTCGCCGATTGCTCATTGGTCGGCATTTTCCGCGTGTGCCGTGCCACACTTGATCATTGATGTGCCGCAGATGTGTGCCGAGTGCCGCGGATAAATGGCATGTGCTGCACTCTTTGTGCGCTGCATCTGAACAATCCCGTGGTCACACTGGGGGGAGAAAGCCTCGGTGGATAGGCATTCATGAAATGATAGTCACTTGCGAAGCAATTGGCATTCACCCGCAAAATAGGCATTTTTATTATTGTGATAGGCATTAGTCCCATCAATAGGCATCATCCAATGCCTATCATACTAAAGTTGTCGTGGCTCCTCATAACGCACTCAATCACTTTTCTTGGCCGTGGGTGGTTGAGGTTGAAGAAAGCTTAGAGAGAGATGCGCATCGAGCGTCCGCCGTCAGTGTGGCAGCAGAGAGCAGTTGTCACAATCTGTCACCCATGTCACTGGACCACGGCGCACATCAACGGCTTGATCAACCTGGCAGAGCATTTCTCGACGCGAGCTTTAGATGTCCTGTAGATTCAAATAGGATAAGGATCTTTGAATTTACAGATTTTTAGAGGCAAAAAAAAATCAAGACCCCTCACGTTTTATAAATATTTTGCGTCGTATCTCTATCTAAGCGCCTTTGGCGTCTATCTGATCCAATTTCGCTTCAAATAATTTATTCATCCAAGGTTCAGCCTCCGCCTTGAAGAGGCCTAATCCATGTCATTATATTTGTAAGCACATTGCCTTTTTAGGAGGGAGGCCAAGGGGCGTTTGACAGGATACAAATAGGGCCCGCATGTCTTGTCAGCTTCAAGGGGGTACCGTTTTGTGAATGACGGAACATATGCCGGTTTTTGTTTTTTAGACCCCTTGGGCTCAACCAACCAACCACGTCATACCACGTGATGGCCTAAAAAGGCAATTATTCACGTGCATGCTTGGGCGGTTCGCGAAAACTCGTCCCGAAGACAGTTGCACCGAGAAATACACTCGAATACGGCTCATTCAGCAGAGGTTTGATGTTAAATGTAATAAATCCAAGACATTGTCATATTTTCCTGCCATACAGCATCATACACACAGAGTATACTACTTCTGGCCGCGACGACGTCTACTTGGGCGAAAACCAGCGGATAGACAAGCCTCACAGACCCAGTTATCAGGGACGCTTCCACTCTCCAGACACCTGAGATGATACTGGAACAGTCATCAGTCAAATTGTAAGCTCAAGATCTCACCCATTTGGTTTCGCAGCCTTCATTTCTGCACCGTACCACATTCGGGTGTTCCGAACTATCCAGAGGAGCCGCCGAAGATCCGCAAATGCATGCCGAAAGCGCTGCTGACAAGTCCTTCAATTCCTCCCGCTCTTTGCGCTTGCGACCGGAGCGTCTCGCAGTTGGTTCTGCTCCCAGATTGGGAGTGACAGTGATTCCCGGAGGCGCCGAGGAAGTCGGAGCACTGGAGACCGCGTCGGGCATAGTGGCCGGGGCGCTGCTTCCATTTTCCTGTTCGTCGTGGTCGGCCAGATCCTACTCAAATGAGGGAATTATAACTGTGACACAGCTGTGATACCCACCTCAGTTTCCGGGACGGACTGCAACAATGGCCTAATCTGAGTTGAAGGCAAATCGGAGTCAGGAATATACTCCAATGGTGAGGGAGACCGCCATTCAACAGTGGGCAATTCAAGTTCAGAGTCATAATCTTGGGGGGCCTTCGGCGATGGGATCGGGGAGTCCAAGTTCATGAAGGAATCATCATCGCTCGCGTCGGGAGCATCCGAATGGTCACTCTGTTCGGGCCCTTCAACTCTGTAACCAAGGCGAAGTATATATGAGTACCGTAACATCGGGATGACTGAGAAACTCACACGAGAGCACGCCGGGAACTGTGAGCGGCGGAGATTTTCAATGTCGTCTGAGGCTTCTTCTTCCTAGTAGCTTTCTTCGACGGCTCCTTCAACTTTTTCCAAATGTTCTGCATCGCGACTTTCTCAGACTCGCTGAGCTCCCATAAATCCTTGTGTTTTGCGACTGGAATACGAGGGTGTGAGTGACCGAGGTGGTACTTCAAGTTGTAACGCCACACAGCGGGAGCTGTTGTATCACATTCGGGACAACGCATCGGAACGTTGGAGCAAGGGGAGTTCACGCTCGATGTTGCCGCCACATTGTAGTTGAATCTTTTAACGAAATTCATGCAGCCGTGTGACGCGGCAACATTCACTGCGAGCCCTTCCGCGGTCCGTTTGAGTACGAAATGACACATGGGAAAGGGGCGGCAACAGAAGCCGCAGGGCTGGTCAGATGCATGGATGGTGGAGTCGTAGAGGATATGGGTGCCCATGTGCATCAAGACGGTCTGTGGTTTGTTGATGTTCAGCGCGTGGGGAGGTTTGCACTTTAAACAGCTATGGGAATCTGTTTCCTCAAGCCCGTCGATTTGATTATCGCCTTCACAAACGAAGCAAGCGAAACCTGCCGGTTGGATGATCAGCTTTATGAGCACAATTTGAAATCGCAACACGAACCAGATGCTTCACGGTAAGGGAAACTGGATGTCGGTGTGAATTTCGGAATTTTTTTGTTCAGGTCCAGGGTGACTTCGTCCAAGAGTTGAGCACCAAAAGCACGGAGTACGCTGCTTTCAAAGAGATAATAAGGCTTGCCGACGACACGAGTCGATAAAGTAGGATCCACGGGGAGCACCAAGCGACCATGCGTAGTAAGAACGTCGCGGAGCACGCCACTTGAGCGCCAGTCATGCTTGCTGTCGGGGTCATCCTCGGTAGCTGCAGGGATGAGGCTAAGAATTTGGAAATGCACCTCAACCTTTCGATCCTGCAAAACATCAATGCAAATCTGCTCGACCGATTTCGAGTCCAACCGAATGTCCGTGACTTCCCCAATGCAAACAAAAAGCTTATCTTCGCAACGTACAAGCGTCGCGACGGGCTCGGATACGAGGAGGTACGGGGATTCCGATTCTATGATCGTGCTGGACTCTTGCAATTTTGCGGAGTATCGTTGCACGTCTGCGACGCGCTTTAAGCGATCCGTTGATCCCGCCTTGTAGCCGTATTTTTGCATAAGAGACAGCGCGCGTGTCTTTCGGAGCGGTTTATCGTGAACGGTGATGAACTTGGTAAACTCGGGAGCCTGCCGTTCGGTCAGGACGTCCTCATCTACAGCCGCATCCTCGAGGTCTGGCGAAACAGAGGATTTGGGGGTAGACTCCACTTCTTCGTCGTCGTCCTCGTTGTTGTCAGGATCAAGGTCTTTCTTGAGAATAAACTCCCCAAGTGGCGAGAGGATAGTGATATCGTAGGCATTGTCCAGGGCGCGGAAGTACTTGCCGAGGGAGGGCCACTCTTCCTCGATGAGGCGGCGACCCCGATTCCAACACGTGAGGAGAGTAACATTCGCGACCAAATTATCCCCACGCCATGAGTGCGGTTTAAGGTGGTCTACGCAGTCGAGGATACTCCCATCTTTGGCCAACACAGGAAGTTGCAAACGCCGCGGCGGGCGATCCCAGTGAGGGTAGCGGGCGAAAATGTTGGCTATTTCCATGGTACCAGTGATGCGCTCAACGAGCTGGAGGACGTCGAGATTGCGGTCGTTCCCAATCATCGTGCGGAGAATCCCAAATAACTCCTCAAGGCGGTCGGTCCCGAGGAGTATCAGCCAGAACCTGCCCTCCGGATCATCCTTCTTGGCCTTCGCAACGGAGAAATAAACATTCTTGATCATGATCATGATATCCGTGAACAAGAGTGTCGGCAGTGCGTCCTTCTGACCATCGCGGTACAGTAGCAAATTTAAATGTGCCGCGGCACTCAAATGCTCTAGCTGTTCCGATAGGGTGAGATCGACGCAGATGTAGGGAAAGAGCAGATGATAAAAGAGAGATCCAATAATTCGGAGGGCGTGTCGTGCGGAAGTGAAGCCAGGACTCGAGCCTTCGGGTGCCGGGGGAAGGGACCAGATATCCTTCAAAAGTTCGTATGCCTGCTTCACGTCTTGTTTATCATCCGGGCATAAATCTGCATTGATGTGCTGCGACGAGTGGCCAGCATGCTGAAGATGAGCACGGATGATAGCTGGGGTGATTTGAACGCCGAAGACCTTCATCCCCAGCATGCGCAATAGCCGGTTTCGCCCCCGCTTGAAGACATGCTTGGGGTCTTTATCGGCCGTTAGAT
The DNA here is from genome assembly GCA_029204085.1 of Mycena sp. CBHHK59/15. Taxonomy (NCBI): domain Eukaryota; kingdom Fungi; phylum Basidiomycota; class Agaricomycetes; order Agaricales; family Mycenaceae; genus Mycena; species Mycena sp. CBHHK59/15. The sequence goes on from JARGXW010000074.1 coordinate 313,183, forward strand.
CATCCTCTCCGACCTGAAAATCCATAAACAGAAGGTCTTTCAGCTCGTCGTAAATGTCGGATTCGGGCTTGAGTGAATGCGTGAATGTCTTCTCAACGAAGGCCTTCCCACGTCTTGTTTCTCCGTCGGATGCGAGCGAGATAATTCGGAGGCCGGTCAGTTCCCGCTTACTGTTGACACCGTCGATCGTGGGATTCAGGACATTGTGGAGATGTTCAAGGCCGGTTTCTCTCTTACAATCCGCCGAGATCAAGACGGGACGAGCGGAATAAAGTCTTCGCTCATCGCTCAATATTCCCAGAGCGGCGACTGTAGCCTGTCAGATTTGTGAGCGATCCGAATAGCAGTGATCAGAGAATTGACTACTTACCTCCCCAGCAAAGTGTATCTTGTCCTCCTCCTTCGCCCGAAAGAGTTCTTCAAGGTCCCGTTCGTTATTGAACTGGAGGCCGACTGTTTTCCCATGCTCTCGACAAACACCCAGAAAATTGTTGGTCTTCGGTCCCACCGAATACGTTTTTCCGTCGCGATCTCGTCGTACATCAACACGGCGTGTTTGGGTTTTTTAGCCGCAAGGACGTCTGTGATACCTTCGAAACAAGCACCAACGTTCTCAGCAACCTCCGATGCCTTGGGCTTCCCGGGCGACGGCACAATCGGTGGTACTGTTGTTCGCTTCGCCAGAGTGGTACGGCTCGGGAGTCCCAGCGCCCGATGAGCGAAATCGGCAACCCTATTCCCAGCAAGCTTCCAGAGTAGCACACCGCGCAGGTCATCTTGCTCGGTGTAGCTTTTCGTGTGATAAACTCCTTCCACAGCCTTGTCGTACGTTGTGAGGAGTCCTCGGATGCCCTGCTTTCGATCCAACTGCACGCGAACGAGGCGATCAACGTTCTCGACCTTCCCGCTACCTATCGCCCGAACGAAGCGCTTGTGGTCCGTGAGCGAACGTGCCTGCCTTGCGATGCGCTTGGCGGCATTGAATCCCCGCATGCGCAGCTCTTCAATCCGCTTGTTCTTGCGATGCAGCAGCTCAATCAGCCCCGCAAACGAGTGGTACACGTAGTTCGACTTTTCATGAACCCCATCCTTCGCGCGGCCCAAAATCCCTTGTAGGGTTTCATCCTTGGGGAGATCCGCACAGGCACGGCAATTGGAGCGCTCTTTCGAACACACTTTCTTGCAGGCCGTTGATCGCAGTGTAAGAGTTCCGTCCGCGTTGCTGCTATACGTCCATGGAAGAGGCAGGGTGTCGTGTAATGCATATGGATAGTCCGAGCTCGCAGTTTTCCCAGCGCCACTGAAAGGAAAGAGGAATCCACTGCAAGGTAGGGATTTTCGGGATGCAGGGGGTGTTACGATGGTGACTTCAGGCGTTTCTGTATCCATATCCACATCCACGTCGACGTCAATGATGGCTGATCCAGGGTTTTTTGGTGCGGTGTCTGTTTCGGATCTAGCTGTGCTGCTCGAAGAATGGGCTGATGGCAGAACACCAGGTGCAGCAAGTTCTAAAATAGGGCCATCGAGTGGAAGACCGACTTGTGGGCGAAAATCTGCGGTGCAAGATTAGAGAGGAGCGCAAATATTGAAAGTATTGAATCCGAGCTCACCGTCTTCATCAGGAACGTCTTCGATGGTCGGTCGAGGCGGGGAGCGAGAGCCGGAGGCTCTAGCGGAGTTTCTACTATGTGGTGAGGCTCATTCGAGGCGCCTGATCGTAGAATGACATACCCGGGGGAGCGAGAGCTAGAGTTTCTATAATTTGGTCAGGTTCATTCGATGCAGCAGATCGTAAAGTGACATACACAGACTGAACGGCTTCAATAAGCTGCTCAATTTTGAGTTCGACTTGCCCTCCTTCCAAAAAACGCTCCCGAACGAAATAATCCAAGAACCGCAATGCGCCATCTAAACCAAAATTCCCTCGCTCGATCAGCCGGACTCTGGAATCATGACCTTCGCCGTATCCGAAAGCCTTGTGAAAGAGTGGGGCCAACTCTTCCCATAGTGCGATGGCAGGCGCGTGCTCCGAAACATATTGTGATGGTATCCCAGAAAACACGGCCAGAGGGTTATTTATGTCCGCGGTAGGGACAGTCGATGGTAAGAGTTGCACAGAGGTTCGGAACTGATCGAGAAGCCTAGCCGCACGCGAGGGAGCAGCAAGAGATATTGGTCCATGGACGGAGGGTTGAGCCGAGGTACTAGCAAGTTCAGAATGAAATTCCGCAGCTGGAACTTCCCCCCGAATCGGAGATGGTGCCCTCACGGTTGAGAAAATGCGAGCTAGCGGGGTGGCTTTCTTGAAGAAATTTTTCAAAGACCCGTTCTGACGCGGCTGTTTGTCTTTCTTGGCCACAGCTGCCAAGCATTTAGGGGAGTCGAGGTGCCTCTTGACCAGGTTAATTATTCCGGCGGTCCCGTATTTGAGCATGGCACCGCACTTGGGGCAGGTAGCTTGTCCGATCAAATGTGCGTCTTTCTGCCAAGAAGTATCAAGGTCCTCGGCGGAGGAGGTCCCGGAGGAGGGCTGGGAATTTCTGTCAGCGGCCCAGACACGGGAATCTGGACCTTGACGTACCTGTCCCCCCGAAGCAGACATGCGAAGATCGAAGCAGAAAATTTTCAGTCGGCTTCCATCTGATTCCCCGGCGAGTTGCACGTGTTGTGTCAAGGGCAGCCACACAATACCAAATCAAGACGGACAAGGGGTGAGGAAAGGAGGTAACAGGAGTTTTGTGGCACAGGGAATGTGTTATTCGACCATTAGGAAGGACTAAAAGCATCCCTGGGCCAGCCCCAAGTCCAAATTTTTTAAGTACCCGAAAATGTTTTTTGGGGGCCACCGGGCCAACCAACCAACCAGCACCCGGTCCGGCATTCACGGACCGGTACCCCCTTGGTCAGCTTCCCTGCACGATGAGCACCAGCCACTCATTCGACCTGCTGGATCCCCAGCGTCGCCCCTTGTGGGATGGAATCAAGGGCATTCCCGGGTCCATGCAACTCGCCGACATCCCCCACCTCCAAAACACGTGGGCATACACGTACATTGCGGACGGCGTCAAGTATCTCGCTGCTGGTGCGGTCATCGACACGATCCGCAGGGCGTTTGTGTGGTTGTACCAACGTGTCAGGCTCAGTGTGTTCACTTTACTAATGGTCATAACATCCCAAAATCGAGGTCTGACAAAGTGTAGGGTATTCTACTAGCGCAGAGTTCGTGTTAGGGGACCCTGCTTATGAGTGGATCGTGCTTTTTCTGGTTCGCAGTCACCGCATTGCATTCGAATCGGAGCTGATGCCCCCGCAGACAGAAAATAACGTGTGGCAGCAGGCGCGAGATTTCCGAGTGACATCGAAAAGCTCGAAGCTCGTGTACGGTGTCACCGTGTCTGCAGATCCGGACATCACAGGCTCAGCGGATTACGTCCCCACGTACGAAACGCCGCAGCTCTTCCGCTGGAGGGGTTATTGGGTAGAGATCCAGCGCTACCATGCGCAGGTCCAGGGTGCGGGCGGACAGCCGCAGCAGGCTGCAGCCATATATGTGACGTGTGTTGTGTATCATTTCGTTCACACCGCCTTTCCTGACACCCCAGACAGCGTGTTTACGCGTACCCTGTCCGTGCTCTCGGAGTTGGTGGAGGAAGCGCACCGCGGATACCAGACCAAGATCAAGCCATATGTAACAATATTTCTCGCCGATTCGGTGCGTCGCCTCCCATTCAGCTCTGCAATGTGACTTATGCCGTCGTAGACCAGCTTCGGCGGCAGCTTTCTCTGGAACGTGAAGCGCAAGCCACACCGACCCGTCGAGTCGATCATATTGCCAGGTAGCGTCATTCCCGCAATAATGCTCGGCCCGCACTCACTCCTGAAGATGGCGTCCTGGACGATCTGATAAACGACGCCAAACTTTTTCTTGCCTCGGAGGCGTGGTACAACCGTGCAGGGATCCCACACCGCAGGGGATACTTGCTGTTTGGCCCTCCCGGTACCGGTAAAAGTACGTCCTGCCTCCTGCAAACACCCACGCGCTGATAGCACACTGCCAGGCTCGACCATCCACGCTGTGGTAAGTTGCCACTCTTCAGGGCCATCCGCGTCAGTTAAATCTCTCCCGCAGGCAGGCGAGCTCAATCTGGAGATCCATTCCTTCTCCCTCTCCTCCACATTGTGCGTCTCCGCCCCTTGCTGCTTGTACGCAATGAACGCTGACCCGGGTGCCGCACAGCGTGGACGACTCCTTCCTGCAGCGCGCGACAGCGACGATCCCGAAGCGCAGCATCGTGCTGGTCGAGGACATCGACTGCGCGCTACCATCGCGCGAGGAGGATGATGACAGCGACCCCGGCACGCCCCTTCCCGGCCCGCGCCGCGAGTGCGCCGGGCGCAGCGGCGTGACACTCTCGGGGCTACTGAACATGATCGACGGTATCGGCAGCGAGGAGGGCAAGCTGTTCTTTGCGACGGTGAGTCTGCGCTCCGTCTTTCTCGTATCGCAGTGAACGCTTGGGTGACATTTGCTTTCTTGGTGCGACAGACGAACTACGTCGATCGGCTTGATCCCGCGCTGATGCGGCCTGGACGGATAGACCGGCGGATCAGGTATACGCTCGCGACACGTGCGCAGGCCAAGGGGCTGTTTGAGTGGCTGTTCAAGGATGCAGAGGTGGATGCGGGGATAGCGCGGGCTGCCGGGGGGGACGGGGAGAAGCCGATAGCCACGACGTCGGCTGTCAATGGAGAGCCTCTCGCGGAGGAATCGCAGGCAGATTCGCTCGACGCGAAGAATAATACAGGGGATCCGGGCTCGTCGGCTGCGCCTAGTTTGCTCTCCGACCCCGAGTCAACTGCGATGCGTCCGCCGGCAGTTGTACCAGAAGAGTCGTCAGCAGCTGCTGCCCCGTCTCTGCTGTCTGGAACACTTAGTGACGCACAGCTCGCGCGGCTCGCAGGACAGTTTGCCGCCTCCATGCGCGACTACGAATACTCTACCGCCGAGCTGCAAGGGTATCTCCTATCGAACCGCGACCGCCCCGTCGGCGCCGCCGCGGAGATGGGTGCATGGGTTGCGCGGCAGCGCGCGGAGCGCCAGGCAAAGGAGAAGCTCGCCGGAGAGCGCAAAGAGTTCAAGCGCGTTGCGCGGATAAAGATGGACGCGGCGGTGGCGGCGCGGTTTCGCCAGCAGCACGCGCAGGGGCCGCTGTATCCATATCCTCCGTATCCCCTCCCGCTGACGCTGCCGTTAGGCGTGCCTGTGGCCCCTGCTCCTCCTCCCTCTCACCCTCCGTCGCCGGTATCGGGTGGTGACGCGGATGTGGCTACTGCCCCGCCAGCTGCACTCACAAGTGCAGGAGCGCCGATGGCAAAAAGCCGCACGCCTCCCCCCCAATGACATCCCTAAAAAGGCAACTAACTACAAAGCAGATAAGATATCGCTAAGAGTGTTCAGCCCATGTCACGCGTCACCATAGTTGTTAACTGTTCAGATCGCAACATGGACTGTCACCTACCGCCGAAGTGTTCATTGTTTTTTCAAACAGCTCCTACGGGGCGTAGGAAGGTGATGGTAGTTCAAAATATCTTCTTAATTTTGTGTAAACTATGCGGAAAAAGACGGGTAGTCGTTTGTGTCCTCCATTAGCGTCGAGTTCTTGAACGTGCCGAAGGAATAAGGCTCACAAATACCTCACGGTTTCCCCAAGGGTCGGAAAAATCTCCACATTGACACACGGTACATGGACGAGTCGTCAATACAAGAATGACAAACCTTTTATTTTTTGTAACAAAGAACATTCCTCGCCGTACCTTCGACAGCAATGAGCCAGGAAACAATTTTCAAAATATCTGATTGGATTGGACGGGGACAATCCATGGCCGCTGCACCGCCGAAAGTGCACCGGGTGGCCAAGGATGTCTTCACCATTTGTGAGGAGGAGCAAGTGAGGCGGCGAGGGCTATGTCCATCTCCTCCGACGAAAGTGAAATCTCTTCGGTCTCCCTTGCTGCCCCATCCAAGCGTCATAAAGGCGACGAACAGACCGCCTTGTCGTCATCTGCTGCCCAATTGCACGAGGAAGAGGAGGAATCATCTTCAGCGGAGGAATCAGAACTCGAGGACGAAATTGAGCTGTCCCCGGAGATGCTCGAACAAGGCGCCCGTTTGAAGGAAGGGGACGCTGCCGTTGATTCTATTGTCACCGCTGATGAGATTGCCGAATGGATCGAGGTTCTAGAGGACGCGACTCCGCTTGATCCTGAAGAACTGGGTTTCCTTGCTGCAGATGGCCTCAAGAGAGCTCGTAAATCCAAAGACTATCGCAGCACTCTCTTGTTTGCTGCGCTTCTAGATTTTTATCGCTGGATGCCCCGAATGGGACGATTGGCGGCGGCCTTGCGTATTGCTAATAACCACGGCCGTGGTCTTGCATTCCGACGTGTTCTCTGTGCACAAGCTCGTTTTTTCGAGAGCAACGGCGCTCTTAAACCGAGTCATCAAGGTCAACGAGAGAAACGTAATGGCCTCCTCGATGATGAAGGATTTTACATGGGTGTGCAGCGGTGGCTTCGGACACTCGCAGCTGGGACCGTGAGGATTCAAATCCGAGTGGTTGAATATAACGATTAACATGATTCCCAGGTCAATCCAAAATTATTGGATCAAAATGGGATGAAATGAGTGTGTATGAGGGAAATTCTCAAGTAAGATGCAAAGAATGAGAGAAATAAAATAGTAAATGATCAGGTCACCAAATTGGCATGGGACGCGTAATCCGTGAGAAGGGCTATGTCCACGAAGGGGGCAGAGCACCCTTCCACAACTCCGAAGCAGAGGCCCCTCCTCTTACCGCCGCCGAAAAAAGGAAGGCCACCCGGGCGGCTAATCTGGCCCGTGAGGAAGCCGACAACAACGCCCACCAAGAGGCCACCTCAGGTATAGTGTCGACACATTGAGCTTGGGATCCATCTAACACGTGAGGCAAAACAGGCAAGGTGAGAAGATCCAAGGCCAGTCGACATACGCCAGAGTATTGAGAGATGTGCGATGATGCTCCAAGTAAACCTGCTTGGATTCGACAGAGGGTATTTTGCGTAGCGCCCCAACGATCTAAGGTTTCGTTAGGTAGGCAGCACCTTCACGTAGCGTATAACTTACCGCACAAATATACTCCACCACTGAGTTTTGCATAGCGGTTACGACATCCTGAAGAAGATCAGTATACACAGTATGCCTTGATTGAAAATAACGCTGCACCGAAGTGAGGGCTCTGATCAGGTGCTGTAGTTGAGGCTTATCGATCACTTTATCGAGGGTCGCTTCGAGGGCCTGATGGCGCGGCAGCCAGCCGTGACTATCTCCGGTGGTTACCCTGTCGTAAGGGATCACCGTTCCTCGGACCTGAGACATAAGTCAGCTGTTGATTCCCACCAAAGCTGTGAAAAAGAACCAACAACGTGGTCTCGTCCGGTACGCTTTCCAGGCGCCGCATTTTTGTCGGAACTCCTGTAGGTGAACGGACCGGCGGTGCGATTATGCGCATCGCGGCGAGGTTGTATGTCCAAATTAAGGGCTTATGCTCCTTGCATAGGGAGCACTGCACCGGAACATTAGAGCAGGGGGAGTCTGCATCCTTTGAGACGGATGCGTAGGCCATGTTGAAAGAGAAAGGGTTGCCACATGTTGAACGTGCCCAATCCACTTGCCGGGCCGCGCTGGTGCCACGTCGAGGTTTGAAGTGTAAGGTGCACTGCGGAAACGGTCGGAGACAAGCACCACACGGTTGTTGGACGCTAGAACTGTGGGTAGGATCGAAAAGTATATGGCTACCCAGAGGCTCCCTGAAACCCGACACCGCGACACGGCGGCTAACGTTCATCAAGTCCGACACATTCCAGAAAGTCCGACACATGGGTCTGATTGTCTTCCAACTCCGACACATCGCCAAGCATGTATTAGCCTTTAGCCGGCCGAACACCAAATTGGGGTTCCTTCTTGCTCTTGATTAGGAAACTTCGCCGGATGGAGCACTCCGCCTGCCGTGTTTAGCGATCGGCAATGGTCGCACACCCAGTAAACACGGCCATGTGACCGCGACGCGACGCGTACAGCAGCGTAAGTTTCCTTAGCACACTCAAGGGATATTTGAGCCGTGTGGTGCTGAAGGGTTCAAACTATGAATTCATCACTTTGCAGTGCAAAATGTTCTCCAAATGCAAAATGGACTTGCTTCACCTCAGTTCTTACCAGATTGCCTTCGGAACTCGCGGAATTTATACAAAAGCCTTGTAGCATTCGAACGTACAAAAAAAAAAAAAAGGCCGTAGCTCTCTTCAGACATTGATATCTACTGGAGAAAATATCTACTGACGGAAAATATATCTACGTTCAGGTACGTCGTGACGGATCAGCCGGAGTGAGCGCGGTCGGAATGAGCGCAGTCAGCGTTACCCACCTTGCTGTACGTACGCGAGACGGGGACCGCTACAATTCGTTAGAAGTGGCAGGAAAAAAAGGCGGAAATGAACACACCGCACTGAAGGACGTTTGAAAACACGAAGACGACCCGCTCCTCGACCTCAGCCCCCTTGAAGCTCCGGTCTGACCCCGAACCCGTCATCCTCGCATCCTCTGACAGCATCTTGGGCGGAGTTTTCGATGGGGGGTCAGGAAGTAGTGCTGGGGCGAAGATGAACCAATTCCTGCAGGCACCGTCCCATTTGCGAAGCATAGATGGGAACACAAATCCAAGGGCACGGAAGCCGTCGCTTTCAGGCATAGGAATTTCCTCCAGCGTGTGTGCTGGGTCGGTGGAAAACTCTTGGAGTAGAATCTTGGCGGACTCATACTCGTCTTCGCAGCGTCGCCAGCGTGTTTGCTGTTGCTTGGACCAGTGATTGTAGACTGCTTTTTGCGTGAAATTTGGACGCGGGTGGCGCTTGAGAATTTCCTTCCAAAGCTTTGAGGCTAATAAGCAAATTTCAAGGAAAAAATGAAGGGACACATACCTGAGGTGCCTGTAATTTGGGATTCTCAGTAATAAATTTCTTGACGTCCAGTATGTCAATACAAACATATTTTTGGTGACAGTCGAGATGGCGGATGCGAACAAAGCAATCGGACTCCTCAGGTGAGGCCCAAATGGTCACCCAGCCCCCACACTCGAACAAGTCCATCTGACCTTTATCCCGTTGTTTTGGCTGGATCGGGATTCTTCTTGGAATTGTGGTAGCAGGACTCTAGCTGCGCACAGTGATATTCATAGCGACAATCTGGTGAATTTTTAAATTCGTGCTTTGAATGATAGCTTGCAAGCCGGAGTCAGTACAATCCACAGGTTGAACATTGGTACAAAAGACATACTGGAATCGGTAACCAGTCTTCTCCCAAACAATCTCTGCCAAGGTATCGGTGGTTGCTTTGATGTTGTCAGGGTCCACATCCAGAGCCGAAATGTCGACACGGGCAGAAAATATATTAATGTCGCCCGCTGCCTCCAGTGCCTCACGGAAAGCATCAAGAGTTATGGGATCAACTCCCAGGAACTCGGACGCGTCCTCCGGATCTGGCTCTCTGGATGCGCCCACCTCCGTGGGAGCATTCTCCTTGTTTGGGTTTTTTGCTGCTCGCTTCTCCCGTGCCTTCATTTTGTCGCGCTCCGCGCAGGCTCGACAATTCGACGCGACGTGAAGCCCCCTCTGCCAAATTTAGCCTTCCAATTTTCAGCTGTAAGCTCCTTCTCTTGACGGCATTTGCCACATTTTCGCGTTTCTTCCATCACAAAGTCGCGAGACGCGTCGAAGAAGACGGGTGACACAGAAGACTGATGCTGGAAGGAATGCGCGCTCTGTCACAATAGCAGCTGATGTGACAGCGTGATGATGCCACCAAATATTCAATTTTCATTCAAATTAGGATTTTTCTCTTCATTTTCTTTTCTTTTAGAATACATATCCATCATCGGCAACTCCGAGGTCGACAGGCCGACGAAGAAGTCGGCGGGAGGTAGGCGGGAGGCCTTGTAAACATGTGTCGAAGTCCTAAGCGAGACGTGGGAGATCAGCCGTCACGGCCATCAAAATGCGCAACGGTGTTGGGGGGATAGCGTCTAGTGTGACTCGTTGACAATAGTTGTGACAATTTGACAACTGCCTTTGTGACGTGTGATTCTGAACCACCCGACGGAGGGGCACACTTGTCCAAAGATGCCGAGATGATAGTCTCGTTCCCGATGTTATAGGGCGCGTCTTAGCAAGAGTAGCAGCTGCACTGGGGATATATATAAGCGACGGAATGATCCGAGGCAGACATTTTGATGAGATTTGATTGCGGAAGACTGCCCTATAACGTCTGGTGCAGTTTGTATACAAAACGGGCGATCGAGTCACGCCCGCCTTCCTCTGTTTCGTTTTTGCTCATTCCTCCACCCTAGGGCTCCAAATTTTTATCTAGTACATTCCCCAAGACTTTGCCATCACAATGGAACCCATAATGGCGTTTTCTCTGCCGTAAATTAATTAATATTGGCTATTCCATCAGACCACTGCCTTTGCTAGTGATGCTCAGGGCCGGGCTTCAAGCCCGAAGCCCGCCAGGCCCGGCCCGATGAAGCCCAAGCCCGGCCAGGCCCGGCAGCGGGCTTGAGCGGGCTTCGGGCTTGGGCCTCGACAAGTTCAAGCCCAAGCCCAGGGCTCAGGCCCGGGCTTGAGTACCTATATAAACGTCAGGTTGACCCCCGTCATAAAAAAAACTTTAACATGTTCAACTGACGTTTTCCCAACCGTAGGATTCTGCTGGTTGACCATGCCGATGATGCCGAAGGCTTAGTTTTGATGATAAGTAGATGCGGTGTGTACTCCAAGTGCTTTTTGCGGGCTCTCGAGTCACCGGTGCCACGTCTTGCTACGTGTTCATTTGCCTATCGTCGAATCCCGAGTCACGGCACCTGGTCGCGCATAAAAGTGTGATATCGTGACAGGACGCGTCAAACTTTTCCTCCCTTACCACCACCATGGGTCGCGACAATCCGGACCCCGCCCTCATACTTCAATCCTCACGACAGCGGAAACCCGTTACGGATCCCACAAATGGTGAACCTGTTGGTACGTCGACGGTCGAGCATTTTTGACGCGTCCAAGACGCGTCTTCCTTTCTCACGTTTTGACGCGTCTTCTGTGTCTAGTTACAGCCATGGAAGCTCTCGTCACCCGGATCGACCAGCTCTCACACGCACTTCCCAAAACTGTTGCCCTCGGTACACGCGACGACCAGATTTATCATGCTATGCATCGCATTCATGGCCCGGATGATACTGATGGCCCTTCCACATTTAACCGGCGCATGGATTTTCTCTTGCCGTCTGCATCATGTCCGACATGGGGCTAATGGGATGACGCTGATCGTCAAGTATTTGGAGAAGGTGGAATGGAGTGCAATGATGTGTGATATCGCCACCATTAAATTGGACCGGATTATTGTTGAGCTGGAATTCCTCTTGTATGTAATCCATTCCCGTCCAAATCTTGCCTTTTTTCTGATTTCATCGAAGCACCGGAACCGCGGCAAGTATCCCCGAATCATCCAAGTCCAAACGCAAGTCCCCAGACGAATCGGCTGTTGATGACGGACCACAGGTCAGGCGGATACGATCTAGTAAGCCTGCATTTATCTTTCCAACCCTTAATCTGTCATTAACACGCAATTTATAGCCAACGATGGCAAAGTCACTATCGAAGAAGTTGATGGGGAGGACGATGCTGAAGACGACGCGTTCTCTCCGGATGATGGAAGCTCTCGTAGGTTTTATATTTGCTTCATTCCTCGACTTGAACTTTCTACAGCCTCGGATGATGAGGACGAAGTCAGTTCGAACGAAGCTGGCCCGTCAAAATCACCTGGTGCGTCCTCGTCTTTAGTTTCATCGAAGAAATGGCTGATCTCTCTACCAGCCACATTGATCCCTTGCGCCCTTGGCTCGATGAATTTCGCGGTTACTTGGCAGCGTGTGAAGCCGTTCCCGAAGGGATGACAACAATTGAGTGGTGGGGGGTCAGTTGCACAGTTTAGACCCATATCAGCACTACTAACCAGATTACAGCGCAACCAGCATTGCTATCCCATCTGGGCATCTCTTGCTCGGGACTATCTTGCGATCATGGCGTCTTCGGTGTCCTCGGAGCGTGCATTTTCTTCTGCCGGAATCACGATCAGTAAACGTCGAAACCGGTTGAAGGGAGACATCGTCGAGGCACTCCAGGTTCTGAAGTGCATGATTCGGCGCGATCTGCTCTTCCGGCTCCCAGAGGTGATGGTCGATGATGATACGGAACCGGAGTTCGAAACAGAGGCGGAGAAAGAGGAAAAAACGGATCCGGAGAAAGGTGGTACCTGGGACTTTTTTATTGACGACGATCCGGATAATTATGAACTAGATGTATTTGTAGACGATACTTAAGGTGTTAAATACAGACACAGTACCATACGCAACCTCCAGAGCGCACCGTAAAAATGTACACCAAAGCCCAGGCTCAGGACCGGGCTTTGGGCCTGGCTTGGGCTTCACTGGGCTTGGGCTTGGCCGTTGTCCAAGTGGCTTACAAGGAATCGGTCTTCGTTATGCGGGTGCGTAAAGTTTTTTTTCTATTTTTTTTTTCGATCTAATGGAAGTACAGATTGGAGAAATGCTCACTCGCCGCAGACTACCGGAGCAGCTCGTCAATCTCCTGCGCCATACCCGGGTCATTAAGGCTGGACGCCAGGTCAATGCAGACCTTCGACAGCTGGCAGTTGCAGCGGGTTACTCACCAGACTATTTCCCCGGCGCTCTCGACTTGGCGGTATTCGCAAAGGAGCGTTTCCTGATCAAGAAAGCCACATATGTACAGACTCTTTCATCAATGTTACTGCATCATAAGGCAGCATCCTATGGCTCTTGTATGTCTTCTGTAGATAACCTAAATCCTTCCCAGTACACCTGGGACCTGTGACATGTCTCAAAAGTATTCAATTCACAGGTCTCTGTGACCCGTGACTGAAGACTTGGTCGAAATAGTACAGTACCTTCGTGCCGAGGTCTCATCCACAATCCGGACATTTGATGTGACCCACGGTGTTTACTTGTCGGACTCAGATTGTTGTCCAGATGCCGCCGACTGTGATGCAGACAGCGGTCGTGATCTTGGGCCAGGACGAGGCAATATCCAGCTCAAATTCGCGCCAATTACCATCAAGTGGGCAAGATTTTTTCCTCGGTGTTTTTCGCGCAATTTTCAAGACGACAATCCTCCACTATGGCCACCTTCGAAAGATAAGCTCCATTGAGCTCTCGACAATCCCGAGCGCTCTCCATCAGTACAACTCAGTGATCACAGTGCAAAGTTGAACTATCATGCGACAATGAGTGTTCTGAATCATTTTGAGATCTTTTTCTTCTTTTCTCTTTTTCCATGTCTTTTTCTAAGTCTTTTTGAGTTACACAAATCCTTTTTCACCTTTTTGCACTTTTCGACTTTTCCACTGTCCGACTGCACGAGGTATAAAATTGTCGCGGATTCTAATATCCATCGCCCCGCAATTCCACCTGCAGGAAGAAATAGAACAGCAAGGCTTGGGTCCAACTGCCGAAAATGGGTGATGTGTTCAAGATGGATTTGCTCAACCATTTTAACCCGAATTGCCATGGTCTCCACAGATAATTTGTTCATTAGATGCTCCTCTGTAATCTCGGTTGTGCAGCGCGTTGCCATCCTTAATACCTCTCAGATTCCAGAACCTCTGGGTCTTCAGTGGAGCAGGAACTGTAAAACGTGTGGTATAAGGTGCGCTTTCCCTGTAGCACCTACTATGTTTTTTACTGATGGACATCGGCAGGCCCTGACAAGGGAAAGAATACACGACCACTGCTTTGTTTGCGGGCCTATGGGCAGCCATTACCAGCCACCGCTCCCGCCATATCCCCACGAGTGGGACTACTTCATTGATGACCGAAAAACCGCTAGGATTTCGCGCAAATTGAATAGGATCTTTTCCCTCATGCTATTGGAGTTTACGATGGCTACTTCGTAAAATTCGAGGGCGGAGTTTCAGCAGTAACATTGAAAGGTGGCCGTACCTATCACCGAATGCTTCCTGCTCATGAGGGTCAGCATGCGATCCGTTGGTTCATCCACGATCCTTGGGACATGTTCACGAAGGCAGCCGAAATGGAAATCCCCAATTCTTGGATCAACAGCGCACTCGCAGGATTGGAATGGGTAAACCCGTTCATTGCCGAACTCGAAAAACTCAATGTTTACGATGATGATGATGATATTGCGCTACAGATCGAACTTTCCAACGGCATCAGCAACGAAATCGCAGCCGTTATTTCCCTTGCTCCTGCGTCTCTACCATCTCGCCGAAAGCTGGTGATTCGACGGAAAGGAGCTGACGAACCAATATGCCTCCTCCTCCTGCCCCATGGCACGTTGGGATGGTCCCCACGGGACATGCCTACGCCGTCAAAAACGGAGCGTGCGGCCGCCGCACTGCGGCGAGACCGCCATGAGTCTTTCCACGCGGCTTTAATTCAAAAGCTGTTTGCATTTTCTCCTTGATTCGGAGAGAATGCAGAACGTTAGGGGCGATAGTGTGGCGATAGAAGTGGCCATTGAAATTCCCTCCTTTGTGCTCAACCATTTCTTCTAGCCACTTGTTGAAGTCCTCCTGAGACCAGTCACACTCAACCCATTTTTTACCGCTCAAATTGACGAGGCTGTTGTTGAGCATTGCGTCCAAGAAATCTTTAGAAGCTTCGAGCCGATGCAGGCAGTACATTTCAAGGAGGTCGATAAATATTAATCGGCCCTAGTGCGTTTTTTTAAAATGCCGGTGCCCCCTTGGAATACAAAGAAAATGATTGATACCGGAAATATCGGGCTGTGTTATACGAAATCGGCTGAAGTTCATAAAATATTGAACACCTCAGCTCGCCGGAGGTGAAATATTCCCCGGGTGTCCTGTGCGACGAATTGGCCTCGAAAGAGTGTGGTTCAAACCAAAAAATCAGTACCTATTCATCTCCCCGGACGCGGGGAGAAAAACGATACAACATCGGCTGAAGCTCATAAAATATTGAACATCTCAGCTCGCCGGGGGTCAAATACTCCCCGGGTGTCCTGTGCGATAAATTGGACTCGAAATAATCTGGTTTAAACAAGAAATCCGTACCCATTCATCTCCCCGAGCGCGATGAGAAAAAGGATACAAAATCTACGAGGCTCCCTGAAACCCGACACCGCGACGTTGATCGTTGGATGGTCCAGGTGGCGCGCTGCCGGATCTCGGAATTTCTGAGGCAGGACGAAACTGCGCATAAATTCGGCCTTCTCGGGATCCTCGCTTGGACCTGGGACACAGTCAGCAACGATGAGCCGGAACTCGTCTATTTTCATGCTCGTGATGTTGCCCTCGAGCCCCAGGTGACAGACAAGAGCATGCTGTCCAGGTTCAGTGAGCATTGTAAGACATCAATATAAAGTAATATTGCGCACATATCCGGCAGAAATAACAAGGCACTTCCCGCGAACAGCGATGTGAACAGGGCCATCCTCCAGCCTGTTCTTGACCAGAAATTCCCAATCTGCACCAGCTGGAATACGCTGAACATCCCAAGTGTTCACCTGCATGTGGAGGTGAGGCTCCGGTGATTCTTGACAACCACAAGGTAAAAAATTATCTCAGGTTCCTACCCAGCCGCGGTTTCGGGGTTCGTGGATCCCAAGTAGCGGTATTACAATTTTTATTGAGAAATGGGGCGGGAGAATCGGACCGAACGTGATGTGACGAAATTTGTGACTCTAGTTTGGATGAACCCCTCCACGGCGGCTGGCCGATAATATTGGTAAACAACATAGCCACATTCTCATCAATTGCAGCAGAAAGTCGTTGGCCACCTTTCCTCATTCAAAATAAAATGTAAAATGAGAATAAAAAGGCCTTTATGAGTCCTCTAAACGCTTGGGGGAAATTTTAGCACATCTGGAGAGCCCTAGGAGCCTTTGTGCAGCCATTATCCACCGAAAACACGAAGATTGATGGATTCTTGGCAAATTCACCTCATTTGGTTCCAAATAAATTGGTGGACGACTTCTACGTGGTATTAAATTGCATATGTGTCCTACCTTGATTTTAACTTTGCGCGAGGGAGCTCGAACTGATTATATACGGGATTTGATGAATGTTGTTTACCAATATTATCGGCCAGCCGCCGTGGAGGGGTTCATCCAAACTAGAGTCACAAATTTCGTCACATCACGTTCGGTCCGATTCTCCCGCCCCATTTCTCAATAAAAATTGTAATACCGCTACTTGGAATCCACGAACCCCGAAACCGCAGCTGGGTAGGAACCTGATGTCTGCTACCATACCTACCTCTTAGCCGAGAGCACAGAATTACGTAATGTCACAAATCGGGCTATTCCTAGTTTGTTCCTAGTGTACAAGACCAGCCGCCGCTTCGCTCCGGCAATAAGAAGCACGCCCGTTCGGCCCGCCGCCTCCGCCTCCGAAGAACAACTTCGTCGACGACTGGCTGCTGTCCAGGCCGAAATGCGCCGTCTCGCCTCGGCCCAAAAGGAGTTATATTGGCAACTCCAGGCCCTTCGTCAACCCGGACCGATCGACTCGGCGCCCGATCCACAAGTTCGCGCTCCTTCTGTCCATCTTTGATTTTTCTGACTCCTCTTCACCAGGAAACCTAAGCGTTGCTATCACTGCACCGCCTCCGACCACCTAGTCTCCCTTTGTCTCCTGCGCGAGCCTATCGACTAGACTCCGCAATTCCTTATTTATCTTGTATTTTCCCCCATATACCCAATATTTATTCAGGCGCCGGCGCCTTCTTGTTTTATTATTGGATATCTTGAGTTATTCATCATCTGGCTCTAACAGCCCTTCAACCGTGTGCGACTCCGTGTTGTTCCGGCTAGCACGCAGCGAGACACCTTCGAACTGCAAATCCTTGCCATCGTAAGGCTCTGGCTCTTCCTCTAATTCATCCAAGGTTTCCTTCGACACATCGATAAGCTCCTCGATGCGTGGTCCAATGGGAAGTTTTTGCCGTTGCTGATATGGTATAACTCTGAATTTCCCGATTTTCTTCTGCCAGACCGCGCCGTTGAATTCGCACACAATGTACGCGCCACCTTTCGTCCTTCTGACCACCACTAACGGCCCCCACCAGCGATCCCTATTCCTCCCGCTCAGGGATCCTTCGTCGACTGTGTTCCTCACAAGTACGACGTGCCCTGGTTCGAATTTGTAATCCTTGATAACGTGTTTATATTTTTCAGCGTAATCTTCTGCGCTTTTAATCTTGATGGCGGCCATCCGGGCCCGCATTTCTTCAATGTGTACGGTGTGCTTGGCAAGTGCGCGGGCACGAAGTCCTACCAACTCGTCCGTGGTTATCAAGTGGTCCGGGTACTCCACAATCCACGTTGATTCCGCAACATCGAGTGGTAAAACTGGGTGCGCGCCGCATACCGCAAAATATGGTGAGCATCCCATCCCTCGACGCGTAGTCACCCTATCTGCCCATAACACCTGGTGCAGAAAATAAAACCACTGGTTTAAATTCCCACCCGTGGCTTTATATAGCGACTGGCGCAAGTCCCAATGTACACCGGTCCCCGGACCATTTATTTGTTTCGTACGTACAGATGTCAATCAATTCACCTTCTCCCACCCAAACCTCCATCTACGACGCGACCAGTGACTTGAGTGCCCCACCGTGAGCACGTCGCCAGTGAACCCCATATTTCTGCTTCAACCGTACACCCCATTTCCGGACGACCGACCCACTATTTCTGTCTACCAGACGCGAACTCGTTTCTTCGACACCGGGTACTAGAGCTACCAGGCAACAGACTGCAAGCTACCAGCCGCTACCAACAGCTATTAAGCCTTCACTTGCGGTCTACTGAGGGTGCTAGGGCCTGGTACCTTTGGCAGGCAGCTACCGAGCAAATACCGGTTTCCTGATGGGTGGTTGCATGATTCATTCGGAAGCGAGCTTACGAATTTCACCTGCCAAAATGAAGTCCACGCCCATGTTACGCACAAATCTCGAAGAGAGAATCTCACCATTGGAAACTTTGATTTTGGATGAAGTCTACTTCTTGAGTGCGCAAGACTTGCTCAGCTTTCTGAATATCTATGCATGGGGAAGGGCATCACTGATTCTATATGTGGCGGATTGAATTGGGCAACCTGCGGTGATCCTTGTCAACTACCGCCACCTGGAGGGAATTCATTATTTGCCCGTAAACTGGTTCAATGTCATGTGAATGATAATTTGAATGACCTACGTGAGAAATTTTGTCAGGAAGTCAAGGGGGTACAAATTTGGCATCAAGTTGAGCACGTCGTTGTATTGGAAGAGATAATGCGCCAAAAGGGAGATCCATTATTTATCACCATTCTCAAACGGTTATGGAAAGGTATGGTGGCAGCCAAAACTTCATGTCACACCGGAATTTTGATCAGATTCCTTCCAGATTTGAGATTTGGAAGGAACTAGGGGGTAGTTTATAGGCAAATTCTTCATTTCAGAAGAATCGGAGGTACTCCTAATTTAGGGTTCAAAACGGCGAAATTTTGGGCGGAATTTTTTTTTTTTGTGTATAGGAAAGATGAGGTTGGAAGACTGCTTTTTTTGTGTGTAGGAACATGGCCTATATGATACCCATTTTCACTGTCTTCTTCCACTCTGCCTCCGCCACTTCTATCTCTTGCTTCTGCACTCCGCGGTGAGACCGGTACCTTTTAACAGCAAACTCGGCGACAGGTCCTGTAACTCCATGGCGATAGACACTGGCATACCGATCTGCACGTCGAAAAAATCTTCGAATGGTGGGCAGTGGACAGGCACGGAGAGCTTCTTCAACAAGGTCTTTGGATTTTTGCCACTGACCATTTGACCGCTCACGAAAGTAGCGCTTGATCCAGGCCCAAAAATATTCGATCGGGTTCATCTCCGGATGGAATTTTGGCAGGAAATGGCAGACCATGCCTGGAGCGGCCTCAATAAGCTGTGTATTTCATGGTGAGTCGACCAATCTCAGTGTAAGAATCAAGATGCTAACCAGTTCTAGCTGAGATTTCTCCCCCGCAAAATCCGGTTGATGTGAGAGTAAACGCCTCATGCAACAATCAACTGGTCTCTCATCCTCCTCGTCGCTGTCATTACCACCATCATCAACATTGTACATTCCTAGCTCTTCGTCGGGAGAAGCGCCGTCGAGGTGTGGTTTACGTGCCTTTGCTGCCTTGCACACTTTGCATTCCCCGATCAGTGGCTTACCTTTGTTGTTGGTTGTATAGCCGCGCTCAGCCAGAATCAACTTCATGCCTTTCGGCTGCCCTTCAAACTGCTTATGTGGGTGATCATGTGGGAGATTCTCGTCGAACGTCATCTTCTGTGGCTGGCCACCATAGCCATGAGGATTGTCGAGTGGAATGATGGTGTCCCGCATTGCCGGGACTGCACCGCCAGGTTTAACATTCATCTTTGTGGCAGTTAATGCATCCTTTGCGAGACTGCCATGCGCTGATGAATTGTCGAACACCCAATGAATGATTGCCTTGGGAAATAGACGACGCGCTATAAGAATAGCCTTTGCAAGCTATGTCGGTTTAATCAGATAAATTTGTCATGATAGAAATGCACAGCTCACTTGAACAATCATTTGTTCCATATTCCAATATGCATCGCCGCCTGCCTTGCCGTCGGGGTAAATGACAGTTGTGGATGCAGTGAAGGCCAGACGAAGTTCCTCGATCAATTTTTCATTTTCGGCGATGAGTTCTTCCGTTAGATCAAGGAGGCCGTATCGCTCGCACAAAAAACCCGAAATCATGATCAGGCGACCACGGCCTTTCTTTTTAAGGACCTGCTCGCCTGCTTTGAGCCAATACTGGTTATTTTGGTACTCGTTCGAATGGACTGTGGACTCATCATGAACGATGATAACATGTTCGAGTTCCTCATTGCCGAGCTCGAGTAAAATTTCAGCCATATCTGGCTCCACATAGTTGGCTCGGAACGGATCAAGGGCCTCGAGCTCTGCAAGATATTCCTTGCGCCGCTTCTTTACGTCTTTGTGTTCGTGCCCATCCCAATAAACACCTTTTGTGTGGTGCTTGCGACGGTAACCAAGTTTCCAAAGCCAGCGCTGACATTGTCGGATGGAGATGGAAGTTTTCTTCAGTGTTAGAACTTGATTTCTTACATGGACTGTTGCCCACCTTCCCTACTTCGAGTGTTCGGAGCCACCTCTGCACACCCATATGAAATCCTTCGTCGTCAAGAAGGCCGTACTGTTTTGCCCGATTTCCCTGATGAGTTGGCTTGAGAGCCCCAGCCGTTTATCCACGTGCCTCTGGAAATGAAGATATACACCAGCAAAACCGAGTAATACCTGGTCTGCACGAGTGTTGTCGGCTTGATTTATATTGGTGATATAGCAGATAGGCTCAATGTCATCAGCGACGGTCTGCAACCGCTTCCAATAGCCTGGATCATCGAGGAGATCACAAAACTTATTCGCTGTTCCCTCGATTTTTTTGACTGTCTTCTTGTTCTTTTCAGCACCGATCTGAGCCGCAACAATATTGGCACAGCGAATGATGGTGGCGTGATGCAGAGGCTCTTTCAAGAAAAGTTGGCGGTTGAAAGAGATCGAGTGAGTCGTCCAGCGCATGAGATTGGCCTGCAAGTATGAGAGCGCAGCAGGACCTAGGTATGAGTGAGATAAGGGCGAATTTTCTAGAGCAACTGGACCAGACCTCCATGCTTCTCCATCTGTGTAGAATCGAAGATATCCCGAACATGTTCATGGTTTGTGATCCACCCGATGATGTCGGTAGTTTCTTGCAACGTCTGAGCAGCCTCTTCGTTTTCCTTGAAGTAATCACCCAAAATCAGCTGACCCTATACACGTTGCATGGTCAGCTGCGAAAAATCACAGAATTATGTTCGTTACTTGGTGTGCACAGCAAGGTGGTCCAGACAGCCACGGGCGCATTACTATGAGTCATTCGCACCTGTTTTGACTGCCACCATCGTTATCGCAGCAAAAGCAGACCACAATGCACCCGTATTCCAGTTCGGCTTTTTCAATCATCTCGCAGAAAGCTGCGGCCATAGATTCGCCATCCTTCTTCTTTCCGGCCGTCGAGATAACATTGATGAGATACAACTATAGAATTTAATAGGATTTAAGATCATGAGCAATGTTCCGTACCCTGCCATCCACAGATGCATCCACGCCAGTAACAGAATGTTTATCTTTCCACTGGTCAGATCTGTTGACAGATATTACACCATTCGACGGGGGAATAAATAAATGCATACGAAATAACCGTGTATCTGCCCTTGAGAATACCTCCTCAATATTGTCGTCGCTGGGCCGAAGAGGGACCACAAGGACAAGGTCCTGTCCGCCCATCGAGGGGAGAGGTATTGGGAGGAAGAACGAAGATCATGGTGATTTGATGGAAAAACTCGCGTAGCTGTGATTACCGTCGGGCCGCGCGCATCAACTGGCGCTCACCTGATGAATAGGTGTTCACAAACCGGATAGGTGTTCGTTGTCGGAATAGGTGTTCAAGCCCGCAATAGGCGCTCAGCAAACTCCTATGCTACTAATCATGTATGTACTCGTCAAAGATGGCCGCTTTTCTCACCCATTTCACCCTCAAATCGTCCGATGTAAGGGATGAAAATGGACTTAAAGTACTCCTGAACAGAATAAAAGTCCAAAAGGAACGAGGATTAGATAGGAATCCAGCGTATTTGCGTGCCCAAAAGTGTCAATCATCAAATTTGGCACATTTTGCAAGCCAATCTGGACACCGTCTGTGCACCGCTGCTCCGACTGGGCCCGTATTTGGTCCACATATAGATACATTACCAACACATGTTCCTACCAAGGGGATAAGGATTTGGTCGTAAATTGCGGCTGCAATAGCCGTTTGGCTCAAGTACCAGGTATATACTGTACTGATTGTTCTATGCCTAGTTCTATTCTTATCAACTTGAAATTGCAATTCTGCACACCTCAACACCATCAGCCAATACGACCTAGACACCACTCGTTCCACCCTTTTCTTCTTCCTTAACTTGTGCTATGCCTTAGTGATAATGATGACTCTGCCTGTGTTCCAAGTACCCAAAATGATGAACCGCTTCCCTTCTGTTAGAATGTTGAAATCATGGTCCAGCAACTACTTATAAAAACTAAAACAGTACAAGAGTTGGAGGGAGGCCATTCAATCAGTGGGTCGTAGCTTCAATTACAGTGCATCTCACTGTTTATGATAAATTTCAATTGTTCTGAACACCTCACTAAGTGTATGTAGAGCGCAGTTCCCCAGTTTCATGCACCCAGAAAGCCACTATAGGTATGAAGATATGAGTTGCCCCTCTCAATCTGAACAATTCCAGCAAAGGGCTGCTCCACACAAATGCACAGACAGTGCAACAATGGTGGGCATTGCATCGAGTTTGATGGGGCCAATTGGGGCCAATCTGTCTCTCCTTACAAAATGCCCGGCAAGAAGGCGGCCAGAACAATTTAATACATACTGCTCTGTTCCAGGCGTCGTGCAAGCCTTGCGGCACATGGCCAGCGCCAGTAACTATATTAGCTTCGTTTAAACAACGAGCTTTGTAATACAGTGCGCGTCACCACTTCCTCGCAACTGATGTAGAGACTTGTTGAGCAAGAATTGGACCTCGGGACCAAAACTTTAGCCACGAAACCGAAGAA
Organism: Mycena sp. CBHHK59/15; assembly: GCA_029204085.1. Taxonomy (NCBI): domain Eukaryota; kingdom Fungi; phylum Basidiomycota; class Agaricomycetes; order Agaricales; family Mycenaceae; genus Mycena; species Mycena sp. CBHHK59/15. Next base: position 336,001 of record JARGXW010000074.1, read on the forward strand.
AAGAATGCGAATGGCACTAAGAACGTGTTTCATTACGTAATCGGTCACTTTTTTCGGTCTTCAACCTACTTTTTCGCTTTTTTTTTTGACCCTTTCCTGGCATGTGGGACCTCGAATACGACTCAAATCTGTGCAGAACTGTAAAATACCCTTACTTTGGGCCGGCCCGAGGCTCTAGCGGCCGGTTATCAGCCGGTGGCTGTGCAATCGGTCATTTTTTTTGGGTCCGAAAAGTGAAAACTTGTCCCAGACTTTAGCCCTTTACAACCTGGATAGCTACCATCGAACCGAGTTGATTCCCACTGTTTTTGAGAAAATCAATGTTTTTACCCGACCGCTGAATGGGTTACAAAGTTTGGATCTGTTTACACCAAAAGCGGTAGTTGGGAAGTGATGACACGCACTGTAGGGGCAGTCAGAGTAGATGATTTTCGTCGATTCTGAGGCGATTCTGACAGCTGATTCTGACGGTCGTCGCTGCACCCGCAGACTGGGATCGCCCGTTGGTTCCTGGCCAGTCCACCCGAGCTGGACGCAAACGCCGAGTATATGATACTCAGTATGGGTGTGACTTGTGCGGGAAAGTTGTCACCGAAGCCGAACGAGCGGATTCCGAACTAGCCGTTCGTTGCACCATGGCGGGTTGCGAGACTGAATGGGTGAGTGATTATTTATTTTGGTGTTTGCGCTCAAACATAAATTATTTGTAGTATCATCGGGGATGTTTTGTGGGCGAGCAGTTCACAAAGACGTGGAAGTGCCCGTCCTGCTTGCCGGCTAAGCGTCATAGAAAGTGATTGTAGATTGCCTCGAGACCTTATTCTGTTTTTTAGTCCGTACCTATTAGCGGAAACCAAAAAAAATGAGCAAAATGGATGTTTTGTTATACTGTGCGAGAACCGGCTGGACCGGCCCGCGTCAGGGGTGGGAAACTCCTTCCCGATATGGAAGGAGGGAGGGGGGGAGGGGTCGACCTGGCCTCGAAAAAAAAGTTTTGTAGGTGATATCTTTTTCTCTAATCGTTGGACCCCCTTGGTGTGCACCTTTAAACTTATTCGTTGGGTTATTCTAATTTGAAACGGGGCCCGTATGTTATTGGGGGCAAGTCGACGCGCACATTACAAAAGAAGCGTAAGGAATATCTTGCCGAGATAGAGGCTGTCGAACCATTCCTTGCGCAATACAGCGAGCCCGATATGGCAGAAATCCTCCTGGAGCTTGGCGACAATGAGCAAGAGCATGTGGTCATTGTTCACGATGAGTCGACAGTTCATTCAAACAACTACGAAAATAACCACTATTGGCTCAAGCCTGGCGAGCAGGTCCTGAAGAAGAAGGGTCGTGGTCGATTGATCATGATTTCCGCCTTTTTGTGCGAGCGCTATGGGCTGCTTGACCTTACAGACGAGATGGTGGCCGAAAACGAGAAACTCGCAGCTGAACTTCGCTTAGCTTTCACGAGCTCACCGTGGAGTTCAGAAGCGAGAGATGGAAGTTGCGCAGACTGAATGGGAAAAGAAGGTGAAATTGGGCGCTATTTAGCCTGTATAGTCCACATTTCCAGCATGAAAAACTTTCGGTTTTTGGCCCAAAATTTGGCGGTTTTCAACCCTAAGTTAGGAGTAACCCCAATCTCTGAAACAAAAATTTTACCTATAAACCACCCCCATGTTCCCTCTAAATCTCAAATCTTGGACGGATCTGATCAAAAATGCGATTTGATATAAAGTTTTGTCCGCAACCATACTGACCCAGCTGCCAACAGGACCCCGGATAATAGGCGTGAAGGCCTGGTCCCCGGATGCCTAAATCCGCCGATTTTTGTCCGGACAAGAAAATCCCGGATCCCAATTTTTTTGTCCGGACAGGACCTAGCATCCGCCAAAATTTCCAAATGTTTTTCGCGTTTTCTCGCGTTTTTTTTGCCCCGCGGTGCTTCTATGGTGCTTCTCAGGCATCTCGGGGCCCCAGGGTAGTTATTAGGTACAGCTAGCATCCCTATGTGATAGAAATACAATTTGTAACCTAGTCTTCCTCGCCAGCTTCGGCAACCACATTTTTTCGGCACTTGTGAAATAGTACCATGGCTTCATCGAACTTTCCGACCCCTCCTTGCAGCTTTTTGAAGCGCTCCGCATCCCCGGGGAACAGCTCGAGGCCAGTGGGGGTTAGTTTGGGGGTCTTTGACAGAATGCAAAGGAAATTTATGGATGGAATATGCGCAAATTGCTTCGTTTGTAGGAAGGAGGTGGCGGTGGGAATGCCCTGGAAAACAGTGGCATGATGATACTCGAAGACCTGGACAGAAAGATTAGAAATCGCGGTAATAGTTGTTGATTCGGTGATGGGTTGGTGTGTGCCGTGTTGTCCGCCTCCTTTGGAATGTAGCTGGCAGACTGCACGCAGAGTTTTAGTGCGTGGTATATATTATTGTAAAGTCTGGCCAAATCCGGGTCGGCTTTTACTCTCGCAGTCAAATCCTCCATCATCATGTCGATATGATCAGAATTTAGCCAGACGGTGCTGAGGAAGGCCGCAAGATCAACAGTAGAGCGTGTGCCACGGAGACATGTGAGCGGCGTGTTCCATCCCATCGTTTTCATGACAGCGCGCTGGAGAAAAGCGCGAAATCTCGGTGGCTAAAATCTTATTTTATATTTTCGAAGTTCTGCTCCGGGGAATCTCTAAAGGTCCTTCCTATAGTCCTATTTACACACTCATCCATGTCATATAGTAAAATGCAAGTGACTAGTAAGGATTTCTAAATCGGGTCTCGGACTTGTCACGAAGTGATGTCTGCTACCATACATACCGATGGAAAAGTGGACGACGAAAGACAGTACCGTCTCAGTACCGTCTCTCAAAGGAGCTCTTTTAAGAGTCACGCGCCGCGACGAAAAGCAGTACATATATGAGGTACGGAACTTGATGGTCAAAATGGAAGGCGGGACTTCCATTCCAAATAGGAGCTTCCATTCCATATTACTGGCCTTAATATGGAATGGAAGCTGACCCGAAGGAGAAGCCGGCTGATTTTGGGCGAACTCGTTGGGATTGGGGCTCGATACTGATGGTGGTGGCAGATAGATAGCGGCGGAGTTTGAATTTCGGTCCCAGGGCCGAGCACAGCCCTGCGGCTATTCGCAATTAGTAATGATCTCCGCGAGGACCCCGGATAATAGGTGGGGACCCCTGATTTTAAAGTCAGAAATTAGTCAGGATTGGTTTCGCCAAATTCGTCAGGATTGGCACCCAAAATTTTTCCCAAAATTGTCAGGAAATCGCTAACAGGCCTAAAATCGCGCGAAAAACATCAGGAAAGCCCAAACAGGCCTCAAAATGGCTCAATTTCTTCAGGAAACTCTTTAAAAAGCAGAAACCGAGCTGCACAAGCCTCTGAGACGTCAGGATATGCAAAAAGAAGTCATTAGATGCTAATAGGTACTTACAAACCTTGTGTAGTATCCTCTTCATGGTCCGCCTCCAACTCAGCCGTCTTTTTACGGGACTGTGACGCCTTCACAGCTGCATTTAAACGACCAACCCCGTTCTGCAAGTCCGCAAACAAGACTTTGTCCTCCACCGTAAGCTCAAGACCCGTCACATTGGTCTTGACGGCCCCCGCGAGCCAGTCTCACAGTGGCTTGAATTGAAAAGAAGTTAGCAGAGCCCAGTTAAGTTCATCGCGGCAGGGAGCAGAGACTTCGAGGCTGAGGAGAGGGAGAGAGTGCCGTCACCGGGCATGACGACAGGTCACGAGCTCTGATGTTCCCTGATCTGTCGGTGAATTCGGTACATGGAACACTTGCGTGGTTTCGGCAAGGTTTCGGACCCCTTGTTTTACGAATATTTTCAAAAAATACAGAAATTCCTTTGTCAGCTTCAACCTAAAGGTTCAGCGCCCGCCTCGAAGAGGCCCAATCCTCAGTCATATCTCTGTATTGTCAGATTGTGCCTCCGAACAAGCTCTAAGATTAGCTAAGATTATATAATAGCGGAGCAACACGGTCCAGCACCCGCGGTAAACACAGGACTATCAAGTTGTACATAGCGTCTGTCTAGCAGCCATGATCTGGGCGGACACCAGTTGGAGGGCAACTAAAACACTCCGCGGTAAACACAGGACTATCAAGTTGTACATAGCGTCTGTCTAGCAGCCATGATCTGGGCGGACACCAGTTGGAGGGCAACTAAAACACTCCACGTCTTCTATGGTTGCAGACGGAACTTCGTGACAAACTTTTGTCCCGATTTGGGAATTGCTACTGTTCCTCTAGTTTTAACTCAGGCATCAAGTTATTGTGTAAATAGCACTATAAAAAGGCCCTCTACAGATCCCCCGGAGCGAAAGTTTAAAAAGTGTAAATATATATTTTTCCCACCGAGATTTTGCGTTTTCGGTTCGGGCCGGTCATAACCGGTGGCTGTGCTCCGCCATCAATCACGCCCGACGTCTTCCTCTCGCTCCACACCATGCCGCGGGTCGCCCAGACCGCCTCTCACCAGCACAGGGGCACCGGGGGATGTTTTCCCCGTCTCAGACTATCCCCGGGAATGCCGAAACTGAACCAGACGACAACGGGGACAATATGGTTCCGGGAGCGTTCTAACGGAACTTGGAAAAAGGCCAAGGACCTTATTGATGAGGACTTCGGTTCTGCCCCCTCCCAACCATCCGCCGGTTCTGTCGACGTGCTCATCGCTATGCCAGTGTCTATCGCCTGGGTGCCACAGGACCGATCACCGAGTTTGCCGTCAAGACATACCGGTCGCACCGCGGAGTGCGTGCAACTGAATTGGCTGATGCAACGGCGAAGTGGAAGGCCAAGGCCAAGGCAATGTCCCGAGGGGTGGTGCCGGTCAAGGGAAAGGGCAAGCAGAAGGCTAAATAGGCACACTAAATTTCGAAAATTCTCGCTCCAGATTTTGCGTTTTTTTTCCCACGCTATGAGACGCCCCAATTTTTTTGAAACGAAAATTTTACACACAAACTATACCTACTTTCATGCCTAATCCTGAATCTAGAAGGCCCTGGGTCAAAATTGCGGCTTGTCATGAAGTTTTGGCTGCAACCATACTCTCCATGACAGTACTCCTTCCACCTCCAATAATCGGAGGAAAAATAACCCCTCCGGGTAGCTTCCATTGCGAAGCAGAAAATCGACGCATTCGAACTTCTCCTCGGTCAAGAGAGATTTGATCCCTGGAATAACGATTGAAGCCTCCCCGGACCAGGTGCAGAAAAGACTCACATCGTTCAACAGCCAGCATGTCCAGGATGAATTCAACATCCCTGGTCGCCATAGCTTTGCTCGGTGCAGTGTGATTATTTAGCTGTGTTGCCCTCCGCGTCACCATGATTTTGAAATCCCGACCGAAAGCCCTTCTCGTCAAAAGGTCTGCGTCGATGAGCATTCGGTAAAAGAACTGCGACCGTTGAGCGCTCGTAACCGATTTGAGCCCTTTTAGTGAGGTAAATAGTTACTTAGGGAGAGTATTGATTCAGAAATTAACATGTGTCGACTATATCGGAGTCGAGGGATCGGTTAAAACGGGTTCGTGGATACAGTCGCCACAACGAATCGTCGGCGGAAGGACTTGTAGACCCGAACGAGACGATCCCGGGGGAACCGATGATCATGGCCGGAGATCCTGCCGGAATTTTAGTCCGCTGCAACGACTTCACTTGGCTAGCGGTCGTGGCGATTTCCGGCATCGCTCGGGGGACGAAACTACTTGACTCGCTGCCCAAGCGGCTGCTCGGCGAGCCCAATGTTCACATAAAGGTTCAGATTATGGATTTAACCGCCGCGCAGAGTCCACCTAAACCCGGGTCCGAGGATGGCGACTGGGAGTGGAGCGGCAAATATGTGGGGGCACTTGGTGTTTCTAAAATTTTCCAGGTCAACGGCTCGCTGCTCCAGCCGCTTAACCCATCCGTACTCCCCTCCAACAACCCGTCCAGAAATGGGCTGAAGACGTACCATTTCAAGTCCGTCGAGCTTGTCGCGATAACAGCGTCCATGGAACTCGAAACCACCTCAACTAGAAACCTTCCCGAAGTAGTCTTCTGTTCGAATTTTCCGTATCGCACCCTGGGAGGTATTTATCTCATTTCCTTCCATACATTTCCTCTTCATCGTTGACATCATTTCCCAGGATTCGCATGTTTCGCTTGCAACAAGAGCGGATCATCTCTTTTGCAAGAGGAGGGCCTCTGCACCTTCTGTCCCACCGCCCATCTGAGTGTCCGCGCGGCGTATAAGCTCGTCGAGCACATGGCAACTCACATTCTTTTCGATTCCAGAGTCGACCGCACTGGCAGTCCGTGTGGATTTTGCCTGAGTACTAACTCGTTCTGTTCTATAGTCCTTATTAAAAGCAAGGGCGGGGATGGCGCAATCCGCATCGATATGAAACGATCGCGCTGTCCAAACTTGGCATCTCTCGGACTTACAACTGCCATGAACAGTTCGAAGAGGAGTCCGTGCACCAATGCTCCCGCGATCTGCCCTCTCTCGCCGTGCCCAGACGTCGTGTGGAAGTACAACCTCGAACATCACATTCGCAATGTGCACCCCACGGCGTCCATTACCAACTACGAATCCCACTACGGCCTAGCCGAGGGGGAGGAAGCGGCGCTCAAGGCAGTCTCGAAGGCTAAGAAAAGGAAATCAAAGAAGAAGCGCATTAATTTCAAGATCTCACCGCAACATAGCACCGAGTCCGCGCTTGGGTGGCTATATTTTCGTCAATGTTTTGTGAATTCAGCTGATTATTGTCCAGTGATTTCGGTGATATACTCAAAGATGACGATAGCACCGCGTCTCGTTCTCCCAGCCCCGATTCAATTTCCACCCCATTTGCCCCGCCATCGGATGACGACGACGAGGATCAGCTGCCCACACCGCATGTTGTGGTTCCGATGCGCGCACTGCCCGCACTCGACGCCGACGACGAGGATATACCTCACTCCAGTGCACTTCTCGGTACAATTCATCCAACCACACCCGCCGCCACAAACACCGAAGTTGGGGCACAGGGAGCTGAAACAGATCCTCCGTCCCCGTTCCAAAGTTCCCAGGTAACCAGGACAGCAGCCTCTCAACTCTCTGAACCTAATCGACTGCGATTTCACCTACAGGAACCAGAGTTGCAAGCCGACGAGGCACGGATGGATGTGGAACATCCCAGAGAGCCTGCCACCGAATCAGCGGCCGGCGCCACAGGCGAGAGCAATAACTCGTCAAGCCGTAGATCTGGACGGGTACGCAAGCGCTCTAAGAGATTCATGGTCGAATCGGATGAAGAAGAGGAACCGGTGCTTACCTGTGCAGATCCAGATTGCTCGATGACAGATGATCTGCCAACGATACAATGCATGGGCCCCGGGTGCGGCTCTCAAGTGAGTATTTCATTCAAGATCTCTTCAATTTGAGGGCTGACTAGACTACACTCAAGTACCACCGGTGCTGCGCTGGGATACAAGATGACGATGCCGTCGAAGAGTGGTTCTGTGATGAGGATTGCCGGGTAAACGCTGGTAGGGGCAGAAAAAAAGCGCGGAGGCACTGAGGAGATGTCGACGTATATGTAGGATGTTCTTTATTGCACTGTGGCAAATGTGTTGGAGCGCCGCGAGGAAGATAAAACAGGTGGCGGTGCCGATCAAAGCGGAATTACCCGATTAGGCGCTTACGTAACAGGGAGGGAGGGTCTGAGCCAGCCTTAATTCAGTTTTCCGACCTCGTGTAGCAAATTTCAAGGGTGGGTACCTCTTGACATACCCACTAAAACCCCCTCTGTGAGTGTCCAATCATCCGGCAGAGCATCCTCATCCATAAGCAGACCACTCCAGGTGTTCAGCACCATGTCTTTCTTCAATGCGAGTGGGCCAAATTTAACTTTGTTCGTGAGAATACGGTCGCGTCGTAAGGCCGAATTCACGGCGGTAAGCCATTGGTTGTGGATGCTTGCTGGACTCTGGGTTGCACCTTGATTTTTCATGACACGATTTCCTCCTCACTAAGTTACTTGCATGTCGCTCGTTACCAAGCACAGGTTGATCCGGAACATCTCGAAGCCGCTGCGGACGCGCGCTGCACCACCGATCCGCCTTCGTACGAGCGATACTAGCCACTGTCCAACGCGGTCCTTCCCCGCCGCCTGAAGTACCGCATCTTCCTGCCCACCGCCCTCCTCGCGCTTGTCCATGCCGCCGTGCTGCCTGTTGTGCTGCTCAGGAACACGTATCTTGCAGGTCCGTCTCTTCTTCCCCACGTTGCGCCAACTGACGTCCGCACAGTAACGCACACCAGCGCCTGTCGCTTCCGTTGCTTCCCGCGCACACCATCTGCGCCGTAGGGGTGGGCACCGTACCGTATACGGTTACGACCGTAAGAATTACGGTCCTTACGGGTGCCCACCGGCCCGTATCCGTAACCGTAAGGCAGCTCTCCGAGGCTCTTACGGTACGGTACGGTACACTTTACGGTCCTTACGGTTGTTTACGACCCGTAAATTTGGACTCTTCATAGAACTAAGTTGAATTTTTTGGCCTCAATGGATGAATTGGTATTAGATTCAAATAGAATTGGACAAGACTCCAAATTAATTTCTAGTCCGAGTCCACTACAATTGCCCGCAGAGCGTTCTCGGCTCTGTTACGTCGTAGACGGAGGTGGTGCTTGAGCACCATCAAAGTGCGGATAGTCTCTGGTTTCAAACTCGAACGTCGCAAGGAGATAGTGTCTCGGCCACCCGAAAACACGCGCTCGACTGCGACGGCAGAACCTGGATCAGCTCATTAGCAGAGATATATTGGAGGTTAAAGTGGGAACAATACCCGGAATTGACATGATATCTCGCGCAAGACGGTACAGTCGAGGATATTCAGCCCTCCGGGCATACCACCACTGAACTGGGTCCATCTTCAGGGGAACACGGGGAGCATCGAAATAAGTATCGAGTTCGTCGGTGCCCAATTCGTCGTCCGTCCCTTGATCAAACGCAGCAAAAGAATGAGTCCCCGAACCGCGGGGCACTGTTTGAGCCGACGAAGTCTGTCCCGAGGGCTCCGAAACCGGATAGTTCTCATCCAGATAGGCACGAAGCGCCTTTTTCTGATCTTCGAGGTACTTTGAAAGGTCAGGATCACCGGCGTAGTCCTTGCGCAGTTTTTTATAGTTGAATCGGGGGTCGAGGACTATAGAGTGAGGCTTGAGTTTGAATCATTGCCGTGTGCGTGAATCGAGAAACTTACGTGCAGCCCAGATATAGAATGGAGACTGATCGAACTTGTAGTAATAATCACTCAACTTGCGGTGAGCATTGGTCAAGCCCTCGACAAGTTCCGCTGGCGAATCATCGGGGAGTGCTGCCAACTTGTTTTTCAGGGTCTTCTGGAGTCCGCGAAAAATGGAATGGGTTGAAGAAAGCATCGGGCGTGAGGTGGCGGACATCTCGGTCGTAGCTGCGCGGAAATTAAGCAGCCAGTCGGAGACCATACTTATCGCGTCCCAGTCCTCCATCGTGAGTTCCACACTGCGAAGGTCGCGATTATTGGCGATGAACTGATTGATTGCGGTGCGGAATTTGAGAGCCCGACCTCCAGTAAAATATCAGCGTGTTTCACGGTGGTGTAAAGAACTTACTCATCATTTGGTGCGTGGATGACCAGCGCGTCTTGACGTCCAGAATGAGCATGTGTACGCCAGCGACGATTTTTGATGGGGAGATGATGCTATACCACTGCTGCCGCCGTTGAGGGCTGGATCGCACAGAGCGAATAACCCTGCGAAGCTTCCCGACGGCTTGAGCGATGTTTAATGTAGGCAGGCTTTAGGAGAGCTTACCCTTCGTACAGAGCCTCTTATTCCGTGAGGGATCGGTGTAGCGGCGTCGTCCTCAGTCTCATCGAGTGCGATAGCTTCCTCTGCCTCATCGGTGTCCTCGGTATCAAGGGGAATGGTGACAGACTCCTGGTAGGGAGTTGCGCGAGTTTTCTTCGATTTTTCTACGGCGCCGATGGCCTCAAGAAGCTAGAAATCACACTGAGTGAACAGACGGTAATGCGTGAAAATGGGCACCTGGATGACGGCAAGATGAACCGTGTGAGGCATGCACCGCAAGCGGGAATTACGAGCAGAGAACTTGATACTTTTTTCAGGACACTTCTGTTCTATGGCCGCCACGAGGGTGTCGTTGTTGGAGGCATTATCCATCATGATGGCGAGGACCTTGACATTGGAAAATTAGTATCGTAAGTCTGGCATGTAGCGGGATGTGACATACGCGGCCAGTGAGCTTATAATCCTCTAGTGTTTGCCACACAATGTCCGCCATATTGTCTCCTGAGTGCTCGCCGACGAGTTCCTGAAAATCGAGTAAGAGCTCCTCTGAGAACAAGGGTTAGTGAACGATCACAGCAGTGTTAACGTCGATATTCACCCAATTTCCCGTCGTTCGTTACGTAGTGCACAACGATCGCAAGAAAGGCATAGCCATTGGGAGATGTCCACGCGTCGAGGGAGATTGAGACCATTCCCTCTAGCGCCTGCAAGGTAACTCTCAGTGCCATTGTGTCTCGACAGAGAAGAAGTGTACCGCAAAAAAACCACATAACTCCTTCCTGAGATTCTGTCCCATTTCTTCGACACGGCGTTGGACAGTACGCTTCGACGGGATCTTCAATCCATGCGATCGGTTATGTACGTACTCAAGTAGACGGCGTAATTCTGGTCGCTCAACCTCTTGGAATGGCTGGTCGCAGGCAACTAACCATTCCACGAGGAGCTCTTCGAACTTCGCCTGATCCCAAGGTCCCTGTGATTTGAAATCAACGCCGCCAAAACCCAAAGTATAGCTGGACTCACGGCTGCCTTCTCACCAGAACGCGCGAACGCCTCGCGAAGCGACTGCTGGCGGTGTTCAGCTGCAGACTCACCCCGGCCAAGGTACTCGAGAAACTCGTCCCGAGTCGCAAACTTTTTCTCGCCCCGGGCGATTTCGATTTCCTCATCGGAGGGACGGATAGACCTGTCCCTTGAGTTTAGCATCTCATAGAATCGATACATGTCGGGTGCGTGGCTCTTGAGATGCTGGTCCAGGCCTGTAGTTCATAAGCCGAGGATTAAAAAACCCAAGACAACTGCTTTACCGTTGAGACTTCCACGCATTGGCTTCGTCATTCTAAGCACCTTCCTCGATTCACCGTGGTTGCAGCGGTAAAATTCATCCGTGGACTCCCCCTTCTCGCCGTGGTTGGTTTCCGTGACATCAGTGAAAAACAACCAGAGGGGGTTTCGTTTTTTAGAACCCTGCAGAGCGTTGTATGAGTTCGACTCCGGCAATTGAATATTCCACTCTCACCTTCGTAGTCGATGACTCCTTCTGAGCCGTCTCGGAAACTATTGTGGAAGTCGAAGCGGCGGCGGCAACTTTGCGTTTCTTACGCTTCGGTGCACCTGAGGCGTTCGAACGGCGCGATCCCTCTGGGAAAGTCTTTGTGGGAAGACTCCCAGCAAGCTGACCATTATTAGCAAGATTTGAACGATGCCCAAAAAGCGACTTACCTCCTCGTTGGTAATTTTTGCGTCCGCCTCACTGTCCTCTGTTTCCTCGCCACTGCCGGATGAAAAGGCGGAATCCTCGGGTTCAGACTGTGTCGCCTTACTTTTCCCCTTCCCAGTTCGAGTTTTGCGCTTGCGTTTCTTTCGATTCGGGTTGTCGGAGTCAGATTCTTGGGCGGCCGCAACTGCTGCCTTGAAGCGAGCGCTGGGCGCTCGGCTGGGACGACCCGAACTACCAGACGGCATGAGCAGTGTAGAACATTGATAGTTGCATCTGCTTGAAACATGTTTGGAGTGCGAAAGGTCCCACATATTTTCGCAGCAGTTCAAGTATGGCCTTGAACAGCGACTCGAGTTGGCCAGAATGTTGCTTTCTAGATGACTGAGTCGCCTTTCAGCCAAATCCGGGTCATGAGACAAGAAAAATATAGATACCTCGCGCACTCTAATCTTCTCTGCTTCGGACTGTGCTTGTGTGCGTTCATTGAGTGCATTAAAAACCTGAAAAAGACTCTTCTTTGCGCCGCTGATAGCCTTGGTGATGCGATTCTCCACCTCGACACGTCCATTCGTCCGAATCCCAGCGGTGAAAATGATACTGACCCAAGCCCACACCCGACTTGGTGAAGTTCGTTCAGGTACGCTCTCGCGGTTGGATACTTGCCTTTAAGCACCTCCCACTGCTGGTCAAAGTCTTCAGGCGATACTGCACGATAGCACGACCAAAAGTCCTGCAGGAAGTTCTGCCAGTCCGCACCTAGGCTTCGTGCGAGTTGCTTGTCGATATTCTCAAGCAGATGAGACAGACAATAGAGATGGAAGGTGAAGAGCATTACGAGAGCGACGGCTGCAATGAGCGCCCCAGATCGATCCGAGATAAAGACCTCTGGGTGAACATCACCAGTAGCTCTGAGGTGACAGTGCAAAATCCAAGCATGTGTATTAGTGTCTTCCTTCTTCTGGAAGGCATACCAGGCATTGCGGGATTTGCCGTGTGAGTCGATGACGATGCCGATGGAGAGAGGGTATTGTTTGTCGTTCCGATTATACGAGTTATCGTTGATAAGAATATCAGGGTAGCGTCGGGTGAGCTGAGCTTGCGCCAGGGGCTGCCACCAGATCGTGACAAGTATATTGTTAGTGTCAACCTGCAGAGCATGATCCCAACCGGGCTCTGTTCGATTGCGCTCCTCTAGGTAAGCCAGAATGGAGTTAATATCCCCCCCGAGTTTGTCCATCGCCGCATGTGCTTCACGCCGAGCCTCGTTGCGCATGTTACTGATCTGCCGGGGTTCGAGTGTATTGTCCGGGAACTGCGAGTTCAGGATCTCACCAACTTGGGCTCGAGAAAACCCCTCCGCAAAGCGCGCAATCACAAGGCGCTGTTCCGCGGTAGGTGGCCGCTGTGCTCTCCCACCCTCTGGAATAGAGCACGTCATGCCCTGCGGAATTGTCGTGTGATTCTGCTCATATAGTTTTCAGAAACGTACGTTGAGAATTGAGGTCAGAACAGCTGTTCTGGCTGAAATGATCAAAAACAGCTCAAAAAGGAAAAAAAATCGGCCGCGCCCTAAGTTCCGCAAAGAGCTGTAAACAATTCTAATATAGATTTATAACGAATATATTTGTTTCAAATATTCTTTCTATTGTACATGAGTGAAAATGACCCTTGAAGCGGAGTCAAATAACCCAAAGCTGACCAGGTATCCGGGTTGTCGGGATAACCCGACAGACGGGGTAGAAAAACCACGTGAAACGTGCCCCGGAGACCGGGGGAAAAGCAAAAGAAAAATAGTCAAATCCACCCGATTGTAACCCGTTTGTACCATGCAACTTTTCGAGGAGCGCGCCCAGTGGCACAACACCGCTGTTCAGGAGATTGAAGCACTTGTCCAGAATGGAACCTTCGAGCTAGTGGAACTCCCCCCAGGCCGTCGAGCCATAGGCTCCAGATGGTTATTCAAAGTGAAGTGAAATGCCGACGGTTCCATTGAGCGCTACAAGGCACGTTTGGTCGCGCAGGGCTGTGGTCAGCGCAAGGGTCAGCGACCAGGATTCGAGTATCACGAGACTTTTGCCCCAACACCAAAACGGGCCTCACTTCGTTTGATCCTCGCCCTCGCCGCTATCGAGGACCTAATGCTCTACAGTGTCGACATTTCAAATGCTTTTCTTCATGGGAAACTCGAGGAAGAGATCTACATGAAGCGGCCAGAGGGGTTCGTGGAAAAGAACCCGCAATGGCTCCTCCGCCTACTCAAATCTCTGTACGGCCTCAAGCAGGCCGGGAGAGTCTGGATTCAAACCCTGCACAAGGCTCTGAGCCTCTGACCACTATGAACTTCTCCCAGGTTACGTGTGAGCATAGTGTTTGGGTGTATGGGCGCGGTGACAGCACCGGAAGCGACGCGGTAAACATGCATAGCTCGAGCTGCTTGAATTGGGTCGGGAGCCTTGCACTAAGTGGACAAGAGAAATGTCACATGCCTTTTTCAAGATTTCCGAGATGCGACACCGGATTTCTGCAAGTGTAAGGGAGCACTTGACAAATAAAGGAGTAAGGCCGGCGAGCGGCATGGCCCGCTACCGGCTTTGATCAAGACCCGATTCAAATGAGATTAAAAAGACATTAAGATACGACATTTTTTGAGTCAAATTTCAAGTAAGGCTAAGGAGTGTAGAAGGACTTGGTACGATACCAACAGGTTGTTTTAGCATAATACACCAGCTACTGAGACCCAGTGGTGTTGCGCTTCTGTCTTTTGCTGCAGCTGGGCGACGATGCCTTTCCAAAATTGTTGAACGCGGTGTCGATAGCGTTGTCCCTGGCCCTCTTCTTTGGGCTGGCACCAGGCGAGTAGGTGGGACGCTCAGGCATCGTAAGAGCAGCCGGGTCCCATGCCTCACCATCTCCACGGTCAAGGACTTTGAGCTTATCGACTATCAGGTGATAAACCTGTAAAACACGCATCAAGGGACTGCACAATCAATTCAAAAATCGGAGACATACCTTTCGGTCTGGCTGCGGCTCACCCCTGTCATTCTTCTGGTCCTTCATGATGTAGGTAGCAAAATACACAGTCACGAGGACAAGAGTGCCTTCGACGAGCGTGCTGTAGAGCTCAGCCGGTGCAATCAATTTTCCGTCCACATTAGCATAGTCGCGCTGGGTGACGATGGCCTTGTCATGCGCCAAGCAGGGGCCTCGATGGTCCGAAAGAACACTTGGGGGATATGTGTCGCCAACCTTCCGCTCTAAGAAACAGTTAGTAAAATTGTCGAAGAGTATCGGAATATCCATGGTGTTGTTAATAATCATTCCCACGGTTGTCGGCATTCGCCGATCTTCCCCGACGTTCTCCCCGAATTACTTTACTCAGCATTATTAATGCATTCTCTGTTCTTTTCAGTTGTAGTACATTCTAGATACTGTTCTCCTGTAGTATATAAGCTCTCTGTGCAAGAGCCACAATATTATTCACTTCTTTTACTTCACTCTCCCGCGATCTTCACAATAGGTTATGGGCCCCGGCCGTAACTGACTTACTCTCGAAATCGTAGCACACACCACACACTCGATCATCGCCTAGCCTAACCGCTCAAAAAGTTACTTAGCGACGAACACTACGCCTCTCGCACAGCCCAGCCACTCATCACACATTTATCATGTCCGACTCGTCCACCACATCCGCTTATCGCATCCAGCATCTCCTTGGCGAGGAGAACTACCCCACCTGGTCCGTCAAAGTGACGGACATCCTCACGGATCAGGGACTGATCGACTACGTCTCCGGTGTCCTCCCACGGCCGCAACACACAATTAATGCGTCCGGGGATATCGTTGATCCGCAGAGTACCCAGGCCCAAGCGATTCAAAATTGGGATCGCAAGGACCGCCAGGCCCTATCACAAATTCGACTTCGTGTCGCGGACGACCCGTTGGTATACATCACCGACGCAACCACCTCTTCATCTGCGTGGAAAACCCTTGCCGACACCTATCAGCCCAAGGGTGTCATCACCATCGTCTTGCTTCGCCGCCAGCTCTCACGCCTCCACTGCGAGGAAGGTGGGAATGTGGAGGAGCACATTCGCGCCCTTACCAATTTGCGTTCCAAGTTGGCAGCACAGGGCACGCGACTTTCCGAGGAGGAATTCTCCATCACTCTCCTCACGTCACTGCCGGACTCCTGGGACTCTTTTACCACAGGGGTTGACACGGCATCGTTGACAGAATCAACTAAACTCGTGGCTCGAATTCTCGAGCAGGACCGCCGTCGTAAAGCCAAACCCTCTTCCGACGAGGTAGCGCTTCCGGCCCGCTTTCACAAACACAAACACGTTCCTGTAGCTACATGTAAGGATAACCACCCATACATTACTACTTGTTTGTCTTCGGTAAACTCGTTGTTCAGACATTTGGACCACACAGGGGGCATACCCCGTGGCATATGAATCCATATGCCACGGTGGCTTATGCGCGGCATATGCGCGGCTGTTGGTGGGCTTATGAAACCAACCTAGGGAGGGTTCGAATCCCCGCTTGGGCAATCTTTTTAAAATACATTTAAATAGTATATTTATCAGTCCATGTCAACAATGTCAGCAATTTTGCTGGCACAATCAGTCAACTACTAAAGTATTATACTGTGTATGTTTTAATAGAGCTGTTTGTAGCTCTGGTTCTGCCCTGGTATATATTTTAATCAAATATTCACGTGGTAACTATTTCACTAAATTTGGAGTCTCCTGATAGTTCCAAAGTCAGAGATTCCATGAGTCCCTCTCAGGCTCAAAGTTGGGTTCAGGAGTTATCTATGCTGTTCATTTTGTAAAATAAATCAATGGCATATATGTATGCTGTTCGTTTTGTAAATTAATTCAATAGCATATATGTCTCCCACACCTAGCACGAAATCTTGACTGTAAGACACATCATATATTTGAATGGCACCTCACAAGTTTGAACAGGTGCAGGGCATATTTATGAGTGAAAGAACACCATATGTGAATAGTGTGTGACACGGGTGACACCGCGGGTGACTCCGGCCCGGACCGTACCCGCACCCGGCAATACTGTGCCCAAATGCAAACGGGTACAGGTTTGGCAGATTGTTTTTTTGCTGCGGTATCCGGAAAACCCCTAGGGTATTGTAACCATGGCTTTATACCGCAGTATTAGAAGGAAAAATCATGGCTTTGCAACCTCAGGTCTTTCAAGTGGGTGAACCAGTAATTCTCATAATTCATAGATTGTTATTAATATATTATAAGCACAACACAAGTACCATAATGTGATACTACGAGTGTGTATTTCGTCTGTGCATGTGTGTGTGGCTGCGGGGCATCTGGGTGGGCGTGGATGTTGGGACATAAGTTGTTAGCAGGGCGCTGCGCAGGCGGGGTGTCAGGGCGTGGGCGACAGATGTCGCGGCTAGGGAGCGTTCTCGGTCTGCAGTTTGAGCCTCGCACAGCGCTTGATCACGAAGACGGGACGAGACGGGGCGTGGGCGGGCGTGCGCTTCAGGACGTGAGGCGTGGGTGAGGTGTCTACGGGACGTCGGGGCCTGGGCCTGGGCATGTCGCTGCGCAGGCGAGTCGTTGGGGCGTGGCAGGGCGCTATGCAGACGGGGAGTGGGCGCTGCACAGACGGGCGTGGGCATCGGGCGTGGGCGGGGCGCTGCGCAGACGGGGAGTGGGCGCTGCGCAGATGGGGAGTGGGCGCTGCGCAGATGGGGTGTGGGCGCTGCGCAGACGGGGCATAGGCGTCGGGCGTGGGCATGAGGCGTGGGCGAGGCATCTGCAGGGTGTTGGGGCCTGGGCCTGGGTGTGACGCTGCGCAGGCGAGCTGCCGGGGCCTGGGTGTGGCGCTGCGCAGGCGAGGCGTCAGGGCGTGGGTGGGGCGCTACGCAGACATGGAGTGGGCACTGCACAGACGGGTGTGGGCGTCGGGTGTGGGAGGGGCGCTACGCAGACAGTGTGGGAGAAAGAGGGACGCGAGCGGCAGATGCTATGGAAGGTCAGGACTCAAGACGAGGAAGCCAGGTGTAAACGGCGCGACCAGAAGAAGTGGGGAACTGAGCCGTGGACAGTGAGCCTCGCACTGGAACGCCTGAGATTTCAGATTGGCGAATTCAAGCATATCACATTCTCCGAGGCACAACCGCTAACGTTCTATGTCGTCCCATGGCCAGTCCTCACGACCCCGCTGAACCTGACCATGGATGAGATTCAATGGGATTCCGTAGATGCCTTCTTTCAAGCGTTGCAAGGGTATTTGGTGTCGAAGTAATTGGAGGCGGCGTGGAGCTAGATGGCGAGGAGGAGGGTAGGAAAGGATCAGAGTAAATGAAAGGATGAGAGTAGTAAAATGTGTGTGGTCGATAGCGCCTGGTGAGGAGCTCGCGCGCAACACCCTAGTGGGCCATAGGCGACGAGCGTGCCGATAGGCACTTCCACAGCGGCAACAACAATTATGGGACGCTTACCCGTGTTCAACAAGCGAGCATGTACCTGGGTGGCTAAGTTTATGTATAGGACTGCCCATAATGATCCGCCATAACGAAGCCACCGAGCTCTGTATGACTAAAGGTCAGGAAGGGAAAGTTGTGGGTTGGCAAGAAGCAATAGGAAGCTGTGGTCAAACTGTGTTGGATACTCTCTTCGTGGAGCTTAACAACCCCCCAAGGCCTATAAAGATCGACGGCCTGCCTGTCAATGTGGTGGCTATCAGCAAAATGCCAAAGAAGGTATGGTGCCAGTTACCGGACGACATGGTTGCGCATATTATACGAGAGCAAGTGCCTAGACTGCTCAATTTTGCGATGACGGATTATTCCTCTCAAGGAAAGTCCAGAGTTCTCAATGTGGTGGACCTCAATAACTGCAAAACACACTTTTCATATTACACCGTGCTGTCGAGAGGGACCTCGTTGGAGGGAACTGTCATAATCTGAGGGATGCAAGAGGCTAAAATAACAAAAGGGATCGACGGTCATTTGAGACAAGAATTCAGAGAACTTGAATTACTCAATGAAATCACCGAGCTGCGATACAGCAATAAATTACCAGCTTCAGTAAAAGGAATTAATAGACATGAACTTCTTCGGTCCTTCCAGTTGTTCAAAGGAGGAAATTATCAACCTGAGGAAATGAGCGAACACATCAGATGGAAAAAAGGTGACGAGCCTTTGTTGCCCACCATGAAACTCCAATATAAATGGACCTTAGTTGTGTAACGGGCGCGTCCCTCTACAATTTACTTTGAACTTACTTACCTTATTTGGAATAGCCCCTAAGTACCTTCTTTATCTTATCTCGCGTCACACACTCTTTTGCCGTCCTGTCGGACTATACCTCGCATCACCTATTTATCATCTATTTGTTTCACTCCTTACATAGCCGCCTGATCGTAGTATATAACACTGTTTGTACATAGTTAGAGACTCGGTCAATCTTCTTTTTACGCCTGTTACCTCGTTGGTCCGACCACCCAACACTCGTGTGCCGAAACTAGCTCAGCTCTTCGTCACATATTTTTAACAGCTCGATATCGTCTCTGCCTCGCTGGTCCCTTCTAGTCTGATCAACTCGAACCTCCCGCTTTGCAGTCGACACAACCACCGGCTATCTAACTACAATGTCTACTCAGAATCATCATACCCGGGCAGCAACCAGAGCTGGAATCTTCCTGGCTCTGCCGCCCATCTTTGGCACCTCTCCAGTCTCGTCTTCCTCTGAGCACACCTCTGGGCGTGAAGACAACGATCAAGACGTTGCCAGCCCCATAGCCGCGCTGTACAGCACCGCGGTGATTGGGGAACCCGCTCATTCTGAGCGTGGTCTTTATCCCAGCATCTCTGACGCTGGGCGCTCGTACTCCGAGCTCACTCCTCTCCGAAGGGACACCGACTTCGGGACTACTGGTCCTGAGGATGGAGATGATGGGGGCTGGACCCCTGTCACTCGCCAGACTGCGCGGACGCATCGTGCGCGATCTGCATCAGCTGGTAGTGTGGATACCATTAATAATAAAATTGATACTACCGCTGGACGAGTCAGCACTCCCTCTACTGTTGTGCATGCCCAGAACGAGATGAGTCGCGAGGAGCTGGAAGCTCTCGCTCGTCGCTACACGGCCTTGGCGAATGGCGCCAGGCCGGCGGCTGATATTGAACGCACCCGTGTTGATGGAAATCACCATGTGAACTCGGGTGTAGTTGCAGCTCCAATCCATGTGGAGAATGAATCTACGGCCGGGAAAGATCCGAATGCCGCAGTGGAGCGACTGGTTTCTCTCAGTCCAGCTTCCCCTACTGTTGCAGGCCCCTCAGGAGAAAAAGGCAAAGGCGCTGATCCCAGAAATTGGGGTGATCTTAGCTTTCTCGAGGGTTTCAGTGAAAGGGATTTTCAAGCGCAACGCGAAGCGATTGACAATTACGCGGAAATCAACCGCATGATTAAGGAAGAAAGCTTCCCCACTCCTCCGGGATTCTTCCAGGTTCCTGAGCGAGTGAACATCACAAAGGATGTGGAGCTGGTGACCGACCCAGGATCACCGGCTGTTGTTGCGAGCCCGCTCAAAGCCGCTGGCTCTCGACCTAACCAAACCAAGGATGAACGAATTGCAGAGCTCGAGCAGAAGCTCCGCAATGTGGAGCTACATGCCCCTATTCAAGTCGCGCCGATGAAACAAGCGGTGAACCGTACCAAGAACGCCGTTGATGATCACATCACAGCGATGGTGCGGCCGGATCATCCTGGCATTAAACCTAGTGGCCGGGTTCGGCTAACTCCTGGACGCATTGCCGTTGGCAGCATGCTCGATAAAGCAATCCGAGGTTCGGCCAATGTGGCCTCAGCATCGCCTCCCGATCCTTCTGATGACCCCTCGAGTTCTGGTTCTGATGGACCTGAGCCGGGGAGCGACGAAGGGTTGAGTGATACGGGCAGACGCACCTCAGCGGCGGCTCGGCATCGAAGAATGTCCTCGAATAGGAGCTCAGGCACCAGGCCTCGTATGATTTTGAAGCCTATTCCTCCCACGAAGTACGATGGTGAAATGAATGCAACAGCCTTCCAACGATTTGTGCATGAAGGCTCCGCCTACGTAAAAATGGGGCAGGTGCCTGTTGAAGACCAAGTCTTCTACATCTCATATTATCTGAAGGACAAGGCTGCTGATTATTACAACCAAGTCGTCGTACCTAATGAAGAATCCTATACTCTTGAGAGATTCTTCGTTGGGTTGTTTGATTTCATCTTCCCGCCGGACTTCCGTAACACTCAGTGGAAGAAATTGAACCGTTGTTTCCAAAATGAACGGACGGTTGCGGCTCACGTTGCAGAATTCTCCCAGATTTACAGTACAATCGGTCTGAAGCATGACCAAGAAAAGGTTGTAAAAGTCTGGAATAGTTTGCGAGGAGAAATCCAGCAGGAGATGTACCGCCAGAATTTGGATCCAGAGATCTCGTCTTGGGAAGCCGTTATCAAAGGCGCTGAGCACGCTGAGGTGTTGCTTAAACTGAGCAAAAATAAGCCTCCCCCTCCTCCAGCTGGAAACAAGGATGGAGGCTCGTCTCAGCGCAACCGAGACTCACCCTCTCGTGGTGGATTCAGAGGACGAGGCTGCGGTCGAGGCCGTGGTGGTCGAGGCGGGTCTGACTTCTGCAGAGAAGTAATGCGGACTTCTGCAGTCAATGTTCCGAACAAACCAAAGGCGCCAGTTGAGAGGAAGATGTCGGCTGAGCGTCGAAACGAACTGTTGGCCAAAGGATTATGTTTCACATGTGAAGAACCTGGCCATTTGGCTCGGAATTGCCCAAAAACGACCACAGTTGCATCGAAAAACAAGGGCAGACCCCCTGGCATTCGTTCCAACGCAGCAACAATTCCGGTCGCCTCCACCTCGCGTGCGAGTCAATCTCTGTACGAAAGTACTGAGGTACTCGAAACCATGCACATTGGTGCCGCTGGGATCAGCGGTATGGAAGCCAAGGAGGGCGGGGGTACCAATCAAAAAATTGGCTTCCGTACCTCGGGTACCATAACTTGCGCCTTCCCAGTCGGTGACCTCTTTGCAAAGCATTTAGAATTGGCCTTGCAATATCTGCAGCCATACCCTGGTGACGATTCGATCGAAGACACCGAGCGAAGGTTCACTGTCTGTCGGTTTAATGAAACTCAGCATATTGTCTTCGATAATAGGTCGGAACCAGGCGTCTTTATTGACTCAGTACGCCTTGAAGATGCGGATTTCCCTGCTGGTCTTTGGTACGCGGTTGAGCGGCAGGAAATGCTGGGCATAGATACGAACATGGCCCCCCTTCCAGAACGATACTCTTTGGGAATTGGGCACGTCCTACTCGAAGGAGCACGTCGCATCTTGTCCGAAATTGTTGAATGCGATTTGAGCAGTGATTGTGATCACGGAAGACTCCCCTGGTGTGTTGACAGTGTGTGATCAAGCCCTCGAGAAGGGTGCGTCTTTGGCGAAGGCCGAACTTCTGAACGAGGAATTCGATCTAGCAGGATGGTATGCGTCAAACATATCCGCTGTTCGAATTGAAACGTCTTCGAACGAAACCTTCGGCCAGTACTCTCCTCCCGGCACCAAAATTGGAGACTTGTTTGCAAAGAACTTCATGCTTGCTCTCCAGGCTGCACAACCGTATCCGGGAGAAGATTCAATTTCGCAGGATGATGTATTCCTGACTGAACGATTCGTTGTCCACAAGTTGAATGGGCACCAGCACATCATATTTGACCACGAAACTGACAAGGATGTGCTTGTGAAATCGTCTTATCTAGAGGACTCAGAATTTCAGACTGGCCTGTGGTATGCTCGCAAACGACACGAGTTACTCGGTCTCAACCCGGATGATGTTCAACTGGAGGATCGGTACCTCCTTGAGCTCGGAGATGCACTGATTCAAGGTGCCACCATTCAATTGTCTGAACTATTCCCTTCGGAAATCGACAGATTCGAGATCAGAGACGATTCAGATTACATGCTGATAATACATGACAATGAACTAGACTTCGAAGCCTCACTGGCAAAATCTCGGCTCCGGGACCCGGACTTTGATCTGGGTGCTTGGTATCGTCTTGCAACCCAAGCCATTATTGATGAGGCGGAAGAATACGATCTCCTGGCTGTAACCGAGACTGATCCCGAATGGGTCTCTTTCGAGAGCTGTTCTGAGTGGTTCCCCAGTGATTCGGATTCGATGCCTGTGTTGAAGGATGTCAGTGACTCGGAAAGTGAGTCCGAGATCCCCGAACATGCATATGGCAGCGTAACGCAGACATTTGAACACCGCCTGCGCCTTTGGAAGCGTGCAATTGCTGCTCAAGGCCCGCTTCTGTGGGACCCATTGCCTCGTGCACACCGCATCGAAGACATTATGGGTGAGAGTGCAAGCTCTTTCCTCGAATTCATGCAACTTTACCCCGGCGATGAACGCGTTCCTTGGAGGGATGAGCGCCGAGATGGGCGCCGTTTCCGTGTTACACGTGTATCGAATGAATTCTACGAGATACATGATGCCATTGCAGGAGAAATAACGATCCTACCTGTGGCATTCTTGAGGGTACCACACTTCTTACTCGCACGTTGGTACTCTAGCCACTTGGTTCAGCAATTGGAGGTAGTGGATTATGTTCATCACCGATTGCATGACATTGAGGTTGACGATCTGTTGGCCCGCGGCATTGAACAATACTTCGCTGAAATAAGCCGAGAAAAGCCCTCTTTCAGCTACATTAGTGTTGAGAGTGTACCTGTCGCACTGGACATCGGTCCCCGAACTTACCTTCTCCATATTTCTCTGGGTGAAGATGAGTTACATGAAGAAATTTTGGAAGCAACTTTGATGTGTCCGAAGTTGGATCTTGTTACTGCTATTTGCGGAACTTAGGGCGCGGATCAATTTTTTTCAAAAAATGATGATTTCAGTATAACACTCATAACTCCCTCAATTCTTAGTCTTTTCTCTTGATTTCAACACCATTGTACTTGTACACAATGCCCCCGCCTGCATGCACCCCTGGATGTGGGATGATTATATAATTTGTACCATATATGGTAAGTCACCAAATTTTGCATATATCACCTCCTGTACAAACATAAAGAGTCTGGGCATTGTGATATCTTCGCACATGTCTACTAATATATATATCCAGCTGCAGGCATATTCAAAATTTAGATATCAGAGCCCCATATGGTGCTGGATATGACCCAGTATATGTAGGTCAACGGTGTACCATAACAACAACATATATACACAAAATGGGCTCCCAGGCGCCTGTATATCATAAAAAAGATATATATTCCCAGATATCCAATGTTTTAATTACCTAGTGCATGTACAGGAAGTGATATACACAAAATGATACTGATTTCCATATTTGGTTTGGATTATATAATCAGTATTTATCCATGGGTACATGCAGGTGGGGGCATTGTATACAAGTAAAATGGTGTTGGAATCAAGAGAAAAGACTAAGAATTGAGGAGTTATGAGTGTTATACTGAAATCATCATTTTTTGAAAAAAATTGATCCGCGCCCTAAGTTCCGCAAATAGCAGTAACTGGGTTTGCCGCTGCAAGCTCAAACTTGTTTTGCACGAGAACGCGTTGAGGTGAGGATGGACGAACACACTGGAAGATGATTATCTAGGCTTAATCTTTGGCAATCCTACCATCAACGAAGGATCCTTCTTCTGCGGCGGGGTCCAAGTCCCACTCGGCAGCATGAAGGGCATTTCCCGCACTGCATCAATGCCTCGGACTCCGGAACGGGTGGTTGCCAAGCCCTTAATACTTGTTGTGTTGGTAAATGGAAGCCCTGTCCGCGCATTGGTTGATTCTGGCTCGCTCGGCGACTTGATTTCCACGACAGTCACTGATCAATTGAAGTTGCGGAGAAGCGAGTTGACAGATCCGATCACCCTTCAATTAGCCGTGCAAGGATCCCGATCAAAGATCAATCATTCCGTCACTGTCAATTGCCGGTATCAAGATATAAACGCCGACCGCACCTTCTTTGTAGCAAATCTGAGCGGGTACGATATGATCTTGGGAACAGCGTGGCTGTATCAACACAAGGTGAGCATCGGTCTCAATCCCGCCCGAGTTTTGATTGGGAGTTCTGATGCCTTACCTTTGGAAGGAGTTGCCACCGCGCGAGTTCTTGCTGGGGCCGCTACCTTGAGGGAGGATGTTATTCAGGCTGCGAGGGATGAAATGATGGAATATGCAAAGCCAATTTGTCGGGTCGCCTCGGACACACCCCTACCACCTCTGCGAGTTATTAATCACACAATCCCATTTATTGACGATGCAAAAATCTTGCCATGGCGTCCGTCTCGATGCCCTGAAGCTTGAGGCCTCAGTGGGATGAGAAGCGGAGGGTGTATCTTGCTTCTGGTCGTTGGAAAGTCTCCAACTCGGGAAATACAGCCCCCATGTTACTCATTCCCAAGCCAAAGTCAAACCCACCTCGACTTCGTGTCGTGGTTGATTTGCGAGCTCGAAATGTGAATACTCGTAAAATGACCTCTCCCTTGCCAGATATGGAAGCGATACTACGGAGAGTTGCACGGTGCAAGTTCAGAAGCTTAATTGAGGACAAGATGCTTACGAACAAATCCGTATTATTCCCGAACATGTTGAGCGTACGGCAATGAGCACTCCTGACGGGAATATGGTTAGCCTTGTGCTTCAGCAAGGTGATTGTAATGCACCGGCCACATACCAATCCCTAATGAACCACTTATTCTCCGAATATTTGGGCGTGTTCATGGACGTTTATCTCGATGACATTGTCATCTATTCCAATTCGCTGAAGGAACACATCGAGCACGTCAAGAAGATCATTGATGTACTCAAAGTGCAAAATTCTACTTGAATTCCAAGAAATTACAACTACTCACTCCCGAACTCAAGGTGCTCGGACGTGTGGTTGATGACCAAGGTATTCGAATGGATCCGGATAAAGTCGAGTCCGTGTTGGCTGGAAAGTACCGACCAACCGGGATTTATTGCGCGGCTTTCTAGGATCTGTTGGCTACTTGGCAGAGGACCTTGCTCGTGTAAGAATTCCAATGGGAATTCTGCACGTCCTAACAAGCGATTCAGTTCCATTTCGCTGGAGTTTCACTCAACAACGAGCCTTTGAGGACACCAAGGAAACCGTCCAGACTGGCCGCGACCATCATCGCACTCCATTGGAGTATGGAGAAGGCAAGCCTCCAATTTTCCTGGTTACAGACGGCTGCGGTACCGGTGGAGACGTGCAATCTGGCAATGCCAGACTGCAGCCCAGACAGAGCACGCAATGTGGTCAAGAGCAAGCTATATGATGAGTCTGCTACGGCCTCGGGCCTACACAACTGTCTACACTACGGCACAGCACGACTAGATGCACTAGTGCACCGGTATTGCAGGCGTCGTGTGTCAGGGATCGGATTGGAAAAAGGCGAAGGTCGCAGCTTTCTTCTCAGCCAAGTTGAACACCGCACAACAGAATTATCCTGTTCATGAAATCGAGATGCTTGCGGAAATAGAGGCGATGTTGAGACATCGTGATATATTGCAAGGCTGCCGGTTCACTTGGGTGACGGATCATAAGGGATTAATCCACTTGGTGAATCAGAAAAACCTGTCTGGCCGGCAAGCTCGTTGGGTTGAGAAGATTTCAGGCTTTGATTTTGACATCAAGTATGTTCCTGGAACGGAGAACATTTTGGCCGATGCACTTTCTCGTATTTATTCAAACGAAGCACCGGGAACCGTGCGCGCACGATCTGAGTATACATACCACGACATTATTGACAATGATATTGTCGAAATCAACTCTATCTCGATGCCTGTCTTTGCTGGACACGAAGCACTCGCACTCACAAGCGACAGAGTAACTCGGTCGATGGCTCGGCGCGCTGCGACCAGACCTTCAAATGCTCCTCAAGAAACGGCAACACCAAAGAAAGTTCAATTTGGGTCTAGCACCCGCGGCGACCCAAAGGAGGGCGAGGGTACACCAAAAAATTCAACCAATAACTCGTCCAAACCAGTGGAAGAACCTGAGAGTACTGGCACGGAAACGACCGCTGAAACGATTGAAGAACTGGAAAATATGGATGAATCGTTGCTCGAAGTCGTTAACAGCGGCTGGAAAGGACTTGATATCGGCAAGTTTGTGAAGGACCAGTACACAAAAGACAGCTTCTTTAAGACGATCCTAGAGGACCCCAAGTCTCACCGCAACTTCGAAGTTGAGAATGGCTTAATATTCCTCAAAGAATCGGGTCATCGTGTCCTCTGTATCCCTCACATCGCTTACCGAGGTCGTAATCTGACAGAAATCATTATTTCTGAAGCGCATTCTATTCTTGCTCACCTAGGACCAAAGAAAACGTTGGACTACCTACGTGACCACGTCTGGTGGAAAGAAATGGTCTCGGACACCTATAGCTATTGCCAGTCATGCGTTACCTGCAAACACAGCAAGCCAAGTAATCAGAAACCTTACGGATTATTGAACTCGCTCAATCCTCCTCTTCAACCATGGGAATCCATTGGTGTGGATTTCGTCGGTCCTCTTCCTGAATCCAAGAATCGTGACGCTGTGTTTAACTCGATTACCGTTGTCATTGATTTACTGACTGGAATGGTTCACTTAATTCCTAGTCGAATCAACTATACGGCTCGTCAAATGGCTGAGCTGATATTTGAGGAAGTCTACAAGTTACATGGCCTGCCTAAATCTATCGTGAGCGACAGGGACGTCTTATTCACAAGTACCTTTTGGCGTCGCTTGCACGAGTTAATTGGAGTTAAATTGAACATGTCGAGTGCATATCACCCTGAGTCGGATGGAGGCACCGAACGAGCGAACCGCACCGTCACCCAGATGCTGCGGCAATGTATTGAGCCCAAGCAGCGAGACTGGGTTGCTAAATTGCCAATGATAGAGTTTGCAATGAATTCAGCCCGCTCGGAGAGCACGGGATACGCACCTTTCTTCCTAAACAATGGTCGCATGCCCCGGTCATTGATTTGGAATTCAGATCGCAACAAAGAATATCCTGGAGTGGCAACGTTCGCTTTGCAACGTCGTTTAGCGATAATGGCTGCACATGACAGCATGTTGGCGGCCCGCGTTAAACAAACCAGGAACGCGAACAGGAAAAGACAGGAAGCTCCATTTACTAATGGAGACTTGGTTTATCTTTCCGCCAAGAACGTGAAGTTCGAAAAGGGACTAGCGCGCAAGCTAATACCAAAATACATTGGCCCATACAGAATTCTCCGTGATTTCGGGAACTCTTCGTACCAAATTGAACTACCGTCCAATTTGAAGCAACGTGGAGTTCATGATGTATTTCATGCTTCTTTGCTACGAATCCACATCCCAAATGACGATCATCGGTTCCCCGGCGACTAGATTGCCAACTTGGCATTTCCAGCGAGTACGAAACAAATGAGTGGGCAGTAGACAAAATACTGAACCACTATGGACGGCGCAATGAAGCTATCTTCCAGATTTTGTGGAAGTCCGGTGACCGCACCTGGATGCCCTACAGCCAGATGAAGCTACTTACCGCGCTGCCGGAGTATTTGGAAATACAGGGTGTTTCTGAGATCAAGGATCTTGGATACGGAACAGGGCGGCCGCCGAAGAATGATGAGGTATTGATGGCTGGATGTATCTCCATCGAGGAACCCAGTATAAGGAACGAAGGCAAAATTGGGGTCGTCAATTTGATTCCCATTTCCAAGCCTTTAACTTCCACTACAGTCCTTCCGACTTTCATCATGCTCACTGGCGAATACAACCTGAACCGTATCGACCGTGCTTACCACCGGTTCAATGACCTCCACCGGTCCTCATTCGCGTCTCTCCCGACCTTTTCCTCGTGCGCTTCGGCGACCTTCCGGGGATGACGATCACCGCGCAGCAGATGCAGCTCTACTGTATGCACAATATGCGACTGCATGACGCTGCGCTCGACATCGACTACAACCCCCTTTTTTACCGCGAGTGGGTCGACCTCGCCAATCGCTACGATGCCTCGGGGCACTGCTGGGCCTATTGGAGCGAGACTGAGCGCCGCATCAAGTACCCTCACCCCGAGCTCGAGCCTGCCACCGTCGCTGCATACCAGGTCTGCGACAGCGACATCGAACGTCGCGAGACTGTGCGTGCTGGAAACGTGCAGGTCTCTGCGGATTGGTACCACCATACCGTCGAGGCCAGCCAGCGTCGCAAGGTTGCTCGGGAGTGCAACATTCGCCAGTCTCGGGATGCCAGGGCGGTCTCTGCAGGGGTCCCGAATATCGACTCGGCCGAGAACAAGGCTGCGCTCGCTCGCAAGCGAAAGGCGGACGAGGACCTGTTCCAGGAGCAGCAGAGGCGTCGGGCGCCTCGGGTGCAGTGGGTTGAGCAGGAGGCTGGTAGTGCCGAGCAGGGCACTGGTCCAGCTGAGTCTTCCATCGATCCTCCTCCTGCCTTCACTTCCACCGCGACTATCAACGACCCCACGAGCTCTATACCCGCTTGGAGGCTGTGGCTGGCGTCTAGATGCTGTAAAATAGAAGCACTCGGAGCGTCGGGGAAAAATGCAAACAAAGAGAAAGACAAAGTGCACAGCCCTAGGTCGTACAGCCACTTATGTGGTAAGGTCCGAAAATAAAATCCACAGCCTTGTCACCCATTTGTATCTTACGCCTAGTTCCCCTCCCTTCACTCCATCATGCCTCTCTTCGACTCTAGTTCCAGTCTTCGAATCAACGGCGGAACATTCTATGACATTGCTGGAGATATGAATATCCACACCAATGCATACCTCGCGGTCCAAGACAATGACCCTCAGAAATCTGACATAACCAGCGGCTTTGATCGCTAGCTATTGGGAGCGGAGAGAAACGTGCGGCGCATAGGAGTTGCGAGGATGTTACCCTACGGTGTGTTTCACGATCTGCTCTGTTGCTACAAACAGTACTCATACCCCGGCCGTTGAAGATGCTTCATGCCGGCCACAAAACACTATTTACACCCCGCGCTCCTCTTCATCCTAGAATAAATATGGCCATTGAATATCCCCCGACCCATTCCGGTCCCACTTCAAGCACTCCCGAAGCATATCTTCGATATGATGCTGATTTGGGATCAAATCACAACACCAACAATAACTCCATGTTTCCACGAGATGGTCCCGTACATGAACCCCAAACAAGAATCAACGGTGGTACTTTCATCGGCGGGAATTTAACCCATATCCAATGCCAGGGTGAATTGGGTAAGTGCCCTGTTCATCTACAATCAAACAATATGTGTGACAACTTCGAACACTCAAGGCTTCCACATCTTGCATCGCGCATCAGCGAGCGATGCCTTCCACAACTCAGTAGAGAGATACCCACAGCCAAGATGTCATCCGGAGATGTGGACGGAGATGCTCGAGGACCTGTGGAACTGGTCCAACAACAAGGACAATCCTGCTAGTAGTGTCCTTTGGCTGTATGGGCCTGCTGGTGCCGGAAAGTCGGCTATCACGCAGTCTTTTTGCCAGAAGCTCCAGGAAGTCGGTCGTCTTGGAGCTAGCTTTTCTTTCAAGGGTGGACACACATCTCACGGAAATGCGAAAAAACTAAAGCCCACCATCGCATATCAACTGGCCCTTCTGCTCTCCCAATTGAAGTGTGTCATCTCCCAGAGAGTCGAGGACAACCCATCCCTAGTTGACAGAGACCTTTCGACCCGGCTCCAGAAATTGATCATCAAGCCATGCCAAACGACACTTGATCTGTCATTGATGGGCTGGACGAGTGCGAGGGACTGGATGTTCAGCAGGAAATATTGCGCGCAATAGGTCTCGCCGTCCAGCATAACCCAGTTCCACTTTGGTTTTGAATCGCCAGCAGACCCGAGCCTCACATTTGTGATATGTTTGAGGCTCCCACTTTGGAGGGGTTCCACCGTCCGTTGAACATTCACCAGTCATTTGATGATGTTCGCAAATATTTGCACGACGAATTCGCCCGAATTCGTCGAGATCACTACGACACTATGACTACGGTTTCCGATCCCTGGCCTTCTCTGGAGGTTGTCCAGGGACTTGTTGAGAAGTCTTCAGGATATTTCATCTACACCTCCACTGTCATCAAATTCATCGACAACAAAAATTTCCGTCCCACGGAACACCTCGCTCTTATTATAGGTATCGCTGCGCCTGATTCTGAGTCTCCGCTGGGTGCTCTGGATCAACTATACATGCAAATTCTTTCTAATGTTCCCCAAACCACCCGACCTCAACTTCTCCAGATGACATTACTGTGCCTTGGTTCAGATTCGTGCGCTGCTCGATATCCCGTGGATCAAGCTCCGGGATGCGATCTGTCCTCTACGCTTGATCCTAGGTGAGTTTGAAGGGGGGATCGGTGACCTGCTGAGATACATGCACCGTCCGAGTCTAGTGCAGGAGCTTCATGTTTACATGCCCTCAATATCGGACCTAGCTCGCAGTTGCCTCTGCATTATGAAGAAGATTGTGACCGGCTATGCCGATTGGATCTGGCTCTTCAGGTCAGTGTCGTTTATCCAGAACTATTTCTATCATGGTTAGCTAATGACCCATGTTTAGGGCGCCAGCTTTCTCGTGGGGCCTCATTCTCAGACCATGCCCACCTTGCCCCAACTTTTTATGGCATCTACAGGACATGGTTGATGCTGACGTCATCACTACTGTGTTCATGGCATATCAGGAGGATTTTTACCATGTTGTTCAATGGCTCAAGGTGGATACCAATTACTTGGGATGCACTGCCAGTGGTATATTCACTAATGCACGACTTCTTTAGACATTCCCTGGCCCGCCATTTGGATTGATATCTCGGTTCACACAACGTCTAGGGACTGTGATCATGGAAGAAGTTGTGCCTGACCATGAATGGCGCTGAATAGACGTGGAAAATATGGCAGGACCTGCAGCATGGTCGCTAGGAACGTGCGGGACACCTAGACCCGCCACCTCAACCCACGAACCTCCATTCCTTGGATCACATTTGCCCTGGCCTCCCCCTAGGGGCAGACCATGACCGCGGATGGCACGAGTAGGCACATCTCCTCAGAGTTGTGTTTCTCTCACATCTGGGCATGCAACTTGTTCTTTCCCGTGTGGTTTATCTGTTGGGCCGCCGAGACTCCAAGTCGCGGGTGCCTGGTTCTGTTGGTATAGTTTCACGTCTCGCACGGTAAAGAATGAACATAGGTTATGTATCTCGAAACGAGGCTGATGTTTCGAGATCGAGTAGGTAGGTAGATAGAAATCAATTATAGCAACAGGTTGGGAAGAAGCCCTAGGAGAATGGATTAATTGAAGCCCGTTGAGACGGAAAATCCGGATTAAGCACGGATTGATTAATTCTCCCAGCGAGGGAAGCCCTGGGATTAATCCGTGCTTAATCCTGGCTCAATAATCATGACTAATCGTCGCTCAAACCGAGCGTAAAAAGTGATCTCAAAGCGGGATTCGAACGCAAGACCTCCTGATAAGACATACTGGAAGCACCCTCTGGAATAACCTCTGAGCTACAAGGGACATGCTACCTTTGATTTGTGTTCGTATATGGAGTAGTGATGTTCTGGCTTTGGACTGAGGCCAAAAACATCCTGATTAGGTCTTGGCAGTCTTAGCTTCATTAATCAGGATCGACATTGGGTGACTTCCCGCAACATATATCTATTCCAGCGCAATTTCTGCGCCTTTTTGAGGTGCCAGTGATGGGATCAATGAGGAGGATATTCACGACATGCCTGTTTCCCATAAGAGAAATAAAATACTGTACCATTTCGACCAAGTGTTCAGCCACTGTGACCTGTGACCATAAGTGTTCATTTTTGACGTGTTCATCCCTGTCTGAGACCTGTGACCTCAATTTTTAGTGTTCAGTTTGTCAAGTGTTCAGTTCAAAAGTCCTCTGGCTAGAGTTGATTTTAGAACCTTAGGTGCACCCAAGGCCAGCAAGGAACAAAAGTACATTAATTTCCCAATTTTTTGGGGTTCAAAAGGGTTATGGGACCATTTTATTAGGGAAAAGACATGGGAAAGTTGCAGAGAGGAAAAGTTCAGCTAGCTAGACCCCAAATTATTGCCCAAAACCTCAGAAATGAATAAAAAATGGGCACAAGAAGAAATTTTCAATTTTTGAAGGCCCAGTGAGACAAATGGTCACTAGTGTTCGGACCCTCCAATGACCTGTGACCGACATAAAAAGTGTTCAGTTCAGCCAGCGCTGTGACCTGTGACTGAACACTCGGTCGAAATGGTACAGTAATTTGTATTGAATGGATGTAGCAATTGAGCTCCCCTTGACCAGTCAGGATCCCTCCATGCATGCTCTGCAATCTCGTAATATGATGCAAGTCTTCCTGGGGGAAGTGGGCTGCTATTGAACAACTTTGTTGTGACTGGAGTATTGTCGTTGAGCATGATTGTCCATGTCAGAGGGTGTGGGAAGATGTATAAGACGATTCATGAGAGCCAACCGGATGTGCAGCAGAGCCTCGCACATGCATAGCACTGCAGTAGCGCCAGGGGTTGGCCAGGGGGCTGCTTGAAAGTGGGTGGAGAGTTTGTGACATGAGTGACCATCGATCACAGACGTCGCAAAACAGTTTATTTAGTCTACTCAAATCTTTTCGGGGGGTGCCTACCCCCCGAACAGATTCTCAACTTCAGATATGCAAAATAACCCTTTGGCATCCATTGGTGCCAAAAAAACTGAACCAAGATTTCGGAGTATATCTTCACCTAATTCAGGCCTAATCTTTGACTTCAGGCTGTTATAACAAAGTTTTTGGCTGGAAGAGACCAATTAAATCACACTCCTCTAACTGTTTCCACCAGGCATAGGTTGGCTCTTTCCAGTGTTTGAGTATTGTCCAAGTTGGCATACAACAGGCAATTATTGAGTCTAAACTAGCTGTTTAACTTACTTCAATTACACCCAACTGCGATGCTATCTACTCAGATTGAACGTGTTCAAAGTACTAGAGTCAAGCAATAGAAAGCCAAGTCAGAAAACCCGAAAATCTACCAGACATACCTTATACCCTGGCTGCTGGTCAGTCTGTGGCCAAAGTCGGCGGTCAAAGGGCCAGAAGACTCGGAATAGAATCTGTTATAACCCTTACTGCAAGTGTTTGCAGGTAAGAGGGATCTGATTGAATGTAACCTTACCCAGTCAATAGATGGCTATGCTAAGAGCGAAATTGGGTTAGTAACCTAGGAGGACATTGGCCCCCCCTCAGCTGGGGACTTATCTTGGGTTGCAACCTAGTTAAATTTAAACACTCAAATGGGAAATTGATCCCTGCTATGGGACGATTATTTGCCATTCTGGTATCCACGGCCTGGCACACAATCTGGAACATCCGGAATGATAAGGTTCTAAAGAACCCACACCGTAACATTACAGATGTTGAGATTCACAACCGATGGCTGAAATCTGTTAATTCCGCACTAGGACGAGATCGAATCCTCACCAATAAAATGAAATTTGGTAGTATTGCGCTGAATAAAGATCTTGTCCTAAGAACATGGAGTGGTCTACTAATGAACGAAGCTGCTCTGCCGGATGATTGGACTTACACAGTGGGGGATTTAGTGGGTATACAGCCATTGACATTGAATGATCCAAGAAATGGGATAGGATAAATTTATCACGGCTGGAGTCCCACACTATGGTGCTTGTGTGTAATGGCATTTCCTCCCTGGACAACTTCCCCGGCATTAACTAGATTTATCTGGTAGACCCAGCGGATGACCTTGGAATGCTTCTGCAGACTGAATTTCATTATCCCAAACGCTCCAAAAAAAAAAAAAAAAAAAAAAAGGTCATTGAACAAAGCCGTAACTTGCCTGAAGTACACATTGATGGGATAACATCTATCCACATATAACACGCTGAACACCCTGAACAAAGGTCTTGTAAGGAAAATTGCGAAAAGTGGAAATTAATCAGACATACCTCCAGCTTGAATACAAGTCCGTCGGCACTCAAAGGGCCATAGTAGAGTCGGGAAACGCTGACAGTAGTCTCCCGGGATTGTATAGTTGAAGTAAAAGCAGGGAATAGAGGGATCTGAGTGGGTTCTTGCCTATCAATAGATAGCCATACTGTGAATGAAAACTGGGTCAATAACATGCAAAGAAATCGAACGAAGATATAATCCACATTTAGTACATTTAATACTGTGCAATCTATGCATAGTGAACACATTTAAAGGCCTAAAGGAAGTCCCAGTAAGCAAAAGTCAGAGAAGGCAAAAATTCAATAGACATAAATTAGTCGGTGCTGACAGGGCAAGGTGAGCACGAGAAGATGCCGATTAGAGTCTTATAGGGTTGTTAGTTGAAGTAAAAAGCAGGAGCACAAGTTCTGAATGAAAAATTGAATGCATTGGTAGACACCATCTGAGCGATTAAATGGCTCAATGCGAGTCAATATAAGGTTAGATTAGACGAGTCTAATGAGGAATGACATCCATACGATGCGAAGCCAAACAGATGAAAGTGTGTAGGACAGTACAGCAGAAAGTTGGGTGGCCGCGAGAGTCTGCGAGAGCGCAGAGGCAATGGAGGAAAAAATCGATTGAGAAACCGTGGCACATCCGTCATCCGTGCTAATCGTGGGAATATATCCATATCCGATCCATATCCGTGCGAAACGTCATCCACGGATGGTTATCCGGATCAGTCGGTCCCTACGGTACTCCTCATCGAGATGTACCGCATGGGTTTCCAAGGCAGGCGGGGTGAGCGGCCGCAGGCGCCGAGGCCACAAGCACTGTGTCAGAGAGAGGATTCCGAGGAAGATTCACGACCGACTAAAATCGGGGTGTTCGACTTCCGAGACAACTTTTTTTTTTAAAAAAAAGAAAAAGAAAAAAGGTAAGTATTGTACATGAACATGGGGCAGCATACGTCCGTGGCATATAAACACGGGACTAAATAAAAGGAAGGCCGTCAGTACACTGAACTGAGATCGGTGTTCGCACGCACCTCTCAGCAGTCGGTATGCCAGCCTTCG